>JALZYL010000014.1:0-417511 GCA_023619815.1 Aspergillus neotritici
ATCTAGCTTAAATACTTAAAGTAATAATTAAATATATAAATATTAATTATACTAATTATTTAAATATCTAGTAGTTTATTACTAGATATATTTTTATATTAGCTAATAAACTAATATTATAAATATTTAAGTAATAAGTTATTATATTACTATTAATTATAGAAGCTAAGTATTATATTATATTAATAACTAGCTAGGAAGTACTCTAGATTATATATTTATTTAAGAGTATTAGATTTAGTAATATATAATTAATAATAATTTATATTAACTTAGAAGTAGTACTAAGCTTAATTAGAAATTAATAATTTTATTTAAAAGTAAAATATATTAATATTATTACTTATTAAATATAAAAAACTATTTATAATAATAAGATTTATTTAAAATATATTTCTAGTAAGAAAAATATTATTAATAAACTTATTAAGTCTCTAAAAAAGAGTAAGTTTAATTACTTTATAAAGTAATTAGATATATATAAAAATATTAAGAATTTACTAATATAAAAGAATTATATAACTCTAAAAAGCTTTATAAATAATAAGTTAGAAAATATATTAATATTAATTATCTCTCTGTCTCTTTATAATCACGTGATTATAATATTCTTTATATAGTTCTTTTACTAGTATATAGATAGTTATTCTTTCTATTATTCTTCTAATCACCAGATAGAGTCATACTATTAAATTTTATTGTTTTCTTTGGCTTCATATCCTCCCTGATTAGGCAACGTTTCTACACAAAGCACCCGTGTATAGCCCTTACAGCAGCCACAGGGAATCCAGTCATGGTTCAGGAATTTATTATCGCAATATAAGATGTTATAAAATAGTACCCACAGAGCTCAAAAGTGTCTAAAATATCTTTTGTGACCGAGTGGTATCCTTTGCGACAAGTGTAGCTGACCTATGCTCAGATATGTGGGGCGGGTTATAGCTAAACCCTACTCCGTACTTCAGATGTGTTGGCTGAATGAATTTGGTGGATCAGGAGAAGCTTGTTCTGACTCCTAACTCATGATCGGCTTGTAATCGACCATGATTAACCAAGGTATGTTATGTCATAAAAATGTGATATATCGGGATATTGGCATATATATTATTTACTGCATATACTCAGGACAGATAATATACACCTCAAATCCCTATTATCAGAGAACCGGCTATTTTATGAGTGGTAATACTGTATTTATAGATACTATAGTTGGTGATACAAAAGCTCATAAGAAAAATGTCTCTATACCGACATGCTTAACAAGATTTAGAAAATATACACATAACTGATCATGGTTCAGGGGATGAGCTATTCTCTGAACCATACTGGGTACTTTTCTAGCTCCGTGTCCGAACCACGATTGACTATAAGCCCACCATCTCACACCCGAGACCCAACACAGGCTGCAATGAAGTAAACCGGCATGGTCAATGAGTTTCGCCATTATCCCGTCTTTTCCGCCAGCGAGATAGTCAAACGGTCTCATTCAGGGGTTGGAATGCAACAAATAGCGCGGATTTCGAGAAGGAGGGGCAGTGAGTGTCTGGGTTTCAGGTCATATGGAAACACCACCTGCATGGAGATGACTGTTTATATCAGTGTGGGAACTGTATCCGAGAGCTCCACAATGCGCAGGTCCCTCCCCCTTGTGCATATCACTATGACGATCATCGCGGACGATCTGAGATATTAGATATAACTTTGTTTGGCTTCTACACATATCCCTTGCATAGGTTCCACTCTCCAGACATGATCTCACATACTGTACCAGAGGCTCCGGGCAGCACCTCCACAAGATCTGTGTCAAGGGCCCTTCGCGGGCTCTATAATACGCTTCTAAAGCGGCAAAAGGGGAGGAGAAAGATGCTTGATTCCCTGCGGCGCTGCGGAATGGATATCTAAATACATCATAAAGCATGCTTCAGGAAGGAAAAACTCCCGGAGGGAGCAGAAGGGACGTGACATCTGGCAGTAGGATAGACATGACTTGTAACATGATCGTCTGCAATATTGGCTTCAAAGAGGCAGCTTCACTGATAGGCGGATGGCAAATTCGAGAGTCCCATACCCTTCAGGGGCCACAACTACAACATATAACATGAACTCAATCCCAGCATACTCTATCCCACGAAGACTCAGCACCAACAACCTGGGAAATCAAACAAGAAAGGAAGAAAGAAAATGGAACCGCAAATAAAACCAGCAACCACTTCTCGCGCTCGCGCCCGAGCCCCCTCCTACCTCCAAGTCGCCCGGGCCAACCTAGCCACCGACTGGGACGAGCTAGCCGACACCTACTGGGAATCATGGAAAGAGCCCCACACAGCATGGAGCGAGATCAACTGCCCCTTCATCGGCAGCAACACCCCCGAAGAAGCGCACGCGCGGGCCGAGCTAAAGACACGCGTGCTGGCACAGATCAGCAACGACCCGGACACGCAGATCTTCAAGTGCACCGACACACGATCGGGCCGCATCGTCGGCGGTGCTATGTGGAAGGTGCACCGCACGAACCCCTATCGCGCTCCGTTTCCCAAAGAAAAGGCAGAGGCTTTCCCTGAGGGGAGCGAGATGCGGGAGCTGGCCGAGAGCGCGTGGCTTGAGCTGTCGAAGTGGCGGCAGCGTTTGATGCAGGATGCGCATGTGTGTATGTATATCGCTTCTTCTTACCCTCCTCTCTCTTCTTTCCCCTTTCCCCCACTTCCACCATCCTTTGCAAACATCACACAAATTAACAACGTTCCAGCCGGAGAAGAAATCTGGGCCCTCCCAGAGTACCGGTCCCAAGGCGCAGGCAACCTCATCATCGACGAATTTTTACGAGTCATCGACGAGAACCAGCTCGAGGCTATCGCCGAGACCACCTACCTCAACCGTAGGAACATGGAGAAGCGCGGCTTCGTGGCTATCGCGTACACCGACGTGAAGTGCCCACGGGTGAACCCGAGCGAGAATCTGAAGCGGCTCGTGCGGAATATGCAGGAGAACCCGCTGTGTATCATTTGGCGGCCGGCTGGAGGGGGCTATGTCGAGGGGAAGACCATTTTGCCTTGGGAGGGACAGCCGCGGCGGGCGAAGCTGTAGGGGGGATTACTACTACTTTCTGGATTAGGATCATGTCGGTTCAGGGTGTTTATATTACTTGGGTAGCTCGCTGGTGTATCTGTTTGGATACGTAGTCTGTATACATAATAGCCGTTGACATGTATAATATCATTTGTTAGCAATTGCTATCGAGTTTACGGTGTTCATTTGAAGCAATTCAACAGAGGCCGGTACTGAAAGAAATAAAAATCATGTGACCAGATAACCCTATATCCAGTGAAGCAAATGTAGATGAACGGCAGTCAACATTCACCAGTCACAAACTACAAGAACGACTACGCTTCCTAAGCCTACAATCATAACCAAAGACAACACTCTCATCCACCAGACATCCAACCCAGCCCTACCCAAACGACACCACCTCATCAAGAAATCACAATCAAAGAACCAACAACCAGACAACAAGCAGTACTATCATCCATACGTAGGTTCAGCTCAACCCCAAACCAGCCAACCCCAAACCAGCCAGCCAACAACTAAGATACCCCTAACACCCGTAAGAAACAAAATCAAGTCCTAAAAGCGCCAAGGGCATTCTCAAACCCAGCATCCAGCTCCTTCATCGTATCGAACAGCGTCTTCCGATCCGCAGACGACGCCTTGCGCTGCAGCGCCAGCGACAGAGTGCCTGTCTTACCGTGTAGAGATCCAATATCCGCCGCGACGAGGTTGCTGACGCCGAGGTTGACGAAGTGGGGTTTCTGTTTATTTATTTTATTTATACACGGATACATACGTATGGAAAAGGAAAGAAAGAGGGATGGAAGGTGGAGGAGGAAGAAAAGACAAACCTTCGTCACAATCCCCTCCAGCGCACTCCTAATATTCGGCTGCAAGTCCAACACCAATTTCGTGACCGTCGCGCTGTCCGCGATGGAAAACGACGCGATGGCGTCCACGTCCGTCGTGCACTGGGTCAGGCTGTTCTCGAGGGCAGACTCCTTGCGCTGGACATCGAGGGCGTTGAGGATGCCGCCGGAGAAGTTGTTGACTGCTGTTGTGAGGGCAGCGACGTCTGTGGCGAGGGTGTGCAGGTCGTTGATGACGGTTGAGATGTCGGCTTGTGGGTGGAGGATGTCGTTGATGTCGATGGGTTTGGCGTTTGCGTTTGCGTTTGCTGTTGTGGGGTGCAGGTGGAGGAGGAGGGTGAGGAGGATGCTGAGGACGGGTTTGAAGTACATTTTTTTTTTTTCCCTTTCCTTCCTTTTTTTATAAATTGGTGCTTGCGTTTGTTGAGGTGTTCTGCGAAGATTGTGATGATATGCTCTGGTTTCGTGTCAGGACTGGCGTTTTATATCTAAGGATGGGGTGCCGAGGTACCCAATTGAGGAGGGTTTTTGATAGTGAGGCTGTTCGCTTGGGATAGGCGACGGTGTAACTCATTCGAAACCGTCGGGTCATTATATTATTCGTTTCTTCGTTCTTCGTGGGATGAGACGAGGCAGTGGACATGGATCAAAGGTTGATATCGTGACGTGCACTATCTGCGTTACAGGTACGTACATCAAAAGAACAAACCACGAAACAGAGCAAAATACAGAGTAAAGCGCAAAACAATGGCACAAGAGAAGGAATAAACGGAGAAAGGGAAAAAGAAGAGAGAGCGAGGGAGAGAGAGAGAGAGAGAGAGAGAGAGAGAGAGATCACCCCCAAACAGCCAACAACACCACCTGCCCATCCCCAACAGGATACCACTTCCGAATCTGCATCCCAAAATCCGCCCCCAACCGCCTCACCAAACAAGTCTTGACCTCCTCCAAATACGGCCTATTCCAATGCAGCCTCACAACCCAATACCCCAACGCCTTCGCATCCACCACCCCTGCCCCAATTGACTCCCCCCCACCACTACCACCACCAGCACCACCAACCCTCACCAAGCGATCCGCAACGCGCAAAACAGGATCAACCGCATGGGCCACCATCGCCCCCAGCACCTCCCTCACAGACGCCTCAAACCCACTCTCCCAAACAGCACCCTCCAGCTCCACCTGGTACCGCGCCTCGAAAGCAGCCGCCACAGCAGCGAGGCGCGCATCCGACGCAGCGAGGAACAGCTCGCCGACGCTGACCTCGTCCGCGGCGAGCAGCGCCGCGTGCAGCGTGCGCACGTCGTCCTCCACTGCGCCTTGGTCGAAGAACGAGGCGTTCTCGGGCCGGCTTGCGCTGAGAAGCTGCGCGAAGAAGGGGCCCGCGGGGCCGCCGTTGCTGCGGATGGTGTCGACTAGTGTGGCGCCGTATTTGTTGACGTAGGCGTATTTGATGGCGCGGAGGTCGGCGTTGCTGCGGCCGATGAGTACGTCTGTGAGGGCTGAGGTGTCTGCGCTGGTACTGTCGTTGTTGTTGTTGTTGTTATTGTTGTTGTTGATGAGGAGGATGCCGTCGTGGAGGTGGGTGATGTCCTGCTCGAGGGGCCCGTCGGCGAGTGCCCCCAGTGTGGCTGCTAGGGAGCCTGTTGTTTGGGATAGAATGTCCTTGGTGAGGCTGCGCCCGTGGCGCGCGGCGTAGGTGTCTCGGATGAGGGCCATTTCGAGGGGGTCGGGCCCCGCGAGGATGCGGATGAGGGTTGTTGCGTCTGTCGCGGGGTATGCTTTCAGGGCTTCGTGGAGGGCGTCCGCTTCGTGGGTGGCGTCGCCTGGGGCGCGCTGATCGGGATCGTAGCCGAGGGAGGGAGCCGTCGAGACGGCTGGGGGCATTGGCGACCGGTAGGTGTTGGATCCGCTGGGGGCTTGGGGCGGCGGCTGCTGGGTGTAGGGCTGGTGGGGGTGCGCGTAGGCGGGGTTTCGGGGCGGGTAGGACGCTGGGTTGTGGGGAGGAGCTGGGGCCGGTGATCCATGGTGGTCATGGTGTTGAATTGGTTGCTGTTGCTGCTGGACTTGTGGGGGATATCCGTGCGGGGGTGGAGCTCGGCTGGTGCTGTAATTCGGCTGGTGGGGCGGTTGCTGGTGGTGGTGATGCTGTGGAAGCTGATGCGGTGGAGGATGGGATGGTGGGTACGCGGTTGGATAGCCCTGTTGAGGCGGATAGGGAGGATAGGGGTAGGACATGATGAGGTTGACGATGTCAAGAACGAACGTTGCACAGGGGAAGAGAGGGGAAGAGGAACCATATTTATCACAGAAACCGGATCTAGTGCTGCATGTGCTAGTCTCCTGCAGTGTTAGTCTGCACCGCCACGGCGCCGATATCCGGCATCGTCCTTGGACACGATTGAGAATAGTATACTAGACTGAATACATCGCTGAATGGGTAATGTACATACAAAAACGACATCAGAATCTCTATAGCGAAACACCTCATAAATCCCGTCGCAACGGCATCCCACTCGAATCCAACCCCTTCCTGTCCAGCAATGCATGCCATTGCCGTATCACCTCCGCCCGCTCATCCGTCGACGCGAGACACATCTCCTGCAATCCCTGGGAGATGCGCGAGGCAAAGATATCGTGCGTTTTGCTCCGGGACAGCGACTTCCGCAGCGACTTGTGCAGTCCGTCGAGGGGGTAGCCCGCCAGGCCCCACATTCCTGAAGTCGTCAGAATAGTCTCACTCAGATGGTGTAGCTGTCTCAGATCATGCGGGAACCCACCAGCAGCCGGCTTGAGGAATAATCCCCCCACTCCCTTCCCGATCCCTTTGCAGAGTCCCCCGCCGCCGGAGTCGCGGTAGCCTTGTCGTGGTTGGAGGACAAGGCCTGTGATGCCGTGGTAGAACCCATGTGTGAATTCCTGACACGTCAGTGATGTGGACCACAATTTAACCTAAATAGACGAAAAGACCAAAAGGGAAAATGGAGAAAATAAGGAAAGATCGTGAAAGACGTACAGTCCCCGCCGCTTGAAACCCACTTCGCCACCCCATCACCTTCGGCAGATCTTCTACCGTTGTATCGTGGTACAGACGTGGGGCATTGTGAAACCCCTTCGACAGGCTCAATGTCAAATCCGTAGGGATCGTGATCGTCCAGTTAAGGATGTGCTTCCCCAGGCGTCGGGCGCGGTACCCCTTCTCGTGGAGATACCTGCGCGACCGGCCCCGCTCTTCTTTCTCCCGTCGTCGAGTGATCGTCTTTTCCAAGTCGAGGGGCTCACCTTCGAACATGGACTTTGAAGCCTCACTGCTATCATCGCCGTTCTCGTTTTCGCCGTTGAGTCCGGTGCTGGTTGATACTGACGGGCTGCTGTTGTTGTTCTCCTGTGGCTGTGGATGTTGCTGTTCCTCCTCTGCGGAGGCGTATGTGCTGTCGTCGTCGGAGGCGGCGTGCTCGGCATCTGTATCGTTTGGTTGTTGGGGAGCGGTGGCTTGAGGGACGCTGTGGCCGACGCCAGAATCGTCGGACTGTTGATCCGGGTTTTCTCTTCTGTTGTTATCGCGACTGGCTTTGTGCTTGCGCCAGTGGAGACCGTGTAATCGTCGGTGGTGATGGTGGGCGTGGTGGTGTTCAATTAAATCGGAGACATCGCCGGGTACGCCGGCAACCCCTGCGACGAAGTCACTAATAACACCGTAGAGGACCTCTGCGCCAGCGGAGAGAGGGCCCCTCGGATTGCGCGTGGTGTCGTATTCCTGGGAGCGGTATCTAAATTCTAAGCACTGTCTCCACGTGGAAGGGATAGATGGGAGTATAACATACAGAACAACATGATGCGACTTCAACAGCCCCGTCTCGACCAACACAGCTGCCGCAAACGTACTCAACCGAATCCGCGAATGCTTAATCCACCAAACGGCCGGCCGATTAGGGCAGACATCGCAGCACAATCGATCGAGCTTCAGATGGCGATGGAAGCTACAAGCGGCATTGCACACACCTTTTTCCTTGCGCATCATGTCGCCAATTTCCGCCGCCTGGCGCCGCATCTCCGGGCGATAGGTCTGGCGCAGAGCGTCCGCCAGACTCGCCGCCGTGAGCGACTTGTATGGCAGGGGCTGCGGGCCCGCGCCGGCGCGCGCCACAATCGAGCCCCAAAACGGCTGGTCACCAAAGAAAGGAACGACGACTGTGGGCCGGCCCAGCGCGAGTCCCGCTGCGGTCGTGCCAGCGCCGCCGTGGTGTACAACACTCGAGACGTGCTGAAATAGCCAGTCGTGCGGACAGGGCCCGATCATGTAGATGTTAGACGGGATAGACGCAGCGCCGCTGCCGATGTTACCCCATCCTGCGGAGACGATGGCGCGTACGCCCACCTGCGCGATTGCCTCAAAAACAATCTCCGTGAGCCGGCGCGGGCTGTCGACTACGATAGACCCGAAGCCGACGTATATAGGTGGATCGCCGGCATTGATGAAGGCCACGAGATCGTCCGGGGGGGTGTAGGTGCTGTCGCGGTCGAGGAAGCAGAAGCCGCAGATATCGACGCCGCCGGCCCAGTCGGCGGGTTTGGGAAGAAGGGCGGGAGACCTTGTACATATATTTGTTTATTTATTTCGTTCTTTCTCTTTGATTTCCTTAGTTGCAACGAGGGATGAGGCCCACCAAAGAAAGAGGAAGTACTTACCAGAAGTACGTGTAGGGTATGTCCAGGCGTTGCGAGATACTTGGGGCTCGGATGGCGTCGAGCGGATCGAGACCGAGCTCGCGTGTGCGGAACTTGTTGATGAGATCTCCCAGTCCCTCCCACATCATGATCTCCACAACAGCGTAAGAAGCGAAGTTCGCTGCCGAGGGCTTGGTGCTGCGCGACCGGATATTCGCCAGGGGGTGGGGAAACGCCTGCGTCGGAGTCCATGGCATTCTGCACTTATCAATCCTGCCCTGGTAGGGAGGGAAAAAATAGAAATAAAAATAAAAAAACCTACGTAAACATCATATTAAGAGGCACACCCAATTTCTCCGCGCAGCTCAAATGGGCAAAACTCGGTGGATTGGCAATGATGGCGTCTGCGACAAACGGCCTCAACCGGTAATCCAGCGTGTCGCTCCACGGGTCGTCAGGGATATGATGCAGGCCGGTACCGTCACCCGTCTCGTAGCAGCTGCGCCAGCAGCCTGAGAATATAGCTTTCATCTCGCGGCGACGCTTGGGGATGGCGCCGCTGCGGAGCGTGTCCATACTGGGAATCAGGCCCTCGTTCTTGACCATGAAGGCCATGAGCTCGGCGGGGTCGCCGCCGATGCTAAAGAATTCGAGACCCTGGTCGAGGACGGATTCGCGGAAGGCGAGGTGGGTGGCGAGGCGCACGCGGTGGCCGCATTTCTGGAGCATCTTCCCTAGCGCGATGAAGGGTTGGACATCTCCGCGCGATCCGACTACTTGAATGACAATGTTGAGGCGCAGCGGACAACGCTCTTCTTCACCGGGAGCTGCGATGGTGGACGGATGTCGATCGTCGGGGGTGGGCCCGGGGGGCAGCGCCTGGAGATGACTGGCGAGTCGAGTGATCAAGGGTTTGCGCTCGTGAAACTTGATATCCAGTCGGCCGTCCCCTGCAGGGTTTTGGATGTGGTCTGTTAGCGGTGCTCGCCATCGTGGATCGAAGAAAGAGGTTTACCTAGCACCCGTACTCCCGTATTCAGATGGTCGCGCAGCGAGTGCCGACGCTGGTCCGGCTGCGGCTGCATCTCCGGCCAATCCTCCGTAGTGATAGCTTCCGCCATGGTGGTGGTGGTCGTTGTTGGAAAAGAGGCATTGCGCCCATGTGTGGAGATCTCCGATATAGAGGATTGAACTGGTGATGTCATATGCGGATGGTCGGCCCACCGATCTGGATCATATCATGGGAGGTTCCATTAGTCATATCGTATGTTTACTTCTATCTGGAATGGTCTCACCGTTCCATGGTTCGTCTTCGGGATGTGGTTTAAGACTGAGTCCTAATATAGAACCTGACTCGTAATAGGTTTCATTCAAGCCCAACCGTAGATGTACCAAAATCGAAGTCAAACTCAGTTGATGTATGTTTCAACGTATATATTTGAACGAAGAGGGATAGTCGAATCATGGCCTGTATTTGTGCAGTGTGGGGGAGTCCACCAGCGCCGCCTAGCCAAATATTCCCCTGAAAAGCTCCTCATCAGGCGAAATTGACCGAATGGAAGAATCGCCGCAGGGAGATTTCTGTACAAGGATAGAACAACACACCCCTAATGCAATTCCTAATGGGACCGAGGAAAGCGTGAGAACTGCGGGTCAAGATCACAGTGATGTGTGAGAAGGAGGGAAAATGGGATGATGGATCTGCAAAATATGCAACTGGTGCAATCAGCTGACACGTTGGACCCTGCACAGATGATAGATGCCTTAGATAGCACATATATCGTGATATTATATCTGGAGATATAGTAATAACTACTGATTGCAAAATATACCCTAACGCATTCAAGTCCGGTAAGTATTATACTTATCAAGTATGCGACATCATTGTAGGCAAATTGGGGAACATGATACTGTCCCCGCAAGACAAACCCTAACTCTATCAAACCAGCCATAATACACCTGTACCATAACTCTAGTCTACGAATTACCATCCCAAGGGTAACAGAAAATAAAAATATCCACGACATATCTAGTATTCAATGGATCAAGCAAGAAAATATATATAGAGTAAAATACACACAAACCACGGTCTAAGCTCAATCTATGCACAGCAACGCCAAACTACTCCCCCATCTCTGCGATGGCTGGATGGACGGAAGATCCGTTTAGGCCTGCACACACTGGTGGTAGAACTCGTTCCACTCCTGGCACTTGAGGCCGCTGGCGCAGTTGGTGTTGCCAGTGTAGCCCTTGCCGCCGCAGCGCTGGTAGATGGCGACGGGGCCGCCGGCGGGGGCGCTGGAGCTGGGGGGAGCAGTGGTGGGCTTCACGCTGGTGGAGAAGGTGGTAGGGGCCGGAGGGGCGGTGGTGGGAGCGGCAGACGAGGTGGTAGGAGCGGCGGACGAGGTGGTGGGAGCAGCGTCAGAGGTGGTGGGGGCGGGGGCAGCCTCGGAGGAAGAGGTGGGAGCGGGGGTCGGGGCCGGGGCGGCAGAGCCAGTGGGCTTGGGGGCGTCACCGCCGGCGGCGGCGCCGTCCCAGACGGCAGGGCCGGGGATAGGGTACTTGTCGAACTGGCTGTAGATGTCGAAGAGGACGCCCTTGTCGTCGGCCTTGTAGGCGCCGGGGATGGAGACACCCTCGGGGAGGGTCTTGGAGCCGTCGGAGGTGACCTTGAACTGGACGCACTCCATGTAGAACTGGGCGCCGCCCTCGCGGTTGCCCTCGTGCAGGGCGATGATCTCCGGGCGGAAGAGGTACTCGCCGGCGGGGACGTCGGGGACGGTGACGGAGTGCTTGCCCTTCTCCTTGATGAGGGTCTCGACAGCCCACTTGCCGTCGGTGTAGCCGTCCTCGGCGATCTTGACCCAACCGTTGCCGGCGGAGCCCTTCTCGGTGGGGGCCATGTAGACGATGATGGGGCCCAGGTGCGACGTGGCGATGATGTCGTCCGAGGGGTCGCGCTTGTCGTGGTGCCACTCGAAGGTGATCTTGTCGCCGGCCTTGACGGGCAGGGTCTTGGCCGCGGCCTTGTCGCCGCCGACGTTGCAGGTCATGTCCTTGGAGGTGACGTCGGTGACGGGGCTGTTGCTGGGAGGCGAGCGGATGTAGCCCTCGGCGGAGTTACCCTCGCCCTGGTCCTTATCGTTGATCCACACGGCGTGGACGGTGGTGTGGGCGTTGACCAGCTTGGCGGCTGCTGCCAGAGCGAGGAGGCCAAAGGTGGTCTTCATTGTGAAAGGAATGAATGTGGGGGAGAAGTTGAAAAAGAGTGAAAAGAGTGACGGAAAGGAAAGAAAGGAACAATTGCTCAGCAGTCCAGGCTGGTTACAGAAATAAAGATAGTAGATAGTCTTGCAAGGACGGACCTGGGAACAGATTTATATACTTCCTCCCCGCCCCCGCCCCCATCCGATATAGACACATCCCGAGACTCGGTGTAGAGGATACTCGAAATGAAAGCACTGCCAAGAAACGCTCCCATGCTAGTTAGTTTCATCTAAAGGATGACATTTCTTGGCTTCGTCCACTCCCACGCGTTTTTATTTACCCGGAGATCCACCCGGTGGATCTCGATCGACCTGGAATTTCACCAGTTGGAGCAACGGCCAGGTTCCGTTTCACGCGATTGTTTTGAGTGCACTACCGGTTCCCTGCCCATCCCTGGGATATCACAACATGTGCTCCTCCCTCTGAAACCTCTCCACTGGTTAGCGGGTGCAAAGTCTTCCCAGAAGGGAGCGACAGGCTCCATCGGCGGCGCCTCTACCGATATTGAACCGAAAACTCTGGTCTGAAACAAGTTAGGGGGAAGGATCTTAAGGCCGGACGAAGTATGTCGTGCTGTGCTGATTGGGTCTGTATGCGCCAGGCCATTTCCACTGGTTATCCACTTAGAGGGGTATATCAACCAGGATATTCAGGAACGGGTGTGATAACCCTATATCAACCATATTATTAGCTCCATGGCGCGAGGAGCCCGCATTGGAACAAAGCCCCTGTTCTCGCCCCCCACCGGGATTCGACCAAACTCGAGCTATGCTAATCACCAGCCAATCTGCGGAAATGAAGCGGCGACATCCCCTCTCTTGATATGGGTACTATCGGTTTAAGATTCCGGATGTATCTGATGTTGTCTCAGCCACGCGAATGGGCCGACTCGGCTTAACAATCACCTTATTAGGGGCCGATGGGTCAGATCGATGTAGGAAATATGCCCGGTACGCGAAGAGTGTTGCCTACCGGTTCGAAGCCTGGCTAGACCAGGTGTGGCAAGGTGCTTATTATCTCCCATGGAATCAGCGAAGCAGTCCCAGCCGAAGTATGCCGCAGGACATCCTCCCGAAGTAATTAGCCGATCTATCACGCGATGAACCTAGGCGATGAAAGAATCCGCCGTATATGCCGTAGTATGTTGACCAGTGGCAACGGCCTCCTGTAAGGTATATATAATGGCAATCGTGCAGTCCTTGCAGAGTTCTCGACTCGGCCACTCCGGGTTCCGCAATATACTGTGCTTTATTTTCACTGGACTCTCCCGAAAAGACAAGGCGGCACCAAAACAAGACGGAAGTGACCACTCGAGAACTGCCGTGCTAGGCGCCCAGGATGTCTCCCCCTGCCCTCGCACAGTCCCATTCGGTAGCCAGGGGGGGGGAGGGGGATGAAAGTACGAGGTCCTAGCCAGGGGTTCTGCCCAGACCTCTATCGGGTTATGTGGGTGGAGTTCGTATAGCTAGCAACACAGTCGAACCCCATTGTGTTCCTGAGACATGGAGCGTCTTGGCGACGTTCGTATCTGTGCCTATTATGCAGGTCAGAAGGGCGAAATGCAGGTTCCATGGATAGCAAAGGTACTTGTCGCCGGATCGGCATAACGGGGACAGTTCTCCTCAGTAGAAAAACAGAGACGCCTATAGGTGTCAGATAGGCAATAGTACCTCCGCGGAGAATTTGCACCTTGCGATATATTCACAATAATTCCCGCTGTCTTCTGCGGTCGATGTTATATTCTCCGTTGTTGTAGATTGCTATTGACTGCTATCGACTATTGAACTTTGTGCGGCCAGTAGGGAGCCGTCACGCAGAAAGGGTCCTTCCCTGTCTTGACTCGGATAAGCTCTGCAGGGTATTTGATGTTTCGGCTCTTTTCCGAATCCATTTTGTTGAGTTTGCAAAGAATCAGACGATGAATAGGTATATCCAATGCTCACGCTCATTCTGTGGCTGTCGCTAGCAGACTAAAACATCCAAAAACACAAGGAAAACCATGTCGTAACTGTATATATCTTGTCAGAAAATCTACCGATCCTCGCCCGGCCGTCCAGCTTGTAGAACCAAAATATTGCCAACGATCCGATTCTCCGTCCGCACCATCGCCTGTGCCATCACGCCCAATGCCTGCCCCGTCACCGCGCCCACCTCCTCCTGCGATCCCTGCCCCGACACCCCGTTCACCCGGTTATTCCGACGGCCCACAACCACCAGGTTCCCTGCTTTGTGGGGCGACTGGCTTAGTTCGTCTTTCACGGTAGTGGTGGCTAGCTTGACCACGTCGGCATCTGATGTTCTGGGCGCCACTCGCTTGAAGACGACGCGCGATGCAAGGAGTTCCGGCAGAGAATCCCGCAGGGTGGTAAAGAATGTGGCATCGGACGTCTCGACTTCCGTGGTGGTTATAACGCCCTGCGTCGCGGACGTCTTGGGGCTCTCTTTGCTATCATCACTAGGTCCGGAGGTAGAGTCGAAGGATGATGGTTGCTGGCGTGCCACGTCGATGTGAACGATGGTGGCCGTTACCTGGTCATTTTGTGCCAGTTGTAGCACAAAGCGCAATGCATAACGGTCGTCTTCGCCGCCCAGGAAGGGCAGCACGATGTGATGCGAACGTGCGGCGGCGGGGGCGCGGTTCCAGACAGAGCTGCGCACACTCATGGCGCTGATGGACCGCTTGCCGGCGAGTGTAGGCCGCCGGGTATACGTGCTGCGCTCGATGAGCACACCGACATTACACGTCGTCTGGTTCAGAACGCTAGACACAAATTCCGTGTATGGCCCGTTGGCGAATCTACTGGCTTCATTGATGCCCAGCCCGCTCTGGTGCTCGCTCATCGTGCCTGTTTCGCTCCACGGGAGTAGCAGTAGGTCGGTTGATTCTTCCCGTGCCATGCCGACGACCGTGTCTGCGTACGAGTACTCGGGGACGACAGCAACCCCCGCGAGAATCGAGATGTCATGCCACTGGCCGAAGGCGCGGAACGTGTTGACGACGGGATCCCACAGCGTGTATTCATCGATCTCCGATACCTTCATGACGCTCGAGTCGCGATCCGTCAGTTCCATCAATCGTACTCCGTGTACCTGCAAGGCGGGCTCTGCCTCCGCCTCCGTGGCCGCCGCCTCTTCCGTATCAGGACTGGGCGAAGTCGTCTGTTTCTTCTCGGGGTGGACTTTGGGGGTAGGTGGGCGGTCGAGCCGGCTGGGCCCCAGCAGGGCAGCCAGGGTGCAGATACTGGACAGGCCATCGAGTCGCAGATACACGAGCAGTTTCCGCGCAGCATTCGTCTTCAATTGGTCTTTGGCTGCGGTGACGCTATCATTGCGTGAATCGCTCTGGATGGGGTTGCCGTCCCAGTCAATCTCCCCGCGGCGCCATCGTTCGACTTTGATCTGATACCACTTCGGATACAGGGCGACCGTCAACGGAGTGGTCGCAAACGTGGTAACGAGGGCCATGACAACGAACATGGTGAACGTCCGCGTGCTTAGAATCTTGGCTTGGAGTCCAATATTCTGCTTTGGTTAGTAAGACTATATCGACCAGGATGGGAGGCGTACCAAAACAATCAGCTCGACCAACCCCTTGCAACTCATCAAAACCCCGATGGAAAAGCTCTCCCGCCAGAGCAACCCACACAGTCGCGACGCAGCCGCACCGCCGGCGACCTTTGCAATAAAGGCGATCGCAATCACCCCTATCACGTAGCCCCACACATGGCCGTTGTCCAGCAGGCCCAGGTTGGTTTGCAACCCGGACAGCGTGAAATAAAGTGGCAGAAACAAGGCCGCAACGAGGTCTTCGATCTTTTCGGTCAGTTTGATGGCGAAGCCACCCTCGTGCGGGCACAGCAGACCGATCAGGAAACCGCCAAAAATAGCGTGGACGCCGATGACTTGGGTGAAAAATGCCGAGGCGAGTGCGATGAGCAGTGTCAACGCCACGACAGATTGGCTAGGTCCCTTCTGCAAGCTTCCCGTCCTCTGAAGAAAACGCAGGAAAGCCGGGCGGAAGATCAACGACAGAAACAGGACGTAGCCGACACAGACCAGGAACACCCATAGGGCTGTCAACCCGGTTCCTGCATTCACCAGAGCCACGCAGAGGGCCAGGAGCACCCATCCGACGACATCATTGCCCACGCCTGCGGACAGCACGATGACTCCGACATTGGTACCCAGAAGCTTAAGCTCCGTCAAGATGCGGCAGAGCACGGGAAACGCCTACATGTGGTCAGCTCCAACCATCACAGCCCAGGGGATGATACCTACCGTGATGGCCATGGCGATACCAATGAACAGCAGGTATGTGCCAAAATTGATCGGAACCGTGTCAGGCTCGTTGCGAAAGGAGTTGTAGAGACCGTAGGAGATGGCGCAGCCCAAGCCAAACGGTAATATCATCCCCGCAGCGGAGACGCTGGCCGCCACGCGCCAGTTACTGACCAGGAAGCGCAGGTCTGTCTCGAGGCCGACCAGGAACAGAAATAAGACCAACCCCAGGTTGGCCACGAGATTCAGGTTGGGGATTGATTCTTTGGGGAAGATGGCATCGGTAAACCCGGGGATGCGGCCAAATACCGAGGGGCCCAGCAGCACGCCTGCGATGACTTCTGCGATGACTCGCGGCTGACGGATCTTGGAGAGGGGCCAGTGCAGCAACCGGCAGAAGACAATGATGATGGAGGCCTATCGAGGTTGGAACTTCCGCTACCACCACATCGAGCAGGGTATTATACCTGAATGATAAATATGACGATGGGGTTCTTGGGATCGTATTTTGACGGATTACCTCCCTCGAGGATGCCGCCCTGAGGGGCAACGACCTTGGAATCGGACGACGACATGATGGCAGCTTACCGTGATGGCCACCTCGCCGGACTATCCGGCCGTAGATGGGGAGATGAAGCAGTCGTACCCACGGGGATGAAGTCGTAGGTATCCGTCTGCGAAAGAAGATAGGAAGTGAATAGGGGAAGACAAAGAAGAGCGATGGCGCAGAAGGATCGGATGCTAGTAGGGAACGTGACCGGCGACTGTAGTGGTCGAAAACGGCCTAGTGCGTTGGCCCCACGTGGAGAGAATCCGGAGAATAAAATGGTTGCAAGGCGCACAGGTGTGACTCCAGAACGTTGGGATTCTTTATAAAATTCAAGTGAAATTAGACCATCCTGGAAAAATATTAAATCTCCAGTATCAGTTGTAGACATGCCCTATATACAGCATTGCGGACATCCAAGCTGCCGTGACGGTATGAATCTCTACAGATGCCAAGCCGTCACTCCAGACCCATGACTCCACCCCGTGATGGACTCCACCAAGTTTATTCTTCGTCTGTCAACCTCAACCTGAGAGATGAAATTCTAAAATGCTACCAGTCCAAGACCGACCTTTCCACCATGGCGGAGCTGGATCTATCCCGGTCCAAGCGTCCGCAGGCTCGTATCTTTACAGCCAGTTATTGGATGAACGGTGTGTAAGCAACTATATCTCTCATATATTAAATCAGACCAGCCATCGCATGCCAAGTAGTTACGGTGTATGGTGTAAAGTGGTTGCCCCATGGCGTCATACTGCATATGCTCACGACCAGTCATAAGTTACGCTGTCAGGATACACTGTAGGTGTAGTCTGGTGGTATGGGGGGCTACCTCTTGGATGCTTTACCAAGAAGCGTGTATTTCACTGGATCATACTAGTAGTGACTTCTGGTGATTATGTAGTAAAAGAGCTACTAATTATCATTCCATAAGGTATAAGTAGTTGTAAAATTATAATTGTATTTCATAATCTTGGCAGTGCAAGAGATGGAATTCTACTGCGCAGATATAAAGACATATAATAAGTAAATAGTATAAATAACCTAACCTAGCCAAAATGGAAAACGAGCTATCGCCACGTTCCTGCGTTTACCTCCAGACGCGTTGAAGGTGCAGTAGGTACGTAGTACTGTCCCCCACTTGCCCCTCCAAGGTAGTACCTTATATTTTAATCGTGCCCTAATTTTGTCCCATCGCAAATCCAGATCGACTGTATATATACTACCGTCCAACAACTCATTCCCACTGAAGGCAAATAAACCCTTTGGTAAATATGTTGAAAATGTCAAGTGCTGCCTCCTGCTAAATATAAGCCAAAATATACAACGTCATATTCATGTCCCAACCTCACCACAATCATTATAGCCAACGCTCCAATATACAGCACTGCACAACAAGCTGCGCACCCACTATGCCTACCCCCTTCATAACCCCACTCAAAACCCCAGTCACGCTACGCCTTATAATCAATCCCATTAATCTCCGCCGCGTGACTCTCCTCCCAAGGCGCATCGACCTCCACTGACCGGATAAGCGCCTCATGCGCCTCACTCCGCGGCGCGATGTCAAATTTATACGGCGCGGGATGGCTCACCACGCCGGTCGTGAAATCAGGCTTCCCGATGTCTTCCGTTGTCGCGATATTGAATACAGCAAGGGACTGCGCGATGCTCAGGAAGACGGTGTTGTCGGCGAGCAGTCGGCCGGGACAGATGCGGCGCCCGAAGCCGAAGGCGATCGTGTGCGGATCTAGCTCCGGCGTGTGGTTCTCGGTCGCGAGGAAGCGGTCGGGGTTGAAGGCTGAGGGGTTGGAGTATGCGGAGGGGTCGTGGAACATTTCCCTGTTTTGGGTTTAGTTTGGGTTGGTGTTTGAGGGGGATTTGAGTGTTTGGAGAGAGACTAAGGTAAGGCTGGATGGGATACATACCAGATGTTGGGCAGGATGATAGACCCCTTCGGGATGCGATACCCTTCGTAGATATCGTCTGCAGTGGTCATGTGGGGAAGCCCTATCGGGCCGACGGGGTGCCAGCGGAGTGTCTCCTTGACGACGGCGTCGATGTAGGGGAGGTTTTCGCGGTCAGCAAAAGTGGGGAGCTTGTTCGGGCCGATGACGCGGTCGAGCTCCTCTTGGGCCTTGCGCTGAACGTCTGGGTTGAGCGCCATGGCGAGGAAGAAGCAAGAAAGAGAGGAGACCGTCTAGGCGAATGGTCAGTGAGTAGGCAGGTAAGTAGTAAGACGCTGGGAATATCGCCCTACCGTGTCTGCGCCTCCGGTGTACAGAGACCCCGCTGACCACTTGGCTAATAGTTCATCGTCAGGGCTCCACTTGTGCGCCCCTTCTTCTACCAGACCGGCTAGGTACGAGGGCGGGTAGCTGCCCTGTCGCATTTGCTGCCGGACGAAGATGTATGGCTTCTCGATCGTTTCTAGGAGCGTCTTTCTCCACGCGTTGGCGGTTTTCTTGAAGCCCATGCCTGGCAGCCATGCGGGGAGGTTCTTCACTAATCAGTGTCAGCAACTTAACCCACGACAATCACTGCTGGGATATCTTACGGAAAGGAACAGTGTCAACAATCCATTTCCCCGGTGCAGCAGCCAAGGAAAATTCCTCCATCGCATCATTGACAAGAGTGACGAGGGGGTCGCTTCCGTGCGGCTCGATGTTGTATCCGTACGCAATCTTCAGAATGACAGCGCCGGCCTCCCTGCATCCATCCATCAGCGTTCTTGCACACCAAGTTTCCGTAAGGACAAGTCAAACATACGTTCGAAGATGCTGCACCAAATCATGCGGCTTATCCAAGACCCGCAGCAAAAACCGGCGCACCTCAACGTCCTGCAACGAATTGAAGCGCGCAGCAAGCGGCTTGGTCCCAAATGCCTTATGAATCGCCTTGCGATACGCGCGGAACCGATCCGAGTACGCCTGCATGGCGACGGCATTATCCCAGCCCACCCTGTCGCTCTTGTCAGCTGGCGTTTTCTCCTAGGGCAGTCAGATGTTGCCCGGAAGGACGCACATTTCTCCGGCAAATGTCATGCGCGGACGCGACGAGTGGATGGACGAGCGCTTTTCCATCAGATCAAAGGCCATTTGGCGGTCATTGACCATGATGATCGTCTGGCCGAGAATGGTGACCGAGCTGATGGGACCTATTATTGTTTATCCACGGTTAGTATATATTAACTCCCTAGAAGTCAGAGGGTGGACGACGCACCATAAAGCTTCTTGAACCCCGCCCAGTACTCCCAGTCTTTCTGCCCCGGGGGCGGCAGGTCCCCCAGATTCCCAATGATGGGCTTGCCCTTGGGGCCTGGCGGGAGCGGAGCCCGAGCCCGTTTGGGGAACAACACGAGTTTCAAGGCATAGAGGACAGCAACGCCCACGAGGGTGCTGACAAGGAAAGACAGCCCCATGACGACCGACCGAGTTGCAGAAGTAATTCGCACGAGTGCCTCAATCAGACCGGGGGGATACCCTTCGTTTTTATTTATCCACATGGTGACCGGCCTAATCTCTTCAGGTCTGAAAGCGCGGACCCCACATGTGGTTTGACTAGGTCGCTGTTGGTGCGCTGTCCACCCATACCGAGGCTACTGTGGTAGTAGTTATTTTAGTAGATAGTTCCGTGTCTACTATTTAGTCCCCTTGACTAGCGGAAATGCGACCTGCAAGGTGGCTGGCTGGTTGGCTGGCGTTCAGTCAAAATTCGAAGCAGTGATGCCCTATTGCGGGTGGCCTAGGGCTATCATGAAACCATTGTCAACGGAAAAACCGTTGACAGTCTGCTGAAGGATGCGCTACGAATATGCATGTATAGCATCCTGGGATTTGGGACTCAATAACGTTTCTCTATTTCTTCCCGGAAACGTGTCCACACCTAGCATTTCCAGCCAAGTCCTCTGGAAAGCAATGGGTCTGGACAGCAAAGGGGACCTGCCAAAATTGAACCTTCCTACAAGCAGGAACTTCCTTCTAACCAATACCTGCCTACCTATCTGCCATGACTGCAAAACCCATTTTCAGAGTTTGCCAGGCCGGCAGCAAGTCCCCAATCATAAGACCCACTCTGAAAGGGTTAAAAAGTGCCATCCGTCCTAAAAATCCTGGCCCTTTTTCAGCTGGCATCCTTCCTCCTTATTACGGTAAGGATCGCCGTCCTTGAAGCGATCTTGATATCGAGACAATAGCTCGCTTGTTAAGTTATGTGTGGTTTTTACCCCATTTGGTAGTTTGTCCAGAAACTTTAAATTATGTAAATGAAAGGACACAAGTGGTTTATGTATTACAACCTAGCTCTGTCAATTGAATGGATTGCTTGATGCATTGCATTTCAGGTCGTATGATTCCAGACCACACGCTAGGAATAAATGGGCTGCAAGGGATTGACGGCTTCTTGGTAGGGTACGCTTATTCCCTAGTCTTATAGCAGGGGTGGTTGTCAGCACTCTATCGTCGATTTTGATATAGCTGTTTATTTAGTACTATGTATAGCCTCTTCATACACTCTGGTTCACAAAGGATCCTTTTGTGATGGAATACCTGAACTCATCATTCCATATGCTACTGTCTGTCGCACAATGAACACGGAGTAGTTAGGCTGACGAAGCTGAGAAGAGTCATATCACGATATTCAATGTTTGTGCTCGCATCGTAATAGCCGCTTTTTGTGCGACGCCAACGAACCCAATTATCCAATGCAAGATAATGTGTCACATTCTTCCCCTTCATTCTACATATCTGGCTTCTCGATATGAGCCGCAAAGATGTACTCCGTAATCACCCTTAAAACAAACCCCAACACCCAATTCCTCCCCAAAACCACCCTAATGCCACAGCGAGCGCAACAATGACATTCAACCCTGAGGTCGACATCCCCACTCTCACCAACAAAGTCATCCTCATAACAGGCGCCAACGAAGGCCTCGGCAAACAGACCGTCCTAGACCTCTCCCGTCACCATCCCACAAAGATCTACCTCGCCGCGCGCTCCCGCCCCAAAGCCGAAGCAGCCCTAAAAGCGATCCAATCCAAAGCCGGCCCCTCCTGCGCACCCATCGCCCTCCTCGACCTTGACCTCGCCTCCCTTGACTCCGTAGCTCGCGCCGCAGAACACATCAAAGCGCAAGAGTCGCGACTCGACATCCTTGTTGCCAATGCCGGCGTCCTAGGCGCAGACGGCGCCACCAAAGACGGGTACGAGATCCAGTTCGGCGTGAACCACCTCGGACACGCGCTGCTTATCCGCCTCCTCCTACCACTGCTGCTGCGCACCGCAAAGCGAGATGACGTAGTGCCCGGCGAGACGCGCGTGGTGATCGTCGGCTCCTCCGCGGAGAGATTCGCTGCCCGTGTGGGCGTGGTCTACCCGTTTGCGGAGCTAGCGCGCGGCGAGGCGGCCTCGATGGGCGGTGGCATCATGGCGAGGTATGGGCTGAGCAAGCTAGCGAATGTGCACTATGCGGCGCAGCTGGCGCGACGGTACCCTGAGGGGGAGTCGGGCGTGAGGTTCGTGGCGGTACATCCTGGGGCTGTTCGAACGAATCTTGGGGAGGTTCTGAAGACGTGGCCGAGGGTGCAGGGGGTGTTGCGCACGTTGATGGGCGTCTTTGTTGGGATGGTCCCTGTGGAGGAGGGCGTTTGGGGTCAGCTTTGGGCGGCGACTTGGCCGGTTGGACGGGTGGACGGGCTGGGGGAGCCCCGGTCTGGGGCGTTTTATCATCCTGTTGGGGTGGAGGGGAGGGGGACGCCGTTGGCTTATGATGAGGGGACGGCGGGGGAGCTGTGGGAGTGGACGGAGGGGGTGTTGAGGGTTTATTTGGAGGGGCATGGGGAGGTGTAGGGTTGTTTTGTAGGTATAGAAAGATAATGGATATAGAGCATAGATCGCCCTTTACTCTATTTAGGATTCTTACTTTAGTAGGTATCGATATGGACGATCAGGCGGGTTGCTTGGGGCATTCCATCCAGGTTAGTAAATATATATGGATGTATTCGTGTACATATACATTGAACTAAGTAACAATATAATATAATCGGTCTATATAATAAGCTTAACATATATCAACTATACCTAGTGGCTTATTACTTACTTCCAAGATCATCCCTGCTTTCGCCTGCTCATTCAATATATCAAAGATGTAAGATGTCCCCGTAGACGCCTCAGCTATAGTAAGCCGAATAATCTATTTCAAGTAATATTTTCAGCTTCTTTTGTTGATGTTACATTTTACCTCAAATGATCTTTTTTGCTTATTGTTTGACCAAATCCTTCCCATAGTAGTAGGTCACAGGCATACTGTAGTCTTGGCTGACACCTCGGCTGCATCCGGTACTCCATGGTAGGTGCAGTGGCAGTAACCAACTTGTAGATTGACCACCAATAGCCTGCAAATATGAAAACCGATGAAAACCCTGAAACATATGTAGCAAGCACCAAAAACTGAAGCACTAGAACAAGCTTTGACCAACTACAGCATTGAAAGCGACAAGATCGTCCGCCCGGATAGCCTTTCACCGCGTTGCATGATCCCAGCCTAGCCCGCTCGTCTTTTTCTTTTTCTGCCAGGCTTGGCACAGTCATCCATCCCATTTTATTATCGAACTCTCTCATTCCCCTCCTTCCATATCTCTTCAGACATTCCACTTTCATCTTTTCCACCACTATACAGATTTCATCTCTCCTATTGCACATAGGCTCTTCCGTGGGTTCGGACTGACCTTGATCCCGACTTTTGAAGAAGCGGTGCATTCCCTTATCGTTCCTTTTTCGCGGAGTCTCGCGCCACTGAGCGCGCCGCAGACCTGACCGATCATGGGTCTCTCCAAGACCAACAGGATCCTGATCCTGTTGGTGATTGATACTGCATTTTTCCTCCTAGAATTGATTGCCGGTTAGTTTCAGCGTCAATCGTTGTATCTATGGCCCGCTGACCGTTCCATAGGTTATTCCGTCCATTCGTTGGCCCTCGTTGCGGATTCCTTTCACATGGTATGCCTAGTTCCCCTCCCCGCCACCGTTCCTGACGGCTAGGTCCTCCCTCTAACACCGCCCGTGGTAGCTCAACGATGTCCTCTCCCTCCTCGTTGGTTTATGGGCCGTCAAAGTCGCCAACCGTGAAACAACCTCCCAAGTGTACACATATGGGGTAAGCATCGACCCCGCCCGCGCAGTTGGGATCGCAGCTGACCGCAGATCTCTCGCCAGTGGCAACGCGCGGAAACATTGGGTGCTCTGGTGAACGGTGTCTTCTTGTTGGCGCTGTGTGTCTCGATCTTCCTGGAGGCGATTCAACGCTTGTTTGAACCTCAGGAAGTGAAGAATCCCAAATTCGTCTGTATCGTCGGCTCGCTGGGTTTGCTGTCCAACATCGTTGGCCTGGTCCTATTCCACGATCACTCTCATGGCCATGGGCACAGCCACGGACACGGGGAGATCGAGGAGGCGGTCATCGACGAGGACACCGCGGAGCAGGGGTTCGCCTCCCCCAAACCGACAACCCCGGCGAGTAAGCGTAAATCCATTGCCAATGTGAGACCACCCATCCACGCAACTTCTGGTGAACGATCTGACTCTTTCGATCAGCCCGAGGGTATCGCCGCTACCGAATCTCCAGCCTCCCCTGCCAACCGGCTCCGGTCCTCCACCCGCGGTTCGCGCCGATACAGCGCTGCGACCAGCCGAGGATTCGACGTCGAAGATATCCAAGTACACCCGGCGACCTTGCGTCAGGAGATTATTGCCGCCAGCCGTAGCAATCGTTTCCTTGGCGAACAATATGAATCGGACCTTGACCAGCCAGAGGACGAGATCGATGGGGCGAAGCCGACGGAGCGGTCGGGCCTGCTGCGGCACAGAGATCGGGCAACCAACTATACCGATGAGAGTGATGACACGGTGCGTGGGGTGGACGAAGCCGAGGATGATATCCACAAGTTTCATAATCACGCCCAGCCGAAACCGAAGGAGCACAAGCACGGCCACTCGCACGACCTCAACATGCGCGGAGTCTTCCTGCATGTCATGGGCGATGCCCTGGGGAACATCGGCGTGATCGCCTCAGCACTGATAATCTGGCTCACCGACTACTCGTGGCGATTCTACGTGGACCCGGGCATTTCGCTCGTGATCACCGTGATCATCCTGGCCTCCGCCATTCCGCTCTGCAAAGCTGCGTCGCGCATTCTTCTGCAAGCCGCGCCCTCCGGGATGAGCATTGATCACATCAAAGAAGACATCGAGCGATTGCCGGGCGTCCTTGGCTCCCACCATCTGCATGTCTGGCAGCTGAGCGATACCAAGATTGTCGCTTCTATCCATATCCAAGTGGACACGGAGATTAAAGGGGAGGGGTCTGAGCGGTACATGCGCCTGGCGAGGCAAGTGCGCAATTGCCTCCATGCGTATGGGATTCACTCCTCCACGATCCAGCCCGAATTCGCCCCCGACAGCGATGCCGAAGACAACAATCCCGCTTCGTCTCACGCCAGCAACAGTGGCTCCCCGGCGCCGAAGCAGCCGAGCCGCGCCGCTAGCATCCGCGAGGCGGACCCCCAGGCGTGCCTCTTGGAGTGCGGAGATGAATGCGCGCGTGGGGGACAATGCTGTCCTAGGAAACCGGCTTAATTCATCTTTCTTCATTTGTTCCCGATTGATTGGTCATCCTTCAAAGCACCTATTCGACGTCCTTTCATCCATACCCCTCGTGTATTATTTCTTCTATCTCTCCCTGCCACGTGATATGCGTTCTAGATGGTGGTCCTAATAATAGTTCATGATGATCGCATGACTTTCCGGTTGATGGGTCTGGGCGTTTACCTATTCTTTCTTGATATATTTAGGACTAGTCTATTGCATGGGCTTTTGATATGAAACTTGTACTGTTATTCTGTAAATGGGGCGGTATTCCACATCGTAGTTCACCATCGGACAGAGCCCGCCTGTCACGTGACCACTCCGCGGTTGATCGTCTCAGCTGAATCCACTAGACTAGGGGCGGTCGATCTGCTCCCTGCCCAGCAGGGGCTCAACTATGCTGACGTTCCTGCTTTTCCCCGATCATTCCTCGCTCGTGCCCGTCGTTTCGGAGCCTTGCTCCTGTCAATCACCCCCTCCTGCATGATACCCCCTTGCGTTGTCTTTTTTGTTCCGTTTGACGCGCTGTCCGCAATGCCGCGGAGGCAATAGCAGCGTCATGCCGAGTTACTCGTACCCTCACACCGCCGGTGCTAATCCCTACCACCCCCGCCACCGTGACTCCTTCACTGAACCCACGACCTGGGAGTCCTTAAGAGAGATGCTCCCGCTCTGGGCCACGCAGTGGATTGTCGATCTACGCGCTTACCGCACCCGACTAACTGCGACCGGAGAAGAACGGGCCAGGAGTCGCGCAGCCATGAAATCGTCACTCCGGGCGCTGCCCGGCCGTTTGTTTACTATCGCGAATGCGCTGGTCGTGTTATGGCTTTTTACGCTGTGGTGGGGCGAGCGGACTGTCTTCCAGGAGAGTCTTGAGGCGTGCGCGTGGGAGAATTGGGAGCAGTGGGTGAGTAATTGCTTCATGAGATGATTCTGTAGACTCCGGTCTCGACTGACGGATGGTTTCTGGACCAGCCTCAAGATGCTACGCCTCACCGGGTCGCCTTCGTCGCCGACCCGCAGCTCGTCGACCCCCACACTTACCCCGGTCGTCCGTGGCCTCTGTCGACGCTAACTGTCAAGTTCACGGACCAGTATCTTCGGCGGTCGTTTTCCTCGATCTCGAGCCGACTGGGCCCCGACTCGGTGTTGTTCCTGGGTGATCTGTTCGATGGTGGTCGGGAGTGGGCTACGGAGACGACGTCCAGCCCCGAGGAGCAGTACAAAAAATACAAAGATGGGTTCTGGAAGAATGAGTTTCATCGCTTTGTGCGCATCTTCGGGGCCCAGTTCAATGAGGGCGACGCGGTGTCCAGGGACCCGCTAGGCCGCCGGATGATGGCTGGTTTGCCTGGGAATCATGATCTGGGGTTTGGCACGGGCGTTCAGGTGCCCGTTCGTGATCGGTTCCAGGCGTTCTTTGGTAAGGGAAACCGCGTGGATGTCATTGGGAATCATACGTTCGTGTCTGTCGACACCGTGTCTTTGAGTGCGATGGATCAGCCGGACCCGGTGACTGGGAGTATGGGCGTCGGATCGGGAGACGGCGAGCAACCGAACGCGCGGATCTGGAAGGAAGCGGAGGATTTCCTGGACAACATGGGCTTGCACCGAGGCCGGGCAGAGGCGGAGAGACTGCGCCTGATGCGAAATGAAGGTGAAGGCGTTTTGTTCGACCACCGCGTCGTCGACAACATCGCGGAACCCACCGTGCACCAACACCCCAAAGTCGAGATTGCCGGCCTCCCCACCATCCTCCTCACCCACGTTCCACTCTACCGCGAACCCGGCACGCCCTGCGGGCCCCTGCGGGAGCATTACCCACCCTCGGAGGAGGGCCTGGAAAAAGACGACCGGAACGCACTCACCATCGCCGGCGGCTACCAGTACCAGAACGTGCTGACACCAGCAATCACAAAAGACATCATCACCAAAGTGGGGCCTAACCTCGTGCACGTCTACTCCGGCGACGACCACGACTACTGCGAAGTCGCACACCGCGAGTTCAGCGGATCGCCCAAGGAAATCACCGTCAAGAGTCTCTCCTGGGCCATGGGCGTCCGCAAACCAGGCCTAGTCCTCACCAGCCTCTGGAACCCCATCGACCCGGAAACGGGGAAATCCACCCCCGACGGACGCAACGGGCCCACCACCGTTCAGAACCACCTCTGTCTGCTCCCGGACCAGCTCACCATCTTCATCCACTACGGCCTCCTCTTCGCCTTCACCCTCGCCGTCCTCCTCCTCCGCGCCGCTTTTATCGGCCTCCGTCGGCCCCAATCGAACTCTACCAGCCCCATCCTCCCGCTCCAAGAACAACATCCCCGCCCAACACCTCACTCCAAATCCGCCTCCTCCAGTACATCCTCCAGCACCACGTTCGCCCCAGGCGGCTTAGCCAGCCGCGCTATGAACGCTAACCCCCGTCTCTCTGACCCGTCCTACAATGACGACAGTGACGCCGACGCATACAACTCCAAATGGAAGAGCGTGCACTCGTCCCGCCACCGGCGAAAGCCGGGCCTCCTCCTCGTGAAAGATGTAATGGTCGAGTCTGTGCTGTGCGTGGCGAAGATCGTCCTCCCGTGTTATTTCTTTTTGATTTGGCGGTGGTAGATAGATCGCTGGTTATGTGCATGTGTATAGTGATTGGACGAGAGTAGTCATGTTTGAAGTGCATTTAGTAATGGAGTTCTGGGTTTGCTCGTTAACTTTGATTGGGTGAATACCGATGTGGTAGATATGCAGGCTCTACTTGATATGGATAGATACTATTTTGTCTCGCTGACAACGTAGAGCGGTCTCAGATGGCACGCATGGGCTTCGATATGGCTGAGAAGGAAGTAGTTCATCTAGATCTAATAGAAATAATCCAATCCAGTTGACTCATACTGACAGATATTATACAGCCGAGAAAGAAGACAGCTATATAAGCTAGGTGAACTAAATAAATAAATAAATAACCCTAACTAAGCACCATATCCTCCTGTTCTATTCAGTTAAAAGGAAATAAGCAGGATATCATAAAATAGAAAGTATGTATACCTTATCCCGTAATAGACAGCGACAGAGCCAGAAATACCTATCTCTCACTACCATACATTGATTTGGACTTATTTAGTGTGTTTCCTCTACAGCGCCGGCGCTGACGCTCCGGCGCGCACACTCCATACCTTATAAACTATCTCTAGGCAGACATAGACTAGACAGGGTATGTTGTTAGATCCCCAGGCTCCCTCGCACACCACTGGTAGACAGATTGAGGCTGTGTCATAGCACAAACGCAAATCGCCAACACTAGTCGACTCTTCCATATATGTACTAACTTGTAGTAGTACGTAGAATTTAGTAGCCGTAACCCTGGCAGGGTGAGCTGACAGCCTTACGGTAGCCATAGCGGAATGGGCTAAATAAATAAATAGGTAAATAAACAGATCACCAACGGAATCCAAAGCCCTCTTCCTCTTCCTCTCCTCATACCTAGGCACTATACTCACAAACCAGATCAACACCACCACAATGCCCATCCCCAGCGACCTCACCCTCAACGTCTCCAAGTTCCGCCCAGAGAGCATCACAGAGCCCACCAAGCAAGCCGCAGCCCTGCTAGAGCGCGTCACCGCGAACGGCCCGCGATGGTGGGAAGTCGGCGCGCAAAAATACCGCGAGATGTGGGAGCACGGTCAAACGTCGCTGCCCAAGCCGGTCTATCTCCCCGAGGCTCTCGACGGAACTCTTCCCTCGCGCGACGCAGGCCGCGACATTCCCATCCGCATCTACAAGCCTGATAATGGCCAGCCGAGCAAGGGCATCGTCTTGCATTTTCACGGGGGAGGCTTCGTGCTAGCCTCGCATAAATAGTGAGTCCCCCCCCTTACTCACCAGGCTGAGCTGAGCAAACAACGTTCGTCATGTTAATACCCCCACAGCTCAGACACCACCCTCCGCGACTACGCCACCAAATGCCACCTAACAGCCATCTCAGTGGGGTACCGCCTCGCCCCAGAACACCCCTACCCAGCGGCCCCGAACGACGCCATCGACGCCGCAGAGTACCTAGCCGACCACGGGCCGGAGCTCTACGGCGCCCCGCTGCGCTTCCTAGCCGGCGACTCCGCAGGAGGCTGTCTCGCGACCCTAGCAAGCCTACAGCTGATGCGCACGCGGCCGGCCCACAGACTGTCTGGCCTCGTCCTCTCCTACAGCCTGTTCGATCTGAGCCTCGGCCTGCCGATGCTGACCGCGCTGGCTAAGCCGCTCGTTATCGATCTGCAGATCATGCGCCGCTTTTTCGAGGCGTATGTGCCGGGGATGAGCGCCGCCGAGAGGAGGAGTCCGTGCGTGTCGCCGCTGTATGAGGATCTTCCTGCGTTTGCTGGGTCGTTGC
This sequence comes from Aspergillus neotritici, assembly GCA_023619815.1. Lineage (NCBI taxonomy): Eukaryota > Fungi > Ascomycota > Eurotiomycetes > Eurotiales > Aspergillaceae > Aspergillus > Aspergillus neotritici. The sequence continues at coordinate 29,705 of JALZYL010000014.1, forward strand.
CTCCTGCGTTGTTTGTGTGCGGGACGGAGGACCCGTTGCTGGATGATACGCTTTTGATGGGGTGTAAGTGGGGGATTGCCGGGGGGGAGGCGGTCGTTAAGGTTTATCCCGGGGCGATGCATGGGTTTACGGCTTTTGGGGGATTGCCGGTGGCGGAGGAGGCGAAGGGGGTGGTGGTGGAGTTTTTGAGGGAGAAGTTGGAGTCTGTCTGTTGATTAGAATAGAATAGGCAGAGGATGGATGGAATGATGGTAGGTAATTGGTAGACGGTGTGAGGCTCTGAATGGAATGGGATTGTTGGATCATGTCTAGGATTAATTCGCTGAATATATTGTATATTGTATATTGTACTGTGAGAGACTTGCACTGAGATTCCATTCATTCATTCTCTCTCGAATTGTGGACAATGGGCTGATAAGTCGCTGAGGATCATCATACTTGGTACATCTTACATAGGGAGGTTCACTACGTACCTACATAAGCGTTCAAATCTAATGACTAGTATATAAACCTATAGCTGAGTGAGGATTGTATTGTCTGTAGACATACAGGGTGATCATCTTCATCTGTTGGTTTATTTATATTCACTGCTGTCTGGATATCTTCTTCTTTCTTCTCTCTATTCTCTTTTTCAGTCACTTTACCCATTAATATCCTCTTGTTATCCTTTCATTCATCGCTCAAAGAACCATAGCTCGCTCTGATTATCTCATACAGGCGTTGGTCTGATCAGACAGTAATATCGTTTCATATCAGGACACGTCAATCATATCAGATACAAATAAAATATAAATCATGATAATCAAATAAATAAATAAAATATACAGCTTCCCATTACCACACCCCCCCTCATCTACTTCCCATCAATAATCCGAGTATGGCTCGTGCGGGAATCCATATCCGCTGGTTTGGGGAGCCCAGCTGGATTGCATGCGGAGACGGCGGTCTATATTTCATATCATGTTAGCTTTGCTCTATACATATTGTAAAAGGGAATACCTTTCTCAAAATCCCTCCACCGCTTCATCGTAATCTTACTACTGTCGAACTCGCCCTCGCCCGCCTCATGGCCCTTGTCCTTCGCGCCTGCCGTCTTGCGCGTGTCGCCCCAGCTGAAGTCGTCGAATTTCCAGTACGAGTAGGTCGGGAGGACGAAGTTCCAGATGGGCAGCGAGATGAGGTAGATGAGCATCCAGAGGACGTAGACGAGACGGTGGGCCGTGACGACGATGAGCACGCCGGGCAGACCCAGGATGAGCGCCAGCAGCACGAGCGGGATGACCTGGACGGGCTTCTTGACGATGGACGAGATGACCACGTAGAAGGTGAAGGCGATGGCGGCGGGCAGGACGAGCGTGCCGACTAGCTCGATGAAGATCACGAACTGCATGCTGAAGCAGAAGGTGCCGCAGAGGTCGCGCACCAGCACCAGCTCCATCAGGTTGTGCACGGTGCTGTTGATCCAGCGGCGGCGCTGTGAGAGGAGGACCATGAATTTGTCGGGGACTTGCGTCTTGCAGACGGCTTGGGGGACGAAGATCTGCTTGCGCTTCGGGAAGGTCCGCAGCATTAGGGTTGATAGGTAGCGGTCTTCGCCGAGGAGGAGCAGGTTCTTCTTGTGGAGGGTGTCGACGACGTTCTCCGAGTAGTGCTCGACCACGTCTGGGTTGGCGAGGATCGGCACCCAGTAGTTCTGGCCGCCTTTGGGCGATTTGATCCGATACATGGAGAAACATCCGGGTAAGCAGGTGACACCGCCGAAGACCGATTCGAACGATTTCGACTGGTGGTGCGAGATGAAGTATCTGCTACGGTTAGTCTCTCATCTCTCCATGAAGAAAGGGGGAACATACTCAAACACCTGGATCATCGTCACCCAGCTGTCCGTCTTGTTGGCGATCTTGGTCTCCCCGCAGAGACCCATGACTTCCGGATCCTTCACCATGGCCGAGATCATATGCGTCAGACTGTCCGGGAACACTTTCGTATCGGCATCCACCATGAGCACCATCTCGTAGAAATCCGGGGAGATCCCAGTCACATTCCACAGCCCCGTGAACATGTCGAACTCGAGCTCCGTCATGCGCTCGTCGAACATCACCTTCTGCAGGAAGGACATCAGGATGATCTGGCTGTCGCGCTTGCCGCGATTGCCCGGCTTCGACTGGTCGCGTTCCGGGGGCGTGCCGCACTTGACGATGATCATCATGGGCACCCGCTGCTGCTTCTCCGGCGGGATCATGGAGGTCTCGCCGTAATCGTAGAAGCCCGCGTAGACCTTGGCCATGTTGTGCCGCTTGGCGCCCGTGGCGACAGCCACGTACGAGTACGGCTGCACCTGGTCCGGCGGCACGAGGTGGTCGCGCATCATGCGGAGGACGATCTCGGGCGTGGAGAACTCCTCGCCCTTGCCCTTGATGATGCCGTCGCAGATGACGACGAGGGTCTTGTGGCTGTTGGGGTAGTCCGTCATGGCCACCGAGTCGAGCGTCGACCGGATACCGTCCTCGCCCTCCGAGTAGCAGGTGACCAGGCACAGCGCATGCGCCAGGGGGTATCCGTAGGGCTGCCACTCGGGCGGCGGCTGCGGCACCACCAGCTCGTGGACCTCCCCAGCCGAGCCCGCGTCGAGATCGGTCGGGTGGTGCGGCGGCCCGAGGCTGGTGCGACTGCCGGCCGGGTTCGGGCTCAGCGTGCCGCCGCTGCCGGTGTAGCTCTGGCTCTGCTTGTAAAGGGAGGTCGACCCGGTGGGCGCCAGCCGGGTGGTCGAGTTCTGGCTCGCCATCGTGACGTACTGCGGTCGTTGCTTGCCGCCATTGCCGACGGTGTAGGGGCTGGAGAAGCGGGAGGTGGTGGGCAGGAAGCTGGCGCGCTTGCTGGAGAGGGTCGGATCGGTCAGACGCGGCCCCGGCCGGTAGATGTCGTTGGACCAGTCCTCGATCTGCTGCTGGCGCGATTTGGAGTCGGGCCCCATGCTCGTCCGCTGGGCGGCGAAGCGCGGCGCCAGGAACCACTGGAACAGGAGCGCAAAGGCGAACTTGACGACGACGATGGAGAGGATGAAGACGAGGGAGACGTAGAGGACGACCTTGGAGGCGATGCAGCCGACGGTGTCGGTGTCGATGGTGCCGACCTTGATGATCTGGGACAGGCACTTGCCCAGCTTCTTCTCGGCGCCGGTCTGCAGGTAGTACGTGAGGTCGACGCCGCGCACCGCGGGGTTCTCGCGCAGCTCGTCGAACTTGGCCGGGTAGCGGACCTGCGACGGGTCGAGCCAGCGCAGGAGGTCGAGGTCCAACACGTTGCCCGAGTAGATGGCCAGGTTCCGGCTCTTGTTCCGGGTGTCCTCCCACGTGAAGTAGACGTCCCCGGAGTTGGACAGGCCGTAGAAGCTGCGGCGCGCGTCGCCGGAGGTGTGGCAGGCCCAGCCGGTGTAGTGCTCGGAGGCGGTGCGGTTGGGCGCGGTGGAGCCGTCCTGGTTGAAGGACGTGCAGGGGAAGTACCAGGCGAGGTCGCCGGCGCTGTTGGTGGGGATGTCCGAGTTCTCGGCGCGGGTGATGAGGCCCTTGCAGGCGCCGTTGACCTGCTGGAAGAAGAAGCTCCCGTCCTGACCGCCATACTTGTGAGGGAGGTCGTAGAGGACGTTGGAGCCCTTGGGGATGCCGGCCGCGGCGGCGTGTCTGGACTTGGAGAGGTCGTAGGCCTGGCCGTGGAAGATCATGTAGCCGCTGGAGACCTGGTTGATCTTGAGGCGGATCGGGGGCGTGCCGCAGACGGCCGCGGTGAAACCGAAGGTGAGGAAGCCGACGAAGGCGGCGATGATGAGGATGATGCTGATGAGGCCGATCTTCTCCCGCCAGGCACTGCGCTGGGCCTTCTGCGGCATGCCGAAGCAGCGGAGGACGAAATCGGGGGCCCAGAAGGTGAGGACGGCGCAGTAGGTGGTCCAGAGACTGGGCGGGCGCGCCTGTTCCATGGCGCGCTGGCGCCGGCGCTCCTCGGCGGAGAGCTTCTTGGCGATGCGGCGCGAGGCCCGCTTCTTCTTGGAGTGCCGTCGACTGGGCGCGCGCTCCATGGGCTTGTTGACGTTGCCATGGGCGCCGTACAGGGCGTCGCGCTCCCCGGGGGTCTTTTCCTCGAGGCTGCGCGAGCTGGTGGTCTCCAGCTCGGGGTCCTCCATCACGGGCTGGTTCCCGGTGGCGGACGGGTAGGTGGGCATATGCTGCGATCGTTGGCGGTAGTGGTAGTTGGGGTGATCCGGGTCGATGCGATTGCGTTCGGGCTTGACGAGACTGCGCTTGCGCCGCAGGTCTGCGGCGACGTCCATGCGCTCCTCATCCATGTCCCGTTTCCGGTGGCCGCTGTGCGATCGATGATGGCGGTGGTGATGGTGGCGATGGCGATGGGTCGTGGGGCTGGCGAGGGACTCGTCCTGGGAGGGTTGGGACTCCCGACGCCGTCTGCGGGACGGTTCTCGGAAGGCGGAGTGTGTCTCTTCACGGCGGGGGGAGACCTTGCCCGGCCGCTGGGGCAGCGACATGGTCGCGATGCGATCTGCTGTCGGTTGCGACGAGCTGTGGGGTGAGAGATCCGGACGGTCAGGACGATCGCAGCATCCACAGTGGTTCGGAATCCGTGGGATGCATGCGACTTGGAGGGGGAAGGATCAGGTCGACCGCTGGTCGCCGGCCGATGCGACAGGCAGACCCAGGGCGATCCGATGGCGATCACGGAGAGCGGATGGGATAGAGTTTGGTGGTGGGTATGTGGACAGAGGGAGTGAACAGAACAGAAAAAATCAGAAATCAAAAATAAAGGATACAATTAGAATACAATAGAGAAGTCCAAGCCAAAAGGGTCAGGAGAAGAAGCAGGAGAAGGAGGACCAGATGGAGATCAGGCGAGACCGAGCCGAGAGTCGTCTAGTCGAGAGAGGAATGGCGTGGATTGGGGCAGCAAATGGAGAGATCTCGCCAGAGAAAGACACTGACTGGACTGGGCAGAGTGGTGGAGAGAAGCAAAACAATGAATGAAAATAATCCAGACCGCGCTACGGGATGCTAAGGCAGTCTAGTCCCGCCGGAGGGATTCGCAAGGGACGATCCCACCAGTCACGATGCGTGGGAGGTTTCATGCAGGAAGAGAGGAAGAAAGAGAGAGAGGGAGGGGAAGAGAGGAAGAAAGAGAGAGAGGGAGGGGAAGAGAGAGAGAGAGAGAGAGAGAGAGAGAGAGAGAGAGATGAAACTGGAGATCACGAGATGGCAGATGAAAGGATCATCTGGCAACACAATATTCAAGTGATAGGAGATGGTACCTACATCTGTCCCTGTCAGTCAGGCAAAGACTAGGTTGCAAGTATACAAACACTCAACGTCGCCTGGGGCAATCAGTCCATCACTGGTCCGGGTGAGGGGGTGACGCTAACCGAGAATGGTTAGACCGCTGTCGCTTGATTGGGTGGAATGTCCACTGTCTCAGGTCCCCTCTTTCTTTCACTCAACTCTCACTTGGACGCGGAGTGGACATACAAGAAGTGAAGGGAAAGTCAGCTCACTCTGGCTGGATTCTATTGGTATCTTTTGACCAGAGATTACAGTTAAGAGACTACCGAGAAAAAAGAGAAAGGAGAGAGAGGATAATTACTTTATTGTTTATCAATAGTAGACTGATAAGATAAGGTAGGTGTCAGATATATGCCCAAGGCTACCCATTAACCAACAAGGGGGAGTCCAGCCGGAGAATCGGAGTAATCTGTCCTGGTATACTCAGTATACTCCGTTGTATCATATCTGAAGCATCCCATCATCATTCCCTAAGGCTACCTCCTGAGGCTACCATCATGACCCCCCGGACACTCTATCTAGTAACCGACCGTCAAGCCTCCTCCCAACGATCCCATTTCTCCTTATTTATCCCCTCAGCCCTGGACCCGGACAGAGGAACCGCCATCCACGTCGTCGGGGCCCCCATGACCGGCTACGTACGGCCTGGAATTCAAACGGAACTTCACCCCCGCATCCATTCCACACAGTCACCAGCTCTACCCCATCGGACAGATCGCTTCCGCCCACATTATCGATTCCACCGACCCCGCAGAGAGCATCGACCACTCCCCCAAGGGCGATCTCGAGATCGCTGCCTCCCAGGTCCCGCCGCCGGGGATCAGCCAGAATTTTCTGGCGCCTGTTAATGATGTATCCCTACCTTGACCGAGGGCCTCTTGTTGTGAAATCCAAAATCTAACTAATATGGTATGGGCTCAGACCACCAATAGACGATGCCAAGAATGGACGATGGAATATATACAACGTCTGGTGAGCAAAGGCTTTCTCGATGCCAGCGCGGTGGAGATTGTCCACTCCAGACGTGACCCACCGGGACATGGGATTGGGTTGCACCCTGTAGGGCGGCGGTGATTATTTTTCTTTTCTTTCTATCTTTCTTTCCTATTTTTATAGAAATGATTCTTAGGACAGTGTCGTAATAGCCAGTCGCTATCCGTATAGTCAGGAAATAGATTAACTCCCTGGAATAAACAGGTTAAGAAAACTCTGCCGGTCAGGTGGCATTGATTCAATCTACCCCGATTGAAATAGATTGCGGGCGGTCGCCATGTCTCACTACGGCCGGAAGAAAGAACGGGAATTATCTGCATAATCGGGCATTATTATTAGATGAATATGACCTGTTTGATCTAGTCAAATAAGAAAGTCAAACTCAACAACAATCCTCGATGGTCTAACGGTCATGATTTCCGCTTGTCATGGCTCAGTCCTTACAAGCGCGGGAGACCTGGGTTCGACTCCCAGTCGGGGAGTTCTTTTTTTACTTTTCCTACCTATTTCTAGGTAGTAGTATAGGTAGGTAGGTATGTCATGAACCATGGTTGATAAAACGTGGGTCAGCCCGACCATGACGGCCCTACGAACCATAACCCAATCTAATCTCCTTCCCATCCAACCAACTGGGCTCGTGTTCTGAGGCTGATCCGACAATAAAGTCAAAATACGATCGCGGATCTATACTTTGCCTAGGTGTGAATAATGAATCATACAGACCGTCTATACTCTCGATCTCCTTTCTGGTTCGGCCCGAATTGCCTGTTCAGACCATCTGAGACATCGGGTGGACAGCCTTCCCTTTTCGGAGAGAGGCAGATACTTTGGGCCATGTCACTCTCGTTAGTTTCTGGTTCTTGAGACATGCTGAAGGTGGCTGTGGATGGTCTTTTCTCTTGTCCTCTTGGACAGTGGACGTTGGGTCAGCTCGTGTTGGACAACGCATCCATTCCAGGAATCTGAATCTCACTCCGGACATGGGTCCACCCGGATCTGGGGATTAGGCAGGCGGTTTCTTTCTTGCCTTTAGACAGGGTCGTTCGGGTGCTATAATTATCCTGGGAGGGGATTCGTGGGTTGTTGGGCGGTTCTGTTCCTTTTGATGTGATAGAGTTTGGTACCTAGGAGGACTGGAGGAATCGATCACCAGACGAACAAGATAATTCAAATAGTTCAATTCCATGTCCAGAGAAAAAGTAAGAAGCAACCGATCTGCAGGGACTGGAGAGAGAAAAAGAAAGTGACCAAAGTGGACTAACCTGATACGAGTTCTCCTCACTTTCTCCTCACTGGTCCGCCCATCTCTTCTTTTGCCGCTCATTTCTTTCTCTCTCTTTCTTTCTTTCGCTTCCTCTCTCTACCTGACCTTTCTCTCTCTCACTCTCTCTCCTTCACTTCTTGTCTTTCCCATCTCTTCACATCTCTCACCATCTGTCAACATCTCTCAACTGAAGAATCAACTGAAGTGAGAAGAAGAAAGACAAGAAACTCAACCAATCCACCAGTCCACCATCAACTCCCCGGTGGAACCCCGACTTCTCCAGTTGACACCACTTCCGTTCCACTTTCAATTCAATTCCAGATTCAATTCCCTTCTCTCCATTCATCTCCTCATTTCGACTTCCTCGTCTCCACCATCCAACCGTTTCTGTCCGTCGCACACCAGACGTCAGATCCATCGGCTTCCCCTCCTCCATGTCCGCTTGACCCGTCCCCCCCACCCCGCCATTACATCCCGGTCGATCGCGGACCGTCGCCGTGACGTGACGGGTGTTGCAACATGGCCTCTCCCATCGCCTCCCAATACCCCCATCCGCTACCCTCCCCGCCCCCCGTCTACCGCCGCTCCTCCCCCCCGCCGCCCATCACCCAGCGACGACCCAGCATGGTCGCCCGCAAGCCATTGCCCGCCGACGCCGCGCTGCCCCAGTCACTATCCCCTCCACCAGGCGCGCCGCCCGTCCAGCAACCTCACGACCACTACGATGTCCCGCCCATTCCCACCGCCGCCTTGGCCCGCCTGTCCGTGGTCGATCCAGCGCCCCCAACGCCGACCACCCAGGGACCCTTCCCCCCGCGCCGGGACTCGTATGCCGCCCCGCGTCGCCCGGAACCCGGTCACACCCGGGCCAGCAGTGGCTCCTGGTCCGCGGGGGAGCCCCCGGCCCCGGAAGAGACCGCCAGTCTGACCAAGACCAGTGGGTCGTTGTCGGAGGACCCGGACGCGCAGAGTGGACACCAGAGCTCCTCGCGCGGCAGCCTCGACAGCATCCCGCAGGCCGCGGAGAACTTCGAGCCGCTGCACTACCACCACCGCCCGTACCGCAGCTCCTTGGGCGCCCCGCGGTCGACCTCCGCCACGGGTTCGGCCGAGCACGGCCTCCGCGCCACCAGCCGACGCCCCCGCCGCCCGCGCTCCGCCTACTCGTTCGGGTCGGACGGCCAGGGCTCGCCCCACGCCTCCCCCTACCTGCACGCCCGCAACGCGTCGCGCAACTCGACGGCGTCCCCCGACGTGCGGCCGCTGTCCTTCGTCGACCTCCTCCACACCTCCTACCCGCAGCCCGGGCCCACGGCGGCGCCGGGCAACCACGCCCACCTCCGCGCCTCCGTGGGCAACCACGCCTCCCTGCTCAGCCACCAGCAGACCTTTGACATGTACCGGGCCAACGTCAAGAAGACCGACGACCCGGCCGTGCAGTACGACTTCGCCGTGTTCATGGTCAACGCCACGCTCGAGAGCCCCGCGGGCGCGTCCCCGGGCGACGGGCCGGCGGCGATCACCCGCCTGAACCTGTTGAAGGAGGCGCGGTCCATCCTGCAGCGGCTGGCGGACCGCAGCTACCCGTTCGCGCAGTACTACCTGGCGGACGGGTACGCGTCGGGCCTCTTCCACAAGGGCAAGGAGGACTACGACCGGGCGTTCCCCCTCTTCGTGGCGGCGAGCAAGCACGGCCACGTGGAGGCGTGCTACCGCACGGCGCTCTGCTACGAGTTCGGCTGGGGCACGCGGGTCGACGCGGCGCGGGCGCAGCAGTTCTACCGGCAGGCGGCGTCGAAGAACCACCCCGGGGCCCTGCTGCGCATGGCCAAGGCGTGCCTGTCGGGCGACATGGGGCTGGGGAAGCGGTACCGGGAGGGGATCAAGTGGATGAAGCGGGCGGCGGAGTCGTCGGACGCGCAGTACCCGGCGGCGCCGTACGAGCTGGGCCTGCTCCACGAGCGGGGGTACGGGGACGACGTGTTCCCGGACCCGGCCTACGCCGCGCAGCTGTTCACCAAGTCGGCGGACCTGGGCCACGCCGAGGCCAGCTACCGGCTGGGCGACGCGTACGAGCACGGGACGCTGGACTGCCCACGGGACCCGGCGCTGAGCATCCACTTCTACACGGGGGCGGCGCAGGGGGGGCACGCGCTGGCGATGATGGCGCTGTGCGCGTGGTATTTAGTGGGGGCGGAGCCGGTCCTGGAGAAGGACGAGAACGAAGCGTACGAGTGGGCGAAGCGGGCCGCCAATTTAGGTATTCTTTTTTCTTTCTTTCCCCCCTTTCCATCTTTCAATAGGTTGTGGTCGGATGTCGCTAATCAATACTTGGATGCAGGCCTCGCCAAAGCGGAATACGCCGTCGGGTACTTCACCGAAATGGGCATCGGGTGTCGGCGCGACCCCCTGGAGGCCAACGTGTGGTACGTGAAAGCGGCGGACCAGGGGGACGAGCGGGCGACGCATCGCATCGCGGTGATCCGAGCGGCGGCGGAGGGGGTGACGCCGGGGCAGGCGACGGGGTACGGGAAGGGGAAGGGGAAGGGGAAGCGATTTGGGATTTTCTGACACTTTACCGGTTAATAATGTAATGTTGTATTGCAGTCTTTGTAATTTGGGATGTTGTATGGCGTTGTATATATGTACTAATTGATCTTGTACTTAACTACACCTTGTGGGTAGTAGTATGTAGCTAGTAGCTACCTAGTGCTAAGGCTGACATATACAACACTACTAGATAGATAGATAAAGGAGAGGAGATACCGAGCACCAGGAAGAAACAACCGTAGTGTCTGTCTATCTGTCTGTCTGTTTGCTCAGGTACCTAGCTACCTAGTAGGTAGGTACCTACCTCCTAGAATAGGTAAGACAAGCAAGCAACAAGGCCAAGAATAGAACGCCAAGCGCCGATCAGGGCCCACCGGAGCTGTATCATTGGTGAGACGCGAGACTCGCTTGGAGGTTCCTGGAGGATTATAAGATCAGCGGGTTAGATTAGTATGTATGGCTGGGGAGTTTATGTTGGATATACTGGAGTATGGAGGGACGGAGGATATGGTGTTGTTGTGGGAGAAGATGGAGGATATCATATATAATATAATATAATATATAGGTGAAGTGATGGGTAGAGAGTAGGTGTAGTAGATACCTGGATACCTAAGGTAGATAGATAGGTACCTAGACTAGCTATAATAGATGATAATGATAATGAAGATGGCCAAGTGGAGTATAATCAACACTATTAAAATCATAATAAAATAAATAAATAAATCCATAAATAAATAAATAGATGTAAATAAAAAGGAAAAAAGAAAGAAAAAAAAAAAACAAATGTAAAAGAAAGGGGAAAACCGACGATCCCAACCCCGAACCCACTTCCAAGTCAGTCACTTCCCACCTGTCTGTCTGTCTGCTGTCCATCCCTTTCTTCTTTTCTTTCTTTTCTCTTTTTATCTCGCTTTCTCCTCTTTTCTCTCTATCTATTATCGATTCTATTCTATCTACCGACCTGTCTATCCCTTGACTTTGACACCACCACGTTCTTTCTTTTCTCACTGTCTAAGGTATGTATGTCTTTTTCTTGCTATCATATTGTCTGTCATTTATCATTATCATTCTATCATTCTATGGAATGCTATAATGCTATCCTCAACTAACTACACTACACCCATTACGTGAACCCAATCAATCCTTAAATAACCAAGCTAACCACCTCTTCTTATTCTTCTTATCTCATCTAGATCCTCTCCTTCCCACACACCACAACACAACACCACACCACACACTCGCTACATCCATTGTCGTCAACACAACCAAACAACAATACCCAACCAAAGAATAAAGAAAGAAGCAAAATGCAATTCCTCTCCCTCCTCATCACCTCCCTCCTCCTCACCGCCGGCGTCTCCGCCCGTCCCTCCGTCATCCAGAACCTCGTCGCCAAGGACGCCGATAAGAGCTGTCTTGGTGTATGTCCTGTTCCTTTTCTTCCTTTCATATATATATACATATGTATATGTATATATATATATATATATTATATATGACGAAGCTAACAAATAAACGTGTAGCGCCTCCAAACCTGCGAAATCGTCATGGGTATCGACCCCTGCTGTGCGCCGTTGGAGTGCAAGAATTCGGTGAGTTCTGCTTTCTGTTCTATCTATCTATTTATCTATCTATCTTTATATATCTGTATAGATAGGTAGATATTATATATATATCTGAGTGAGTGTGTGTGTCAATACTAACTATACATAGACCTGCGTTTAAACCTACAAGGACTTGGAGTTGCGGCAGATACCACCTACCTACCTACCTTGGATAAATGGATAAATGGATGGATGATGGATGGAGGATACGTGAATAATAGGAGAAATAGGAGATAGGAGATAGGAAATAGTAATCGATCGAGTCTGACTTGGGCGTGGTTTACCTACCTATACTACGGAGTACCTAGGGACATGATAATATCTATAGTAGGACTTGATAATATCTTTACGAGGAAAAATAGTATCTATACTAGAGACATGATTCTATATATAGGAATAATACTATGGTGGATATAGCTGCCAAGGTATAATTGTCTTACTGGATAAGTGATCCATTACCACGTACCACGGACGATCGGATACCCCGTAGGATGAAACATCGATACGTGAGACACAGATAATTACTGATTACTGGCCTGGACTAAAACTGCAGTGCATGTACAAAGTAATACTACTGGCTAAATGTACAAAGTAGTAAAGTACTACATATACTCGTAGCCCGTATAATTAACGCATATAAACAGTGAACGATGCTCCCAAACAAGTTATCTACCAGAATAAATATAAATCACGATATGGTCAAGGAACGGCGGGGCCGACGAAAGGAAACTTCCACACGCAACTTACTCCATCACGCGACGGATTTAGTTGAACTGGTCAATGCATCCCCAGTAGCGCTCGACGTTGAACTCGCCGGGGTCCTTCCACAGGTCGTTGCTGTAGGAGAAGAACACCGACTTCTTGCCGACCGACTTGACCAGCGCCGAGATGGCGGCCGCCTGCTGCGAGGCACCGGGCACGGCCAGGCCGTTGGAGCTACCCTGGCTGGGCCATCCGGTCTCCAGGTTGTACACGTCCTTGCCGCCGCACAGGTCCTCCAGGATCTTCACCTGGCCGGCGGCGAACTCACCGGCCTGCTCGGGGGTGACCTCGGCGTTGAAGAAGGGGTGGATGTTGGCGCCGACGACGTCGACGGCCTCGCACAGGCCGGCCTTGCCGTTGGCCTGCCACACGTTGAGGGGCTCGGTGGTGGTGACCTCGCCGGTGTAGCCGGCCTGGGCGAAGGCCTGCTTGGAGGACTTGATGAAGCCGGCCAGCTCGCCCGCGCTGCAGAAGCCGTTCTGAATGGCCTCGTTACCGACGACGATCAGGGTGACGAGGTCCCACTGGGCCCACGAGGTGATGTCGGTGACCTGCTCCTGGGCGCCCGAAATGCCGGAGGCCTCGATGAAGACGCCGAGGATCAGCTTGAGGCCGTTCTCCTTGGCGGCGGCGCCGATGTTCTCCAGGGAGGAGCAGTCGGTGGAGTAGACGCGCAGGTGGGAGAAGCCCTTCTGGGCGATCATGGCGACGTCCTTGCTGACCTCATCTTTGCCCTTGCAGCCGCCGTCGTTGGAGTAGGGGGAGTAGGTCATACCCATGGGGCCGCCGGCGGGCTCGGTGGGCTCGGGGACGGGGGTCTTGGTGCTGGAGGGGGCCTTGGTGGTGGACGCGGGGGCGGTGGTGGTGACGGCCGGGGCGGTGGTGGTCGGGGCCGGGGCGGTCGTGGGCTGGTTGTCCTCCCAGGGGCAGACGTAGGTGTAGTCGGTGCGGGTGGCGGTCACGGTCTGCTCGGTCTGGGTGTAGGTGCCGGGGGTGATGGTGGCCGGGGTGGGGTAGACCATCACGGTGCTGCTGGGCACGTAGGTGGTGGTGGGGGCGATGGTGTAGGTGCCAGCGCTGGGGCAGACGTAGGTGGTGGTCTCGATGACGCTGGTCACGGTGGAGCCAGTGGGCTTGACGGTGGCATAGGGGCAGGTGACCGTGGTGGCAGTCTCGACGACGGTGGTGACACCACCGAAGGTGTGGGTGCCGCTGGGCAGCTCGGTCGAGGTGGCGCCGCAGACGGTGTGGGTGTCGGTGACGGTCAGGGTCTGGGCGGGGATGGTGTAGACACCGGTCGACGAGAAGCTGGTGACGCCGGGGGTGGGCAGGCTGGGGCCGGAGGTGGGCTCAGCGGCGGGGGTCGTCGTGGGGGGCGGCGGGGGGGCCTCCGACGACGAGGGGGCCTTGGAGGAGAGCGAGGCCGTGACGGTCAGGGTGCTATAGCTGGTCGAGTGGAGGGTGGTGACGGCCTCGGAGGTGACGGTGGTGACCGGCTCGGGCTCGGGGGAGGGGGTGGGGGTGGGCGTGGGGGTCGACAGAGGGATCACTGTTGGTGTTGGTCAGTCTGGTTTCTGCGTCCACGTCCCATCTCGAACGGAGGATACATACAAGTCGGGGGCCCCTCGACGGTGATGACCTCGGTGGTGCAGCCACAGGTGGCATCATCCTGAGCGCCGTGCAGGGCACGACGGGCATGGAAAGAGTCATGACCATGACGCTTCATGTGCGACAAGTCAGCCATGGCGGTGCCGGCGACGGCGGCCGCGGTGGCCAGGAACACAGCACCCTTCATGATTACAGAATCACCAAAGGCGGGAAGATTAGAAGGTTATAGTAGCAAAGAATGCCCGCTGAACGAGTGAAGCGGTGGTCAGTGAGAAGAACTAAAGAAGGAAATTCACGGTTGGGAAAAGGGCGCGATGGCCTCTTTTTTGATCTTGACTCTAGGAAGAGGCAAAAGGAGTGTGACAGGGGGAAGAAAGAAGGAAAGAAGGGGGAAAAAGAGCGAGTGGGTGAGAAGAAGAGAAAAGAAGAAGAAGAATGAAGAATCAGGGGAAGAGAAAGTGAGAGAAAGGGAAGTCTGGCCAACAAGAAGAGGAAAAGGAGGTGTGGATGTCAGTAGTGCCTGGTTAGTGCCTGGTTAGTGCCTGTAGTGCCTGACAGTGGGGGACTCAGGCAGGACTAAGGCGGGAACTAGATCAGGGGGGGATCAGGCACACAGGCACCCTGATTGGTGGACTCAGGCCGTTCCAGTCGGATAGGGTTTGGGGTGCCTGAGGATGACACATTCCATTGGTCTGTCACTCTCTGACCTCATTTCCGACGGCTCCACTTTCATTTATTTATTTACTCCAATCTAGTCCTCGGTCGGATATCTAGTCGAATACTAGTCACTACAGAGTCTGTCGATCTCCATCTCATCCAGTATGCAAGCCGTCCAGGAACAGAATCAATCCATGGTCTGGCCTCGACCGGACAGAACTTACTTTGAGGGCTGGATCGTATACTCATAGATCGTACCGTATACTAGAAGGTAGGTAGTATACTCACTCAAGTATAGAGAATTTCCATCAAGTCGTGGATGTGGTCAGGTGACGGCAGGAAGAGGACGACTAACCTCATCCTGCCTAGCTCGTTTTCGCGTCGAATCCTCTCGTTCTTCGTGTTCCAACGCTCAAATCATCTCTCACCACATCAACGGCCAGGATGTCCGGATGATGCATCACCTACACCTACACCTACACCTCACCTCACCTCACTCACGCACAACTCATCAGGTACACATCCATTCTCAATTCTTCTCTCTTCAAATAAAACCTCTTCAAATAATCTCGGGTCAATCCAGTCAATCCCTCCAGCCAATCCATCCACAATCCCTCGCCATCGCTAATCCGAGAACGGCCATCTCCCGGTCGATCCAAGGGTCTCGACCGGGATGATTCCTCCCGCCAAGATACCGCCCCCTGGTCCAAGGCTTGGTACACCATTCTTTGTTGTCCCCAGTTCTCCGGTGGAGGCTCAGCACAACTGTTACGACCGGCGAACAGCCTTGTCCATCGACCGAGGCCTGAACTCCCCCAAGTTCTCCCCCATGTAGAATCATCCAGAGGATCAGACCGGTCGGACCGTCACACCGTCACACCGTCAGACGCAGGGGTTCAGCTGGCAACAGTCGTCGGACGGGGCCGTCGAGCGGGGCGGTCTTCTGAATCTGGTTTGGTCTTCCTGGAGGGAATCCTTCGCGTGCTTTTTTGGGTGGCCACGGACGGGCGACGGACTGGCTGGCTGAGACATGGTGGAATAGTCTGTTTATAGACCTGTTGCTCAGAGTGTCTGTCACGGTCGGGGTTCTCTTCCTCCCGGGGTCCGTCTTTCCAGTCGAGCTGGAACGAGACCGATCCACTCCGAGCGATATCGCTTGGGGGCGTGATGGCCACGAGTACTCAATTTATGTCTATCATGCCGGGTAGCCGTTCACTAGGTAGGCTATGTCAATTATGCACTAATATCTTCCAGGATGTCACTCTTCAGACACGACAGCATACCGCGGAATCACCGACGGATAGACTCATCCGTATCTTCAATCTGGAGGGCATGCCTGTCCAGTATGGCTGATCGTATATTCCCTGATCTCCTAACCTGGCTTTACGTGTTCGCCAGACATTATCGTTCTGGCGTTTCCACTGCACTAAGCTTACACATCCACTGCTCATGAGGCATGTCGTCTCACGACTAACTGCCATATCTCGATAGACCTACAAGTAGAATATCCCCGCTCAACCCAGACGTTATCTGAAGACACCCACGTGGACGACATGGGTGTATACCCAACATTGGATATCGGACATATCCTAGCAAAAGACCCAAAAGCCAACACACCCTGCACCCCCACCCACCCATACTTCCCACATGATATCAGATATCAGGCCGACTGCATACCCACGAAACACTGCACCTCAGCCCCAAACGTGTATCACCTATGTATAGTACTTAGCATGTATATGTATGTATGTCTCCTACGTATATATGTACCTACCTCAGCCCCAGTCTCACACCAAAACACAACATACAGTCACCACCCCTTGCATGGTTCGTCGCGGATCATGCACGATATAGAGTTTATCAGAGTTTAATCTATCGTTATTGTTTATTCCGTCCTTAATGTATCAGGCAGTTAACTGTTCGGTCGAACCCATAACCCTATCTTTAGTGTGCCAGGGACCCGTTAGCCGAGTTTCAGAATTAGTACTCTACGCACTCTTCGACGTTCGCTTGTACTTAGTTGGGATGGATGTGGTCTGTTTGGTATTTCTCACTTCCACGACATACCGTGTCAATAGGAGATCTTCAATAGGAAGTATTCTCAGTCAGAAGTGTTACGTGGATGGACTGAGACGGACGATAACACGTGAAGCCCTAGTAAACACTGTTTACTGCATCGCATGATGCCATCACGTGATATCTATTCCATCCGTCGCCAAAACAACCACCACCACCACCAGTGAGCACCACGAATACACCGTTTTCAGCGGGCGCACACGTACAGATCCATCTCATTTTATATACCCACAATATCAAGCCAAGTAAGAGTCTGATGTAAGGCCATCCGGATGCGACCAAGGAGCCACAGCCGAAGGAAGAATCAGCCCACCCGAGTAGTAGTAGTTTAGTAGTTAGTCCGAATCACGAGACTCGACGACACCACACCACGCCACCTTATTTCATCATCGATGAATTTCCACCACCACTGGCACTGCCACTGCCACTGCACCGTTGCTACCACTTACTTGGGTATCTTACCGTGGATAGTTAGTGGTAGCTAATCCAGTCGATATTATTGGCTATCTACATGGAATATTGTCTGATGTCTGATCTGATCGTCTGTGCGTCTGTACCTGTGGAACGAACGGAACGTGTCTGTGGATGTAGGTAGTAGGTAGTAGGTAGTAGGACGGACGGACCCGGTTCCTTCTATACTTAGACCGGAATAGAATAGACAGTGGGTGAATTGATGATGATGAGATGGGTGAGGTGAGTCGGATTGGGGAGTGCCGTATGCATGGCCTGATTTATCGTCGTGTGGATGTTGTATACTTACTACCTTAGGTAGGTACTATCTGGTAGATAGGTAGGTAGGTATAGAGGTGATACCTATATAAGTGGTGAGATGGTAGGATGTATGTATGTATGTACTCTATATCATCACATCAATATCAATATCAAGATTGATATCATTGCCATATTACCTCTCTCTCTCTCTCCCTTGAAAGAATACTTCCATTGAACAACGCCATCAACAACTCAACAACAACCCAACCCAAAAAGAAAGAAAGAAATAAAGAACTGAAAATGACCAAATCCACCCAATCCCGCCTCCAAAACGACTTTGGCGCTGACCTCTGGGTGCGCGACTCGAATCGTCAAAGTCGGGTATGTCTCCTCCTCCTTTCCCTGTCTCCCTCTCTCTCTTCTATCTCTATGTATATGCATATAGTACACTACACCACACCAATACTAATATAATATAATATAAAGCACGCAACATCAGGCAGAGGCCTCTTCGCCGGCCTCCAAGACGTCAAACAGTACAATGTCGAGAACGGCTGGGCTGCTCGTGGAGAGGGCCAGAGTACGGGGTTGATGGGGTTTATTTGGAGTCGGTATGTTCTCTCTCTCTCTCTCTCTCTCTCTCTCTCATTCTCTCTCTCTCTCTTTATGCTTTTTAATGATCGATTCTCATTCTGACTTTTATTGGGATTATTACAGTATAACCGGAGGATCGTATCGGCCGCCGACGGCTTAGACTCTTCTTTTCTTCTTCTACAGGGTTAATGTTTTATTTCTCACAGGAGATAGAGAAGGGATTCGTCTGTGTGTTTATTACTAGATGATTAGATGTTTTTGTTTTGTTGTTCATGATTAGCTGGAGCTGGGAATACCATTTTTACTTTATTTTTTGTTGTTATATATTGTTTTATACTATACTTTGTTAAGTATACTTTGCTACGTAACCCACTATACTACTACTCCACACTACACTACGTTAGTAGTATGTAAGGATCTCAGTACACTACAGTATACATATAATCATATAATCTACAAACCAAACAGAACAGTATGAAATAGTCTAAATTATCATGCTGTACAAATATCAATATCAATATCACCCAAACGCGCCATACCCACTGCTAAACATCTAATAACATAAAAACTAAACTCAAAACTCAAATCACTCCCAGCTATCAATCTTCATCGTGCCCTTCTCCTGCAAGTTCTGGTGCATCTTGAAAGCCTGGAACAGCAAGTGCGGCTCGTGCGCCATGCCCTTCTTGAGACACTCGAACTCGGCGCGGTCCAGATAATCCGTCAGGATAGGCTGGTAGTCGGGGTGGGCGCACTTCTTGATGACGACGCGGGCGCGCTCGCGGGGGGACAGGCCGCGCACGTCGGCCAGACCCTGCTCGGTGACGATGACGTCGAGGTCGTGCTCGGTCTGGTCGATGTGGGTGCAGAAGGGGACGATGCAGGAGACGCCGGTGGGGTCGGTCTTGGAGGGCCGGGTAGACGGGGTGTGCATAATGCTGTATTTGGAGTTGCGGAGGAAGTCGGCGGAGCCGCCGAGGCCGTTGAGCATGCGCGAGCCGAGCACGCAGGTGGAGTTGGCGTGGGCGTACATGTCGACTTCGACGGGGGTGTTCATGCCGATGCAGCCGAGGCGGCGGATGATCTCGGGGGAGTTGGAGATGGATTGGGAGCGGAGGAGGAGCTTGCCGGCGTAGCGCTCCCAGTTGTCGTAGAAGCGCTTGAAGCCGTCGGGGGAGAAGCGGATGGAGGTGGCGGTGGCGAAGTCGAGGTTGCCGCTGTCGAAGAGGTCGAGGAAGGAGTCTTGCAGGACTTCGGTCCAGACCTTGAGGTTGTGGAAGTCGGCGCCGCCTTTGCTGAGGCCGCCGATGACGGCGTTGGCGATGTTGCCGATGCCGGACTGGATGGGGAGGAGGTTCTTGGGCAGACGGCCCTGGTCGACTTCGTGCTTGAGGAACTCAATCAGGTTGGTGGCGATGGCCTGCGAGCCGGCGTCTTCGGGGGCGTTGGGCGCCGTCTGGTCCGGGTAGTCGGACTCGACGATGGCGACGACCTTTTCGGGGTCGACGGGGATGTGGGGGGTGCCGATGCGGTCCTCGGGCGCCATGATCAGGTAGGGCTTGGTCAGGGGAGGGGCCTCATAGGTGGTGATGTCGTGCAGGCCTTCGAAGGACGGGCTGGCCGTGTTGACTTCGATGATGACCTTGTCGGCCATCTTGATCAGCTCGGGCGATGCGCCGACGGACGCGCCGGGAATGATGCCGCCGTCTTCCGTGATGGCGGAGGCTTCGATGACGGCGACGTCGAGCTTGTTGTTGGGTTTGTTGAGAGTGTACCAGCCCTGTCTCATTAGCACACCTTCTTAAACAGAGCCGGGGGACAGATGGGGCGTACATAGGTCAAATCCTGAGGGAACATGCTCAGATGCTTGTCGAAGAACTTGATCTGACCACTGTTGATGCCCTTGGCGATCTCCTTGCCGACCTGGTGCGGGCTGCGACGCTCAATCATGTCCAGACGCGCCCAGCGGTTCTCGGTCTCCGCGCCGGAGGAGGCACCGACGAAGAGGGTGTACTTCAGCTTGCCTTCTAGCTTGTTCTTCTCGACGTGGTCGGCGAGGGCGGTGGGAACTTTCCTGGAGAACCGTTAGTGTCTCTACCTAGATCAAATGGAGGAAGAGAGTAGGGAACGTACTTAGGATACCCAACACCCGTGAACCCGGACCAGCCGATATAGGTGCCATGGGGGAAGAGATCGATGAGGTCCTCGGCCTTGGCCAACTTGCTGAGGTAGGAGGGTCGTCGAACACGACTCTTCAAGAGTGCGGAGGCGGACATGATGCAGGACACCAGGGGGATAGGAGGGGAGAGGAATGGCAAGGGGGAAGAGAAAGGAAGTGGAGGAAGAAGAGAGAGAAGAGAAGGAGGTCTGGGGATAGAAATAGTCTCGGAACCTTGGGACGAGAGGCGCGATTAGGGCTAACAACCCCACAGATTGGTTCTCGGGGAAAGGGAGGACGGAGTGGTACGGTGATGTATGACGGTAATATTATAATATTATAAAATTATCAAATTATATTCTTGTTTCGTTGGCAATCTGGTTGATCCTTGTTGATATAGCATCTCCCTCGCTCTACACGTAGTATAGTATAGAGTATACCATAATATACTGATCAATCACCACCCACTCCATGATAAAAGAAAACAAAAGAAGTAAAACAGTAAAACAGTAAAACAATCCGAAACATCTCTCCCCTAATATGAAAAAAGAATAATAATATAACCGGTGAAGTCCATAATTTCAATTACCCAAACCGGCAGAAAAAGTGGAACTGACGTCAAATACTTCGGCCATAACTCGGTCTTTCCATTTTTCTCCCCATTTTCCTCCCCATTTTTCAACCCTTTTTATTAACGTCACCCTGACCTCAACCAGACTCCGGGTGTCCCGGATTGAATCTTTTTTTTTTTTTATTTAATAAGATTAGGAAAGTCGGATGTTTCTTCCATTCTATTATACGATATCCCTATCATGATTCTGAAATCATCACGATTATATCGAAATGTGATGGAAGAACACCCCGATATAAACATGCCGAACGAAATGACGATCGATCGTTGATCACACATCCGACTAACTACTCACTAACTACTCACTAACTACTAACTCCCCAAGAATGCCGGGCGATGTCCGGGCCTGGCCCGTGGCCACTTGGTTCTCCAGTCTCGGCTGGTCATCGGGTAACGCGGTCGGGCGGATGGATCTCTCATTCCTGACGATGTACTGCCTCTTATTCTATCTATCTTCCATCCCCTACTACTAGGTATTACCTACCCCATTACCATTACCCCATTTCTCCAGGATGGTCCCATTCGTTCCATTCCCACTTCCCCAACGTATCCATAGGACGCGTTAGTAGGATATTGCCAAGGGTGAGGTGGTGGCCCACTTGACTAATACCGATCATCCTAGTTACGAACGACTAACTGGTCCTGCACTGCAGAAAGAGTAGATGATGTGAACAGAAGTAGAACATGCCTTGCTCCTAATACAAATACACATGAAGTGGACTAAAATGACACAACGTCGAGAAATGAACATAAAAATAAAATAATGAATCCCCAGACTTATCATATCAATATCAAACCTTCCCGTTCCCTCTACACCTGTCCGTGGGTTCAATCAATCAATCACCCACCAAAAACACACAGATAGAATATGAAATCAAAGGAGAATAAGAAATGAAAATGGACAAAAAGTATGCCATGTGCACCGGGACATGTTTTCGCTATCGTGAAATCACCCTCCCACGCGATCACCAGAGGCGAGAGCTCGACACCCCAGGAAAGAAAGAAAATATCCAGAGCTCGAGAAGCGGACAAGAAATGGCGTCGCCTATTCGGGTTTCGTCTCCCCAGTCGCGTCCGCGTCCGCCATCTCGGTATCATCCTTGTCCTTGCCGTCCTCGGGACTGGCCTCGGGGTTCCCGTCCTCCGCCGATGGCTCGGGCGCAGGAGCCGCACCCTCCGTGGTCCCCTCCGGTTCAGATCCCTGGACCCAAGATCGGAAGCGCTGGTTGAAGTCGTCCACCTCGTCCTTGCTGAACCCCTGCGCCCAGCTGGGGTTGTTGACGAACTTCTCCGTGAACCGGTCCCGCCGCCGTTCCTTCACGGCCGCCTCCTCCTTGGCCACCTCCTCGGCCGTCTCGTCCGTCGGCGCCGTCGGCCGCCACCACCAGTCCTGGCTGCCCGGCTCGTACAGGATGTGGTAGCTGTTGGCGCAGATCCGGATGATCAGCCCGTCCTGGTGCACCAGTGGCCGGTAGTACCGGTTGTACTCGTCTTCCTGGTCCATCTGCACCGGCAGGTTCCGCTTCAAGAACGGCATCCGCATCCGCGAGAATCGCACCCCCTCCGTGGGATCCCGCATCGTGTAGGCCGACACGTAGTACGACCAGCGCGCCTCCTGGCTGAGGTCTTCATTCTCCAACGTCGCATCTTCAGGGGTCAGCAGCTGCACGGTGGTCTTCTTGGTTGACGGATGCTGTGCCACAGATTAGCCGAAAAGTCAAGACGTTGGACGAAGAGAAACTTACGTAGGTGATGCGGTAGATGTCGCCATCTTTGACCAGTCGCTCCACTTGCTTGCGGTACTGGATCTCCTGGTTGTGCGTCGTCTCCTCCCGGTCACGTTCCTTGAAGAACAGCGCCATGATGTCGGAACTGCGGTCCTTCGAGTCGCCGCTAAAGATCGACCCCGCGAACTTGGCAATGCCCGCAAACATCTTCTCCAGGTTGTAGAGCTGGTAGCCGCTCCGGAGGTAGTGACGACGCAGCGTCTCCTCCAGATGGGACGTCTCCATGTCGCCTTTGATGACCTCCTCGCACATCCGCACAATCTGGCTGTACAGGTTGGCCTTGGGATCGCTGTCGTAGAAGAAGTCCGTGGGCAACTTGTCGATCAGGTTGAGTTCAAGCGCAGCCCGCTCCTGGAGTCCACGGCGCACATTCTCGTGAGCATAGTCTTCGTTCAGTTTGATCCTCAACAGACGCGAGTAGAGGATCTCAAACGTGCGGAAGAAGCAGTAGATGTTCAGGTTCCCGTACAAGTGATGCGCCGTCTTCTCGTAGGACTCGTTGAGCGTGTACTCCCGTTGCAGGTTAAAATTGCCCTGCGCCGGGTGCTCCATCCATCGCAGTTCGGCGACATCAAAGGTTTCGGTGGGGTCCGGAACCGGCGTAGACGGGACAAGACCGCTTTCCGGAGTGCCAGCGCGCGATGGCCGATTGCTTCCTGATTTTTCGGCCCGGGCCTTCTCAGATCGACGCTCCAACACGTCACGAAGCAGGTCCATTTTCTTGTTGTTGACCCCCCGTCGGCTGCGGGGAGTCGACGGCCCCTCCGCAGCCGAGCTCTCCCCGTCGCCTTCATCTGCCGGTGGAGTGCCACTGGATAGCTCATTCATGTAGACATGGAAGGTATCGCGGTCCATCCCAAAGAACATAGGCACAAAATCCTTGATGAACATCATGACCTTCTGTGGATCGGCCCCAAAGCCGGCCGAATTGCGGTCAATGAAAGTCAGCAGCAAGTGGGTGGTGTCGATGATCACGGCCGGGTCATCGAAGGTGAACTCGAACTGGTGTCGAGGCACTTGGAATCCGCTCTTGCGCAGGGTCTTGCTCTCTTCAAACTTGTTCTGGATCTCGTTCTGGATGTGCTTCGCCACGAACAGCTTCTTATCCATGCTCTTGCTGGCAATGGCCTGGTGGTCCAGGCTGCGCCAGTAGGCCTTCTGCGTCTGCTCACGCCAGATCTTGTCCCACTCCCGCTGGCTAGCCTTCCATTCCTCGCACTTCTGCTTCAAGCGGAAGAGGACGATGGGCAGGACGTGGCAGGGTCTCTCGAACATCTCATGGATGATCTTTTCACCCTTCTGACGGTCGTAGATTTTCTTGATGACGCGTTGATAAATGGCTTCACTCTGGCCTCCGAGACCCGGGGGCAGTCTGAAAGCAGCCCGCTCCGCGTCTGACATGACCAGGAACTGCTGGACGATGGGCTCAATGAGTTGGATCGTGCGGGTGCAGGCTTCGATGTGATGATCATAATCGTGCCTGTCTTCTTCGATACGGTGCAGCGCATCCTCGTACTGGTTCTTCCGATGCGCCACGAAGCCCGAATCTTCCGATGCCCACGTCGGGTGAGACGCCCATTCATCATTCAGAACAGCGTAGCACAGGGCATCACGGCCACTGCACGGCTTCTGGCGTTCACGCTTCGGCAGAAGGCGGTAGCTCGGTCCCAGAGAACGGCAATGTGACAGATTGACGACCCCAAGGTCCTGCTTCGGCTTGGGTTCAATGATCTTGTCTTCGGGCTCATCCACATGCATGAACCGCTTGAACCAAGCCATGAGCTCCGGGTTGGAACCGATGTAGCCGGCCGCTCTCTTGACAAGAACATGACGGTCGATGAGATCAGTCGAGTAGAGATTGCAGAGTTTGAGGAACTCGCTGAAGGTTTGCTTGTTCCCAATGTACTTCTTGACTCGATCAAAGAACGCAAACTCTTCCTGCGTCGGCGTCAACGAGAAAACAGGAGGGATCGGTTCTGGAAGAGCAGGAATCAGGGTGGGAGACACGGCAGGGGCCTCTGTCGCCGTAGGCTTGGTGTGGTGGACCTTGGCTCGCTTGTTGACACCGCCAGCTTGGAGGCCAGGCGCGCGACCAGCTTGGGCGTCGCCCATCCGGACTGCATCATTGTTCGCAGAGGGCCCCGATATCGAAGACGCCAGAGCAGAGGGGGCCCCAGGCCCTCCCCGACGCTTCTTGCCATCTTTGGCAGAGTCTTTGACGTTGAATTGACCCAGCGGAGGCATTTTGACATCGCGATTGGGAGTCTGTGATTGGAGGTTGTTGTTCGCGCTAGGATAACTAGGCTCTCCACGAACATTGCTCGTCGGCGCCGCCTCTTCCGCCTGACGGGCCGCTGCCTGCTGTTTGGCATGGGCGGCAGACTCAGGCAGGAACTGCTTGAAATCCTCCAGCAGGTCGGGTGCAGTGTTGAAGAGTTGGGTTACTTGCGCGTAGACATCCTGGATGGGCTTTGACTCGCGCTGATACGTCTGCAGTATCTCCAAAAACTGCTTGTAGATCTCCGGGGCTTGTGCAAAGCGATTCTGCAGACAAGCCATTAGCAAACCTTGGGCGCATCAAGTGACTGGAAGGAGGTGACAAACCTTGATCTTGTTCACATAGCTGATCGCATGGTTGAATTCCACGGGCCCACGCTTGTTCAGGTCGGCCTGGGAGCCCTGGAGCATGTTCGACCCCACACCGGCCAGACTATTCATCGGCTGATTCAGGTTGTGAGCCTGCCCTGGGCCAGATACTGCAAGCAAGCCAGGCCGTCCAAGCCCGGCGGACGCGGCCGAGACGGCGCCCTGGAGTTGCGACACCCCACGATGATCCTGTTGCTGGGCCATGGCCGCTGCACCCGCCGCAGCTTGCTGTTCTTGCTGGGTAGGGTAGCTGTAGTGGTGGGGCTCCTGATGCTGGCCCTGGTTCTCTTGGCCAAACATGCCTGGGCCCATCATGCGTGACCCGGGCGAGTACGAACCTGGCAGGTTACCC
The DNA here is from genome assembly GCA_023619815.1 of Aspergillus neotritici. NCBI lineage: Eukaryota > Fungi > Ascomycota > Eurotiomycetes > Eurotiales > Aspergillaceae > Aspergillus > Aspergillus neotritici. The sequence continues at coordinate 55,440 of JALZYL010000014.1, forward strand.
TGTGGCGGCTGGGGTTGCGGAGGGGGTTGGGGTTGAGGCTGATGCTGCTGCCAGCCAGGCCGGGATTGTTCAAAGAACTCAGAGCGTCCATGAGGACCCATCCCACCATGCCCCATATCGCCCGTGGCATCCAACGACTGTCGAGGACGGGGCATACTCAAAGTATTTGTGCCGGAGGGCGTGGTCACTCGGATGGCGTCAGGGTTGTCTTCCGTGCCGCATTCGATTCGGTATCCAGGGGGGAGGAAAGTGTTGAATCCCTGGATCAACGCCGGGTGTCCATTGAATAGCGTGGAAACGCGTTGAATGACGCCAGGGGTATCGATGCTACTGCAGGTTAGAAAAAAAAATTTTCCTGCATTAACCTCTCGATGTCGGATGCTCACGCTTGGCTTTTGAAGTCTTTCATTATGTCCAGAAACCGGTTATACACATCCGGCTGATCGACAAAGCGGACCTTCACCTGGTCTAGGTAACTAAGCGCGTCCTGCATAACGGTCAATTTAATTCAATTGGAAGACAGGGGCAGGGATGAGACGCACATTCAAAATCGGTTGCTGACCCTGGGCAAGAGCCGCGACGTTCCCCGGGATTTGAGGTCCAGAGGCGTTGAATCCCATCAGGGCCTGTCCAGCGGGACCAGCAGGGTGTTGCATGTACGACCGCGGAGTGCCTTCGCCATGCGGCATCTGAGGCCCGTAAATCCCACCAGGACCGCCGGACGGCGGCATCGGGCCCTGCGGTCCATTCTGCGGGTTCGACCCGATATTAGACAAGAGGCCATTCGGACCGTGAATGGAGTTGGGCACCTTGGACGCTACCGGCTGGTGCAGCGGGATCGACCCCGTGTGGCTCTGCACCGGGTGGTGCTGATCACGCTGACGCTCCAGCTGCTGTCGCTCCAGCTGCTCACGTTCACGATGCTCACGCTCTCTGTGGGCCATCTCCTCCTGGCGCTGTCTCTCGATCAGCTCCCGCTCCCGCGAATCCCGCTCACGCTCGCGGTTGATGGACTGGGGAGATGGGTGCTGCATCGCTTGACCGATCCCTGGCAAGGAATGGCCAGCGTTGTGGGCGGGGGCCGAGGGATGTTGGCCATACGCGGGCGGTTGATGGGGGCCGGCGTGGCCCTGGCTCAACTCCGCCAGCCCAGGAAGGGAGTGTCCGGGAGGTTGGCTCGCAGGGTGATAAGGGCCTAAACAGGAGTATACATGTCAGTCGACGGAACCATGGCAATGCATTTGACCAAGGGAATATTATGAAAAGGCTGGGTATTCTAACCTCCTGGAGGGGGAAGGACGGGCCCCGCCGGCTGCGACGATGGGCCTTGCTGAGGTGGGTTTTGACTGGACAGGAGAGAAGGCGGTTAGATTCGCGTCCGATCGAGATGCAAACTCATTAAGAGAGTGTAAGCAGAAAAACTTACCCAAAAGGGCCCAAGGGACGAGGTTGGTGGTTCATCTGGTCCATCCCGGGGTGCGATGGGGGTCCACCAGGGTGCCAGTTATCGTTTCCTGAATTCATCGTCTGTGCATGAACAACAGCACGCCCAAGACAGGAAGATCAGGAAGCAGGGTGTTGTCCAAAGATGAGACCAAAGGAAAGACTGAAATCGCTGCACGGTGCGGTGCACTTCAAAACCAACCTCTCAAATCAAATAATCCTTTTTCGCACGGTCGAGTTTCTCCTCCAGCACATTTCACAGCGACATCACCGGGCTCGGGACGGTGACAACCGCAAATGAAAAATAGTAGGGAGAAATGGAATTCAACAAACACGAAGATGACAAGGTCAACAGCAGAAACAGTTACAGTGAGCACAAGGAGAGGATGTGAACCACGACACAACAGCAGCAACAGTGGCAGCAGCACCGAGACTTGCTTCGTTCGAGATGATGGTTTGCGCGCGACCGATCACGGATAGTCCGCCAGAGAGAAAGGCGGAGAGAGGGTTTGAAGGCGCTAATCCCTATTGGGTCGATATTGCCGCCCACCGGGATGCGGGTTTTTCCGTCCCATATTGTCGGAGAAAAAACCCTGCAATGATTGGGCGGTCGGGAAGGCGGAATCCCACCACTGGTCGCTCTTGCCTTTCTCGACGTCATTGACACCACCGATCGGGAAGGACCCAGCGGTGAGTCCTGGTACAGTTACCACGACCGGATTTGCAGTACAGGCTCTAATTATGAGAATTAATGGACTCCCGATCTACCAGAAGACTGGTCTATCCGGAAGGATGGCTGGGTTGATGCATGTAAAATCGCAGAGCACAAGCCTACGCACTAAGCGAACTTCCAGTTAGAACTCGCGTGGTTTCATTATCTACTCAATACGTGATTTAACGCCCAGACACACGGGCCCTAGACATGCGTGGCCTAGTAGCATCAATGCGGAATCGCAATATAAACAAAGTGAGAGCCAGAGTCCTCCTGGGGAGACAGGCGCCACGGAGGCCATGGACTGGACAGGACACGACAGGACAGGGCACGGACCGTAGGCGGAAGTCCACCCGGCAAACACCACGGAGAACAAATTCGGACGGGGCCACACAACCACAGTTGGAAAAGGGAGAGAACGGATTAAAAGGCAGAAGGGGACGGTTTAGCGGGCAGAAGGAAACAGCGGAATATGAACTGGCAACTTGAATTCTGGATTTGCAAATGCTGCTGCTAGTAACCTCTTTTTTTTGTATTATTCTTCGTTATATCTGGCCCATGCTGGTCGTGGATCGACATGCTTGTCCGCGGAAGACACCCCATCCCTGTCACGTACTTACAAGGCGGAGAAGACGAATAACTAGGAAGGAATCAGTCAGAACGGTCATCCACAGGTAAGGTGGAGGAGGGGGGAATGGCTCACGTTGTTGGTAGCAGCAATGGCAATGCTATCCTCGTATGGATGCCAGCTCATGTGCAAGATCTTCTTATTGAAATCAATCTGCTCCGCGTCCGTCTCCTTCTTCATGCGACTGCCAGGTCCGGTCGGGCTGCCGGACCGGGAGTTGCTCTTCTTTCCATTGGCCCCCTTGTTCATCGGCGTGGGAACGCCGACCTTCTTCGCCTTGAACGCCGACTTGTCCGCCTGCAGTACAATCTCCGTCTCCTTGGCGGGGTCTGTGGGATAGATCATGAAATTGTTGTTGTAGCTTCCGGTCATGACATTTTCAGCATCGCCGGAGAAGACCACTTCAAATTTATCGAAGATGCTATCGTTCTCGTACGTATCGCATAGACGGGGGCGCAGATGTTCATGGATCGGAATCGTCTTCACCGGCTGTCTCTCCATGTTCACGTCCCAAATCTTCACCGTCAGGTAGTCCCTGGATACGATGTAGCGACCGTCGTTCGAGAACCGAACATCCGAGATGGACGAGATGATCTCCGAGAAGAAAGAGCGGGAGGAGGCATCTTCTTCCTGTTCGAACACTGGAGGAACACGTCAGCTCGGTCGCATCAAAGAGTTGCCCGACAAGGGAGCGAGCCACTGCTAGATCAGAAGAGGTAAACGGAGAATCAATGCCCTACATTTCTGGTGTTCATCGCACAACGCACGCTGGCGCATGTCCGCCAGCTTGATCGTTCCCTTCGAGCTTGCGTACATGAACCAGTTGCAGCTGGTGGGATGGAATTCGGCGGCCGTGATGACTTCCGTCAGCTCCTCCATGTTTGCAGGCTTGATATCGACAATGTTGAAACTCTGGTCCTGGATGTTCAGATTCCACAGGTTGACCCGGAGATCGTCGCTGCTTAAGAAGGTCTCCCCGTCGCTGTTGACCGAGATGCTGTTGATGTGGTATGCGTGTGCGTTGGCGTACGTCCGACGCGGCACGGCGGCCACAACGGTATCATGGTGCGTCATCCGGGGCAGCTTCAACGCTGAGGGATCCTTAAACGATAAACGGGGGGCGCGAGGCGCCCCGCCGCCACCGCCCACACTGGCCGGGGTGAGTTCACTGGATAGATTGTTCTCGGCGACGACCTTGAGCGACTTGTCGAAGACCTTCCACAGCTTTATCGTCTTGTCGTTGGTCGAAAGGAGGAAATGCGAGGAATTTTGCCTTCTACACCATTTTATCTTGTTGATCTTCTCTTCGATCTCTAGGGATTTAAGGTAATCGAATTCCGGTTCGTGCGACTGGAACTCGGTGTGGAACTTATACTCGCAGGTTTTTTTCTACCGGCCGTTAGAAAGGGTGGGCCCGATGAGATGCAGCAGCGGGAGGGGGCGCTCTACCGTTTCGTTCCTCTCGAATAACACTACTCTGCCGCCCTTGTCTCCTGTCGCCAGATAGTTCCCGGTATGGTCGAATTCGACGGTTGAGATGATATCGGCTGTGGACATCGGTGGGTTAGCTGGGGACGAGCCCCGCCTCGCACGCCCAATACAGCGTGTAGCCAGCAATGGAACGATCAAGACGTACCTTCCGTGATATCCTCGACATCGCCCTTATCACCGAAGCATCTGCCATCCCCATTAGTATCTCCAAACCACTTCCCATCGATCGGCTGTCGACTCATACGAGGCCCGCGAAGGGACGATCCGACCTTCACCGCCACAAGGGATGCTGAGGGGTGGGACTCACTGCGTGAACTTCCAGGTAGGTGAACCTGGATCCCTGTCTACCATTTTCTATCAAAAACCACCCTTTCCTGGGGTAGCCGACCGACAACCAAAAAGATTAAAAAGATGAATCGAAAGTGAAAAAGCACGGTCTATGGGTCTTGGCGGCTAGACGGACGAGGTGGGGTTGACAGACGCCGAGCGGTCGAGGAAACGAGGGACGGAGGGCGCACTGGACGGGATGGATGGATTCTCGATCGATACGGGCGTTCAATGGGTGAGCGGTGAAGCCGACGGTAAAACCACCAGCAAGTCGGATATAGGGAGTTCGAGTGGAGATAAGGGATCACGGAAGCCCGACGAACGGACGGGGGAGGGGACGGTTGTGCCGCTGGCGAAGGCTCGAACAGAGATTGGCTTCGTCACTGGCGGGCGGGAGACGAACGATTGACAGCTTTAGGCTGATCGAATCGGACGAGGGTGATGGGTAGGAGGGAAAGGAGCTATATGAATTTTTTCCCTCTATTTTTTTGTATCCGAATATCCCCCCTCTTGCCTTTGGATGGTCGGAGAAAAAAAAGAGGAAAAAGAAATGGGAAAAAAGAAAAAAAGATAGTGAAAAGGCGACCACAACAGACGGTTAGTCTGTTTAAATCGAGAAGGGGAGGATAGGAGGAGAGGGGAAGGGGAGAGTTGATGGGAGATGTTGAATGAAGAAGTGGGATGGGGGGGAGGTGGAGTGGAGGAGGGGAGGAAGGAGGAGGAGGAGGAGAGGAGGAGGGGAAGGAGGAGCGATGATGGCGAGAGGTAAATTGTGGATAGCGAGATGAGCGACAAGTTTGGTGGTGGGCGGGATCCTCAGGCCTACTTGGTGGGGAAGTGGCAGTTGGCCTGAGTATGGCAGCAATGGCGGTCACAACCCGTCGCCTTGATAGATATTGATGGATCTACCTATAGTAGGTCAGAGGTAGTATCTTACTTAACTATCTGGAGTGAAGTGTTTTATTCTTCTTTCTTGCGGATGATGCTTAGTCCATGCCTTACTGCTGCCTGTCTGCCTGACTACGATCTCCTACCTACCCAAACAGTACTAAGGAACCACTGACTAACTGCCTGGTTATTCACCCGCTGACATCAACCACTGTTGCCCCTCTTACTTACTTCCCTACTTACTCTTCTCTGCAACTGTCTGTTGATCGTCAGTGATCTGGATCGGGTCATTTTTGGCTGTTGTTTGTTCATTTTTCCGTTCATGTTCTTTATATTTTATACTGTATGGGATTTCCTTTCTCTATCTCCATAGTATGCTCCCTTTGTATAATCCCCCTACACATGCCTAAACCAGTGTAGGTACCGATGAGAAGTGCCTAGGTAGATGATCCTACCTTGCCAATGACGTACGTGATGCTGCATTCTACTACATCACCTCTACCAGCTGTACGGTCTATTAACTACCTTTCGTATACAAAAACATCCCCCAAGACAAGAATCCATAATAAAGCTAACCACCATACCCATCTCCTATACTCCGTAGTGGCCTGAAATATCTGGCCAGACCTCATTCACATGTGCTTCCTATCCATCCCGACGGGAGAATGAAAAGACTCCACTGGGCCGAACGCTGGACACTCTTCCACCATAAAAGTCACCCACGACAGAATCCTCTCCTTCTATCTTTATTAACCCATGCATAACAATCTGAACCCTCCTCCAAATTGAATATCTCATCCCCATTCCTATACCACCCCCTCAATTGACGTCCTCCTCAACCCCACTTCAAACAACCTTCCACTCTACCTACCGACCTAGCCACCACCACCACCATGTCCGACAAACCCACCAACAACGACAAGAAGCCAGCAGTCTCCAAAGACAATAATAACAACCCCTCCAATCACACCGCAAACCCCTCCGATGAACACCCCTCCCTAGCCAGCCGCATCCAAAGTTCCGCCTCCGGACTCGCCAGAAACGCCCTGTACGGGTCCGGCCCGTCCGCCGACACGGCGCAGCTCCTAGCAGGCGGAGGCAGCAAACCCGGCGCCTCGTCCTCCTCTCGGCCGTCCGCCTTCGCAGCCGCCCAGCAATACCAAGAGTCATCGGGACCGTCCTCCGCATCGGCAGCCTCCTCCCGCGACCCGGCCCCCGCACAATCCTTCCGCTCTCCCTCATCGACCGCGCAACAGCAACAACAACAAGGCGGATTCACACTCCCAGCACTGACAGAAGACGAGTTCCAGCGATCTTACGGGGATCCTTTCCCCGATCAAGACGTAACGTCGTCGTCATCTAAAGGGAAAGAAAAAGCCTTCCCCCTACACCACCCTCACCCAGAACAAACCCCCGCACCACCTGCACAACACCAACAACCCCCCGACGGCGCCGACGTCCTCACCCTCCTCACCTCCCCAACCTTCGACCCCGAATTCCCCCCGACAGAACACGAGCCCTTCGAGCCCATCGAAACCGACCTCTCCTCGACCCTCACCGACGCAGAGCGCGCCACCCTCGACTCCTTCCGGCGCCAACAACCACAACATCAACAACCCTCAACCTCAACCCAAACAACAACAACAAGAACCCCACTAACGCAACACAGCCTCATCCCCGACATCGGCTCCTTCCTCGACTCCGTCCCCGCTTCCACCCAATCCGACGCGACGCAGCTGCGCGACGCCGTGCTAAGCGGTCTCCCCGGCGCAGCAGACTGGGTCGCTCTCGAAGAGCAGTACCAGGACGAGGTGTGGGGGTATCTGCGGCCGACGTTGGAGGCTGCCGCGCGGGAGATGGAGGAGAGGGCTGCTGGGCGGGAAGAGGGAGGGAAGGAGGATGGGCCTGCTGTGAGGAGGTTGAAGATGGTGTTGATGCATATGAGGGGTTGATTGGCATGACGTTGGCATTGATATTATTGCTATTGTATATATGGGATATGATATAACTGGGAAGGGGATGTAACTAGCTATTGTATGCTACCTATGTACAGGCAAATAACTAGATGGTTAGCTGTATAGGTAGGTATGTAATATAGTACATACATATGTATGTGTGTGTGTATAGACATACTGTCTAAGATAGGATTATGAGCATCACTATTACCTACCTACTATCACTTACTGCCCAGTATGAACCACAGAGTATCAAGACCGAGCAGAGCGAGATTGACCCTGTTTATTTCGTACTCAACTATTCACCATCCCTTTATGTGAATATATACCACAATACTTACCCATGGCCCTTAGTTTAGATTCAATTCCCGTTCGTAGGGAATTCACCGAGGCTGACTGATTGGTCCTGCATGGGTAGGTAGGTAGGTAGGTAGGTAGGTAGGTACCTACCTACTGCTTTACTCTAGAATATGGATGGATCGTCTGGATACCTCAGGTATCTATATCTACCTCTACTACTGCTAGGGCTACTACTAGGATAAGTAAATAAGAACTCAAATTGTAAGTATCTTACACAAGGCTCAAACAGGGTCTCGCCCCGCAAACTATCATCACAACGTAGATCTGTAGTCAAACGAATAAACAAAAAACGGAGGGTATGTATCAAACTATGCGTAGGTTTTCTCTTTCCAACATATATCACCCGGAATTCTATAATCGGTCAAAGAGCGGTCTCATTTACAGCTCGAGGCTAGGGGTCTGGCCCTTGACGCGGCCGATGACGATGTGGCCGGCGTACTTGGGGATGACCTCGTCGTCGTGGAGCATGGCGAATTCTAGAACCGTTAGCTTCCTGCCTCTTCAGCCCGAAATGGGAAATGGAACATACCTTCCGTGGCGTCACGGCCCATAAAGTTGAACAGGGCGTTGGCACCGCCCGGGTGCTCGTCGAGCCAGTTGGTCACGTCGAGGACGACGCCCTTGACGACGATCCACAGGTCCTCCTTCTTGTTGTGCTTGGCGACCTCCTCCATCGTGTACTCGGTGTCGGGCACCTTGAACTTCTTGGGGTCCCGGGCGGCCTCCTTCAGGGGGTCCGCAGCCGGGGACTGAGCGGCCGCAGCGGGCGCCGCGGCGGCGGCGGCCGGAGTGGCGACGGCCTGGGCACCGCCGGCACCGCTGGCGGCGCCGCCCCACTCGACGGAGATCTTGCCCGGCGTGGCGGGGTCGATGTGCAGGGAGATCTGGCCCAGACGCTGCGAGGCCGCCGAGGCGCCGCCGCTGATGAGGTGCTGGAAGAGGTGCTGGCTGGCGCTGTCACCGGCGACACGGCCGTAGACAACGCAGCCCAGCAGGGAGGAACCACCCAGACGGTTGGCGCCGTGGACACCGCCCGCCAGCTCACCGCAGGCGTACAGGCCGTCGAAGGGCTTCTTCTCGGCGTTGAGGACCTGGGCGTGCTCGTTGATCTCGATACCACCCATGGTGAAGTGGAGCACGGGCTCCATGAGGGCGACGTAGAAGTCGTCGTCGATGCTGAAGGGCAGGTTGTGGAAGAAGCGCTTGTTCCAGGGGTCCTTCTTCTTGCCGTCGGCGATCTGGTTGTAGTCGTCGAAGGTCTTCTTGAGGGCGGCCTCGCCGCAGCCGATGTCCTTGGCGAGCTCCTTGCCGGTCATCTTCCGCATCAGACCACGGCCGGCGTAGTGACGGGTGTGGAAGTCCAGGACGTTGGACGCCTTGCTGTTGAGGATCAGGCGGATGGGCCACTTGCCCTTCTCCTTCTCCTTCCACATCTGGCCCGAGACGTAGTCACGGTGGCCCAGCTCGTCGGAGAACCGCTGGCCGTCCGAGTTGAGCAGCAGACCACCCTCGCCACGGAGGGCCTCGGCAGCCAGGAACTTGAACTTGGCGCCAGGGTCCTTGGGGTCGACGAGACCCGTGGGGTGGACCTGGACCTTGTCCATGTCGATGCCGTTGGCACCGATCTCCATGAGCATCTTCTGGCCGTCACCGGTGGCGTGGGTGCCGTTGGTGCTGGACAGGCCGAAGGTATCGGGGCGGTGGGTCTTGAGGAGCGACCCGTCGCCGAAGTCCGCGGCATAACCACCCGTGGCGAGGACGACGACACCGTCCGCCGAGACGGACTGGCCGTCATGCTCGTAGGTGACACCGGTGACGTTGTTGCCGCTCTTGTTGATGGAGGTGACACGGGCCTTCTTGACGATCTGGACCCGGGTGGGGTCGGAGTCGGCCAGCTCCTCTAACCGCTGCATGAGCGCATAGGTGATGGCCATACCGGGGAACTTGGCATCGTGGCCACGGTGCGTCCGGGGCTGGGAGTGGCCACCGAGACGGGAGACGAGGGTCAGATCGAGGTTGAAAACATCCTGCAGCCACTCGACGGCGGCGGCAGACTTGTAGGTGAGGACCTTGATGAGCTCGGGACGAGCCTTGTCTCGGGCGGATTTGAGGGTATCATCGTAGAACTGCTTGACGCTGTCCTGAATCTTCAGGTCGACCTGGGTGCGCGTGAGGGCGCCGTTGATACCGGAGGTAGCCTTGGTGGAGTTGCCACCGAAGAAGGCTGCACGAAGTCAGTTGAGGTCGCACTTCCTTCTATTTCCAGTGTGGCATACCTTGCTTATCGAGGACGAGAACATTTCCACCGTTGAGATAGACGGTGTGGGCGGCACTGAGACCGGACACTGCGCAACGCGACCATGGTCAGTTCACTGGGGAGACGCTCGAGGACAGCGATTCATCTGGAGACTCACATCCACCACCGACAACGATGACTCTCGGAGGGGCAGCCATTATGAAAGAGAGATAAGAAGTGTAGAAGGATAGAACGGTGGAAGAGTAGGGAGTGACCGAGAGGAGAGAGGAGAGTAGAAGAAAGAAAGAGAGAAGAGGAATGAAGGGAAGAAGAAGCAAGAAGGGGAGATCTTAAACCCGTTGACCGAGGCGGATCCGTGTGGGGGGAAGAAAGAAAGGAAAGTCAAGTCAGAAGCCGACTGGGGATTGTTCTATCGGCCGAGGCACTTTATTTTACAACAAGTTACGGTTAATACAGTTGGCTCTGTCTGTTGACCGAATGCAGGAGCGGGGTACGGTAACCGGTTTACGCAGATATACCTCCTAGTCTACGATGGTTGGTTCTTGCTTAGGATATGACCTGCATTAGTTGTAGTATTCACCTCGGAATAACAATATAAGAATGAGATAAATTTGATAAACCCATCACCAGAATAATTTGAGGAATATACAGGAGCTGGCCCATGATGAGAAGTATCTGAATCTGGATTCTGGCCATGACGGAAGATGGGGTAGCAGAGTGGAGTTTGGCTGGGGAGAAAGTGGCTCCTCCGCCTTAGTAATGCCGTATTACCATCACGCTGGTTTGTCTGTCTCTGTTGTGGCGATGGGTCAGGCCCATCCGAGGAACTATGCATTCTCCTCCATGAGCATCATGAATGATATCGCTCTACCAGATGGGATTCCATCTCAGTCTGATATTACAGGCTGGAATCCACGCTTCTCGACCAAAGTTCCATAAGGGGAGAGTCTTGTCCGTGTGGCAAGGATGCGACCTTCACATGCTCGCGTCCAAGCCATTCCAGGAAGAAATGACCCTGTCGAATGACATGATAAAGAAGATCCCTCAGGTATTCTGACACCATCCGCTATTTTCACATGCCTCTCTTGCTGAGGTTTATATGTGTATTTTTCTTCTGAGATTGTCAGTATTGCCGATTCAGCAAATGAAACATAGTCACATCCGCCTGGGAGCCCCACGTCATCGGTTGATGAGTATTCATCCACAGCTAATTGCTGCCCGGACTCAAAGTGATCGGCGCCTCAACAAAAAAAGGGGGGCTGGATGGGGGTATGGGGTTACCCCGTAAAGCCAAGGTCAATCCGGGGCCGACGCTCTGATAAGGATACTTGATAGGACTGCATCACGGAGATGTATAGAGAAGGGAAATATATTTGATATTTCACGTATAATTTTCAGATATTAATCTTCAGCATTCTGGTCCTGAGCAGCACTTTTCACTGAACAGAACCCTGGACTAGGAGGGTTAGCTGCACTACGGCGTACTTTAGTGGATGCCTGAGAGCCCCATATACATGGCATGACACTCCCTCTCTACCTATTCTGTCCCACCATCAGACCACCCTGTCACGACAAAGACCATAAGACCTTTTCAACACCCAGCAATCCACCACAACGGAAGTGATATTTGATTTCTCATCATTTTATCTGATTCCTCAAAACATGTAGGTCAAATCTCGACTCAACTCTTCATTGAATACACAGAAAGATCCTAGGTATAGTTAGCGTCCCCAGGAGATACTACTACTACGATACTATACTATACTAGACATACCCCGGACCGACCCGTATTATTACCCCAGACATACACCTCTTATCTGCTCCTTCGCCTGGTCACAGCTTGGTCACAGCTTGGACCTCGGCCCGACTGCATCTCCCCCAAGCTCAAGGTTGCCATGGAGAACCTAACCCCCTATCCTTACGATGATTGCAACGTCAGCTGGTCGAATCTGGACTAGGCGGTTTCTGAGCTACGTGATTTAGATCGGTTTCACGCCGACAGAATCTGCATGCGTTGTTTATTGGCTCGGATTATTGGGTTTGGACGCTCCGATACCCGTGGTCGGAAATTGGAAATTATACCGATGAAGTAGGCTATTGCCGACACGGAGTATGGTCCAGTCTGCCGTGCCTTTGTGGTGCAAAATTGACCAGCTGTTGGATTGAATGTCTGGGCTAGGTTATAATTTATAATTTGCTGCGTTATGTATATGCCGGTCAGACAGAATATGGTGGTTGGCGTTGGCCCGAGGTTAACGGATATATATAACACTATAGTGACAGACATGTAGCAGTGCAGTTGTCGAGATTTCAAGTATCGAGAATTTATTAATATTAATTAAAACGAAATGAAAGACAAAACAATCAGAACGCAATGGAAAACAATATACGCTCTCAGCAAAAAGAAAGGAAAATAAAATAAAAGATCACCATACCCTATATATAGTAAATCCAAATCTACCGCCCTGAGAACCACGATACTAGAATATACGACCCGTACTCAACCACCCTGATCTTCTCAAGCCTATCCTATTCTCAAAGAGAAAACATCCCTTTCCAGGCCAGAAATAAGCCAACTATGCTCGTGAAAATCCCACGAGGGAAAGCCCATGAGAATGCAATGATAACTTACGATGCGGATGAAGTCGACAAAAGGATAACCATAGATCTCAGCGACAATAAAACGAAGAATAATCAAATCTATATAATGTCCTGTTTCCAGCTAGACCGACAAAATGCATTCACTAGTAATACATTCTCCCATCGCATAGACAGCATCTGCATCTCGCAATCTCTTGCGGAGTAGATCTAGGATCAGAATCGGGGTCGGGATGGGGGTCAGTTTATGCTCTTCAAGCAGTACGTATCGGTTTTGATTGTCTTTGTAGGTATCTGGCTGCACCGGAGGACGAGCTGAGATGGATAGAAAAGCACGATAAGAAAAGAAGTTGAATGATAGGCATTGAAGAGGATATGGTAAGATCTTATGATATTAAGAATGGAGAGATACCCGTGACCTATTATAACACTTGTCGTACATTCCGGCAAAATATCATTGCCCGTCTATAGATATTGTATGTCCAAGATACAGCTGCCTTTCTGACCCAAATAGGATGGTCTGTATAGACTGAGAATTGTATCTCCTACTGCTGCTGCTGCTGCTGCTGCTGCTAGAAAGCCCCTCGAGATCAACATACCTAACACATACTACCACCAGCAGATCTACATACTAGCAACTCATCCCCTGCCCGTATATGCAGCCAAGAACAGCAGCTGCGCACTAGGTCAGTCAACTTTGCGATGATCTCGGAATTCGCGAGCCTCGTGTCGACATGTCTGCTTTTGATAGGGGATTGGGATTTGATGCGAGTGTATATTGTATTATGAATTGATGGTAGCATTTATTCCACTGTACTAGGGTACTAGCTATTTTGAGGAAATACTGCGATGGCTTGCTCTGCTTGAGGTAGTTAGGTAATGGGTGTGCGCACCTCAGACTATCTAGGGTCCTGCTATACCTCATGCGCACATTGATATAGGTAGGTGAAGTAGCCGTGGCACAGGGTGTCTAGTCTCGAAATTCCTGGATGTTACTCAAGGTAGGAAAGCAAGGTAGCATGGCAAACGACTCGAGAGTGATAAACAAGCTCGATTAGATAGGTAGGAAGTAGGTAGTCATGCGAGATAGCAATCACTCACTATCTAGTGGTATCCGCACAACCAACTATATATACACTATACTATACCATCAACCAAACCAAAGTCTAGCTCATACATGCACATTTCCAATCATAACTCATTAATCCATCCAGGTCACACTCTTCGTGACCAAGAATTCATCCAGACCCTGCGCCGCATTAAATCGACCCCACCCGCTGTTCTTGACGCCGCCATGCGGCAGAACAGGCTCGTCGTGGATAGTCATGCTGTTGATGTGGACAGCGCTGCGCGGATTAGCATCATCGCAATAGAAAAATAAAACAAAAAAAAGGGGGGGAAGGGACGGAGACATACCCCGACTGAATCTTCTTCGCCATAGCAAGACCCTTCCGCAGATCCTCAGTAAACACCGCCGCAGACAATCCGTACCCGCTGCTGTTCGCGATGCGGATCGCCTCCTCGTCGCTGTCGACGACCATACACGCCGCCAGCGACGCGAACGCCTCCTCCTTCCACACATTCATGTTCTCGGTGACGCCGCCCAGCAGCACGGGCGCCATGCGCACGCCGTCGGATGGGGGCGTCCGGTCGGCGGATCCGTGGATCAGGTGCGCGCCGTTGGAGAGGGCGTCTGCGATGAGGCCCTCGACGCGTGCCTTGGATGCGACGTTTACGATCGTCGGGGGCGGGGTGGAGGTGTCGATGTTGGAGTTGAGGGCGGCTTTCAGGGCGTCGATGAATGCGGGTGCGATGGAGGAGTGGACGAGGATGCGGTCGGTTGCCATGCAAATTTGGCCAGACTGTTTGGAGTATCGTGTTAGAATGATCACCAGACGAAGAAGACGAGAAGGAAGAGAAGGAGAAGGAGGAGGTACATTCAAATAAGCGCCCGCCAACACGGCCTTCACAGCCGTGTCAAGATTGGCATCGGCGCACACGATCGAGCTGTTCTTCCCGCCCAGCTCCATCAGACAGGGTTTGAGGTTCTGTCCGCAGGCGCGTGCGATCTTGCGACCGACGGCCGTGCTGCCGGTGAAGTTGATCTTGCGCACGGCCGGATGCTCGATCATGGTGTTGACGACCTCGGGAGCGTCTTGCGGTCGGCACGAGATGAGGTTCAGACAGCCGGGCGGCAGGCCGGCGTCCTCGAAGGCGCGCACGAGGGCCCAGTACGAGCAGGGGGAGTTTTCGGAGGACTTGAGGATGGCCGTGTTACCGGCTGCAAGGGCGCACGCGGCGCCGCGGACGCCGAAGACGTAGGGGGCATTCCTGTGTTTGATCTGTGGTTAGTCTAGCTTATAATGTGAAACACAAGAAAATGGCAAGGATGGGATAATTAGAGAAATGAGAAGAAAAATGAAAGAAAGAAAGATACATACCAAGGCACAATCCCTAGAACCACCCCCATAGGCTCCTTGTAAACAATCGCACTCTGGCCCTCCTCCTCCACCACCGGCACGCTACCGCAGATCGACGTTATGCGCCCCGCGATGTCCCGCAACATGCGGATACCCAGCGGGACGATGAAGAACTGCGACGCGCCCACGTCGGCGCCCATCTCGGTGCGCATGTACTCGGCATTCTGGACGAGACGGCTCTCCAGGATGTCCGCGGCCTTCAGCAAGATGTCGCGACGGACGGTGGGTTTGGTTTGCGACCAGGCGGGGAATGCGGCGTCGGCGGCCTCCACGGCGCGGACGGCATCCTGGGGCGTGGCCGATGCCGTGGACCAGCAGCGTTCGTTAGTGTAGGGACTGATCACGTCGAAAGTCGAATCGCCGGCTTCCTCTTTGCCATTGATGATCATGGGAATGACGGAGGGCGGGGCGGGGGCGGGGGTGGCCATCGTGAGGGGGTCAATGTAAAGGGGTGAGGGGTGTGACGTGATGTGGGAAATGAAAACCAAAATGAATCAAAGAATTGATCAAGACCCCGAGGAGAAGAAACTTAGCTTATTGACGTAGGTCCTTGAGGTTTGCGTGGTATACACAGGTAACGGGTAGCCGTGAGAGCCGAAGAAAAGAGGGGCAGTGGATTTAATAGTCATGATAGTACTCCATCCTGTAAGAGTCGATATCGACTCGGAGCTTAATAACATTGAGTCTAATACCTAAGCATTATCAATAACGGGATAGCAGACCCAGTGCAGATGAATCCGTTCCGTTGTTTCTCTTCTGAACCGAGTATCTCATTGGTTATAGGTCTTCTTGCTCCAACTACCCCACAGTTATCTTCCCACCTTTTCACCGTCTACTACCGTTGCGCAATGCCGAGGGGGATCCTTGGTAGGCTACAAAGCTCAAAGCCTCAACGTGGGTGAGGGGAAGATTGGGGACTGAATAATCACTGACTAGGATGGATGCCAAGAAGGAGAGTAAGTTCAACGTTAATGCCTATCAAAACTGGGTATAACTTAGAATGGCGCGTCATTGTGTGCTCTTGAGGTTATTCGGATCCCCCAATGCGACATATAGTTATGTTGAGGGAATTTCCCTGCAAGGCATGCATAGACCAGGTGGAACCTCAACCTCCAAGGTTCTCCAAGGATCTGATCTCGGCAAATGTTCAGGCATTTATTTATTTATTATGTATTATTATTAATATTTTGTTTTTCCCTAAAGAGAAAGAAAGAGAAAAAGGGGCGACCACTTTCTGGCTCCTGATATGTGGCGTTGTAGGGCAAGGGGAACCCACGTGCGCATAAGACTTCAACCCCTGCATGATTTTCCCACGACCGACAGAACTACAGACGACGGGGTAATGATAGACAGTGTGAGGCACGTCTCGGGGACAAGATGGGGTCTGAAAACCACATGGCATCTCGCTCGATCGAGGGCCCTATACGATTAACGTTCGTAACTATTGCGCGACTATTATTTTTTGGCAGCGACTATTGTCATCCGAATGGGAAGGAGAAGGAGACAGGTCTAATCGATATGGATCACGTCAGGCAAAAGCTCGGAAAGGAATTAGCGCCGAAACTCATTGCTCAGTCGAGGAACCAGGGGCGGCGATCCGAGTAGCCGACCGCGGTTCAGTTCTTTGGAGGTCAAAGGCTGCGGTCTCCAGTTTTGTGCGTTGATGGACCAAGGAGATGTCCTCGTTTGAGATGAAGCCCGACTTTTTCTCTCCCACAGGTGGATCGAGCAGCTCCACCCGGTGGAGATCGCACCGACAGAACCAGCACCAATGAGAGATCCCCGAGCGATCTCGGACTGACAGCGGGAGGAACACCATGCTCAACCAGTTCAAGGGAACCGGCACTACACCTCTTAGCCTTGGTCGGATCCAGTTTAGATCCAAAATCGCTTATCGAGCCACGAGGTGTTGACGCGGCGCTACAAGCAAGAAAGTAGCACCGAGTGCCACTAATTTGCACAATTGGCGGCACTATTGAGCTTTTCGCCGCAGATCATTCGTGGAGGAGGGTTGCCATCTCTGGCCATGGTACGGAGGACGCAGGACACAACAACAGATCCGTTTCTTCTTCCGAACGCCCCGGTCCGGTACCTGAACGTGCATGGATGACGACTGAGGGGTTGAACTCAGCCTTTGAGCGACCAATATCCGGGGACCAACGGACGAACCAGGGAGTCGACTTAACCCCGTGCTTCCTGGTCTGCATTTTTGGGGGAATCATCCGTCGTGCGCCAGGTCCTTTATCTGAAAAGAGTTATTATCAGGTTGATCCGTCCTCCCGATCCAGGGTTCCCGGTATTCTTGATGAAAGGGGTAGTGCTCGGGTCTGAGATGAGTTTTATCTCCCGGCTCGCATAGATCAGCCATCTTCGGTTACATGTACGCCTCCTGCTGCTTGTCCTACATGATGTATACAGCTTAGCTAGTCGCGGAGGAAACCACACAACCATATATGAAACTTTTTGGATGGAAACGAACTGTCGGTGGAGGTTAAATTGTAATTGTCGGTCTAAGTCGGTCTAAGTCGGTCTATCACCGTCAGAATTTGACACCGTCCGGATCGTCGCGGGTTGATGGAGTCATCGCTTGCCACGAGGGGGCGGCTTTTTTTTTTTTTTTTTTTTTTTTTTCCTTTTATGCTCGGGCCTGCATATCATTCCAAATCAGATCGTGGGCAGACCCCGTAGCGGCGTTTATGTCATGGTTGGTCGGTCTGGTTGTGGCTCCACTGTTTATCGCCTACGGTCCCATGGATTCGCCGTCGACCTAAAGACAGGAAGATATCGATAATTCAGACAAGGATTCGCACCTTCCGAAGCCTCCCACATGTGGCATATTGACTCGTGTGCCCCGACAGCGATGATCCCCCCATTGGGCTATCGGGGACCCATCGACAGACACTCGTCCCGCTTTCTCCATGGGCTTGCCCCGTGTGCTAGTCGTAGTACATATTCATGAGGCCGTCCGTCCTCCTGGGTCGACTTCTTTCTCCTTTCTCCAGGATTCCCATCTTCCTCCAGGATAAGGCCGCACGCCAGCAGATCGTTCTCGCGGCGGAATCTATACTGGAGTATCCTGAGTGTGGAGAGATTTTATCGACATTGTTCTCCATACTTATGATTTGTCATTTGGTGGTGCATTCTTCCCATTGCAATCCATCCCTTGCAGTCTGGACACAACCCACCCACCCCTTGGAACACACCGTCTGCTACTCTATCACTCCTTCGAGTAGCATAGCCTTCGTCGGTATTGTTGATATATTGTACTGCCATTGTCGCTCCTTGAATATCCACCATGATTCCCCAAAGAGGTGTTGCGATGATCGTCATCGTGGCGGTCCTCGTCGGACTGGCCTTCATCACCACCATCCTTCGCGTCTTCGCACGATTAAAGCGTCGGGTGCGCTTCGGGTTAGACGACTATCTGGCCTTCGGGTCTATGATATTATTGATTGGAATGTTGATTGAACTGATCTTATGTAAGTGTTGTGGGAGCGTCCGGATCGAGCCCTAACTAACCACTCCAAAGGGGTCACGGAAGGAGGCAACGGATCGCACATGGACGACCTGAATCCAGCGATAATGATGAACTTCCAAAAGGTAAGAAACAGCCCCACCGATCGAAGGAGGCAGCTGTTGACAGAATCCTGCCAGATCTTCCTGGCCAACCAATTCACCTACTTCCTCCTGTGCCCGATGATCAAGATCTCCATCATCTGCTTCTACCGCCGCATCTTCACGATGAAGCCCTTCCAGATTCTCACCTTTGGCCTCAACACGCTGATCACGCTGTGGGGCGCGGCCATCTTCCTAACATGCGCGCTGCAGTGCCGTCCGCTCCGCGCCTACTGGGACAAGAGCGTCGAGGGATCCTGCATCGACAGCATGAAGTTCATCATCACCAACCAGGCCTTCAACGTGGTCATGGACTTTGTCATCTTGGCGCTGCCGGTGCCCATGATCTGGGGTCTGCAGCGCGCGTGGCAGGACAAGCTCGCCCTGAACGGTGTCTTCGCCCTGGGTGGCTTCGTCTGCTTCGCCAGTATCTACCGTATTGTCGTGCTCTTCTGGATGGACCCCGTCGACATGACCTACACTGTCTATCAGGCCAGTCTCTGGACCCACATCGAGCCCAGCATCGGCCTCATCTGCGCCTGTCTGCCGATCGTTCGCGGCCTGTTTCCCAAGCTGAAGCTCGCCGGTAGTCGCAAGTACACCAAGACTCCCTACTACATCAACACCGACATCAGCACCTCCCACTTTGCTACCTCCGTGGCGAGCCCGAGGTCGCCGAATGAGTACTACAAGATGGAGGAGGGCTTGTCCCGCTCTACCAGCGATACCACCCAGGTGCCCGACAAGCCGTACCTGGGCCCTCTGGATATTAATGTCCGCACGGATATCAAAGTCGACGCTGCGTCTCTGAGATCTCAGAACTCCCACAGCTGAACTTGCCCTCGACAGTACAGAGATTCCACACATGCAGGTCACCGATCATCTGCAATGGGTAGATAGATCGTTGCACCAACCCCGAACCGCATGTTCCCTAGTCCGGCGCGAGACCACCCTGTTCTGGCGATACATCACCATAATCCATCACCTCTGAAACGAGACTGATGTCAATACAGCCGAGATGTCGCCTTCTGTCCTGCAAGAAGAAAAGACGCAGACACATCAACGACTACGACTCCAGTCAACCCATCCAGCGTCTATTGCCTTCTTTGCCGGCTTGGTCTGCTATCACGAGACTCAGCGAGAACACATTGTGGCCTCTTCCCATTCCACAATCAGCCAGGGTTCAAGCCCTCACCTGATACCACCAATACGTTCTTCTTTGGACATATTCTTTGCCCTACCTACTTATTTTGATGATAATACCCAATTTGTATGCATGTCCACGTTGAGTCTCGTTATGATCACGAGAATCTATTGCATTACACCGCATGTCACCACTTGCTTACACTCATTCAGCCACTAATACTCCCCACCCACACTGCTCTTCAGCGATTCATTTTATGACACATATCTGCCTCCCTATATATACGAAGCGATTTTTCTTTTTCTTTTCTTCTAATCCATTGAATACTCTGTCAGCTAGCTAGCCCAATTTGTCACGAAGACTAGGATAGAGGGCTTATTTTAGACTCCTGCACCCGCGAGGGAATGAATCTATACCTACTATACTTACTACACAAAACTCTTACCCTTTCCTCTTACGCCACAAAGATCCATCATTCCTAGATAAGTAGTGATTCCGACATACTTCAGCCCTCCTACAGATCGAACTCTATCTCCAACTCTAATACTAGTAGTAAACATACCCACTACCTTAGCGTATCGAAACTCAGCTTATCCACCTATACTTCACACCAATCGATGAACCAGCAAACCTTCCTGAAACCAAGCTTCTTTGCATGACTCGTAAAACCTTCCAACCGAGCTGTCCTCGCCCCCGCCGTCCTCCCCCTCCCCCCACTATTGACAATTGAAATCCACCAGTAGGGCGATGGCGTTGGAATTCCTCCCCGAAAGAAGAAGGAGTCTACTGTAGGTACATCACACCGTCAACTCTATCGAGAAAAAACTTACTTTGGATTTCTAAGCAGCGTCTAGCCGCGTTACAAGCCGCTAGTGTTGGGAGGGAGTCTAGGCCCTAAAAGCTTGCTTGCTTGCTTGCATGCAGCATAGGTAACTGTGTAGGCTGCTCACTGGTACTGACTGCTCATTGATACATTTTTATTTGAGGGGGGTATCGGCAGGGAGGGGGTGTTTGTCTTGAGAAAATACCGAGAAATATGATGTAAAAATAATAGTTTGCTAGGTATTATCTTCAGGTAGGTACTATAGCACTATCTCGCTCTCAAAGGGAGCTCTCAATCCACCAGCCAGCCAGCCAGCCATCCGGACAGACCGACAAGACCGACCAACCGACAGACAGACAGATAGACAGATAGATACTAGTGTCTCCAATTTTGCCACGGAGGAGACAGCCGGCCCATAGCTGAGCCAAGACAAATTAATCAATCAATTAATTACTGTGGGGACCGGAGAAAAAGAATCCAAAAGAAAAAAAAAAAAAATTATCCGAAGATCTCCCCATGCCTGACTCCCATCACCGTGGAAAGTGATCGGCGTGGACTTACTCTGCTCGATCACGCGAAGATCGGCATTATTGTGTTGATCAGTTAGATACTAGTGTCGTTTTCTGCGCATCATATCCCGTGCTTTTTCGATCTGGCCCCTTTTACTTATCCTTATTGCTCCTTTTATTACAGGGATATGGATATGGTGTGGGTAGATACCAGATAGTTGGGTGGCTAGTCGGACCCTTGAGCTTGTCTTGAAAACGGAGGGATCTGCTGTTGAGGGGTAGTTACAGGGGATCGGGATATCAATCGTAGTAGCAGGCATTGTGGAGTTCTTGTCTAAAGGAATGTGGTTATAATGATCTGCTTCAATTGTTAGCTGAGGCCAGATCGATATCTTCAACTCTTCGTCCAAGTCGGAGAATTCATTCGAGCAACAGAATTTGCACCCTAAAATCCTTGGGTTACCTGTCAAATTAAGGTTGACGGTTATGTGAATCATATCAAAGTCATGTCTGGAACCAAGCATGAAGCCTTGATGTCTGCTGTATCCCTATCCATCCCATATCAGCAAGTTCCACTCCATATAGCTCCGAGGTTGAGGAGGCCTTGTTTTCACCTCCCGAACGCTTCAGTATCGCGATCTTCCCAAACCAACTAAACACTCAGCAATAGCATCGGCAATGATTTTAATTCCTGTCAATATCCCAAAGCTAAGCTCCTGTCACATCCTGGACACGATTCAAATCCCATTGTTTTGCCCGTGGTGATTATGTCATCAATTGTTCCCCAGCCAACGTCATTTATGACAGCTCTCTATTTCACTGTGCTCTCACGACCATGGCTTCCCTGCTGAGATGGACACGAACGGCATTTCGAAGAACTCCCTCACCCCCTGTGCGGTTCCCAACCGGTGGCTTTGAAACAATAAGCGCGTCTGAGGTAGTCGAGGAAGAACGGTTCGAATGGTTCAAGAAAGGGCGCTACTATCCGGTCAATATTGGGGAAGTCTTTAGTTCCAAGTATCAGGTTGTTGGTAAGCTGGGGTTTGGTGTTACGTCTACAGTATGGCTCGCTCGCGATCTTCAGTAAGTTAACCTGTTTCTTATGCCTTGCGTTGCAACAAGCTGATAAAGTTAGGGACCATCGATATGTCACACTAAAAGTGTATACATGCGATGAAGCGAACCAAGAAGAGTTCCAGCTCTATAAATATTTGGGCCAGGTGAATACATCGCATCCCGGCCATGTACACGTAAGAACAGCCTTGGATGCATTTACTATCCCCCGTGCTTCAGGGAACCGCCATCACTGTCTGGTCCAGAAGCCCATGTGGGAGAGTTTCCGGCATCTGCTCTTTCGCAATCCTGAGCATCGATTCACAGAAGACCTCCTCAAAGCTGGTCTTATGCAGGTTTTCCTTGCTCTGGATTATCTGCACTCCGACTGCAAGCTTGTACACACAGGTAGGTTGGTTCTTCTCTACTTTAACTCAAGGAAGGATCACTGATAGCCGGTATAGACATCAAGAGCGACAATATACTCCAGGAAATAGAGGACGCTTCTATCCTAGATAGTTTTGCCAAAGCCGAGATGGAGCATCCTTCACCGCGAAAATTTACCGACGGAATTCCAGTTTACGCTTCGCGGCAGTTTATTTGCCGCGAAGATTCGGCAAGGCAGTCCTGAGCGATTTTGGTTCTGCCGTGCGAGGAGACGAAAGGAGAAATCATGACGCTCAGCCCAATGTGTACAGATCACCTGAAGTAATGCTAAAGACGGAATGGAGCTACCCAGTGGATATTTGGAATGTTGGTGCTATGGTGCGTTTTGATCTAATATCTTGCTCCCGGAAATACAGTTTAGGCCACTAATACGTTCGAAAAAACCAGGTATGGGACCTATTTGAGGGTAGGCACATGTTCTACGGCAATGACCCCGACGGGAAGGGATATTCAACCCGTGCGCATCTTGCAGAGGTCATTGGGGTTCTGGGACCGCCTCCTTTGGATATGCTGGAGCGCGGAAAGCGAAGTCATGAATTTTTTGACGAAGATGGTGTGTGAATCCTCCTTGTTATGAGAAACAAACAGAGTCCTGTCAATACTTACTAAAAGTTGGGCAGGAAAATGGGGAAATACCGTGGAGATACCTCAAAACACGTCATTAGAAAATATGGAACAGTACCTCGAGGGACGAAACAAGGAAATGTTTCTGGACTTCATGAGAGGCATGCTTCAGTGGCGCCCGGAGGATAGAAAGACGGCCAAGGAGCTGCTCCAGGATCCGTGGTTGAATGCCGATTCCATCTAGCAAGTCACGCATAAACTTTCTATGCTGTCAGGACCGGGCTGGTCGTGGTCCAAGTGGGTGAATTATGATGTCCTTGATCGGTGAATATTCGGCGTGATAGTTTATAATTATGGCCAGGGTGGTATAGTGTCATATAAAGGACGGAATCTGGTCGTGATGAGTATTATGGCGTTTACGCAGTGTATGATTTATTATGGATTGGATTATTGAAGAGATTTTCATTGATTTTAAATATGTGCTAGGATAGCAGATTGTAGCTCCGTAAATACCTATCGTCGTGGGAATACCATTATGAGAGAAATGTCGAGCGCGGTTTCGCCATATTGAACATGCTTCTCAGACTACAAAGACACCTATTTTAGACCTATTTGATCGTCCATATCGCACTGTAGGGCAGACTTTTACACTCTCGTATTCAGCAAATAGAGCGCGAACGTATATAAGAGAAGGGTTATAGCGATATAGACATAGTAACGGCAGATCACTCAACTCCCGTCCGTATCGCGGGATAATCTGCTTTGCAGTATAGTCATACTCCTAGTGTATGCAGCAGTATATCGCTCAAATTCAATTCATTCGTGATTCGTATTTTATAAGCTAGTCTATTGCACAGGCTGTGCGCCAGGGGTGAAATTCTGTCATAGCAAGACGTAAGTATTATACTCGAAATAGAGCGCTAGGACAAACTGGATAGTTGACTCACGGGAAATGCATCCGTAATGCTGCTCGCCACCCTCTCCACATCCTCAGCAAGACCCTGTACGCCAGCATCCCATTGCCGAATGTGTCGGCCTGTCCCGCCGGTGCTCGATTCGAAGTAGATAACGCCGTCGATCTGGTCGATGCTCCCGCGCAGGCGGCCCTGCTCGACCATGCGGGCCGCGTACGCCTCCGCCTTTTCCCCGGCGCTGAACTCGCCGCTCGCCTGCAGGCCCAAGATGGCTCCCAGGGCGTCGGTCGTGATGTTCTCGTACAGCTTACTGGCGGCGACGAGGTTGTGCTCGACGACAGCCTTGTCCAGCACGGTGGTGCCGTCGGCGGTCTGAGCCAGCTGGTGGGGTGCCAGTCGCTCCGAAAAGGCTGCGACCTCTTCTGGGTTCAGCAACCGGTCGAGGAACATCTTCTCGAGGATGCCGAATTCTTCGACAGAGGTGGCGCGGTCATCCTTGTACAGCGTGGCCAGGATGCGAGAGCGCTGCGGGCCTGCGGGCCCCAGTACGGCGCAGCGAATGGCGGCTGCCAGCGCCTCCAATCGGTCGGCCTCGTCGACGCCGGCTGCCAGACTGACGGTGAAGTACTCCTGGCTGGCGTCCAGGAAGCGACGGTACGAGTCGTGGATGCGCGCCTGCGATAGCCGGAAGTGGAGCTTCAGCTCGTGGTCTTCGATCTTGCTGGGAAGGTTCTTGATCCGGTTGAGGACCGCCTCCGCGCTCGTTGTGTCGTCTTCCTCTAGATAGAGCCGCACGATCCGGACCCACAGTCGCGCTTTGGCATCGTCTGACACCAGGCGCTGTGAGCTGTCGATGTGGATCCCCCGCAGCGCTTGCGCCGCGAGGATGTAGTCCTCATTTGCCTCGTATGCGTCAGCCAGCAGCTCTCGGAGCTGGGCGTCCTGTTCTTCGACCGATGTGGAGCGCGATTGGAGGAGGTTGACGGTGTGTTGGGCGACTTTGATTTG
This sequence comes from Aspergillus neotritici, assembly GCA_023619815.1. Classification (NCBI taxonomy): domain Eukaryota; kingdom Fungi; phylum Ascomycota; class Eurotiomycetes; order Eurotiales; family Aspergillaceae; genus Aspergillus; species Aspergillus neotritici. The sequence goes on from JALZYL010000014.1 coordinate 80,656, forward strand.
TGTCTGTCTGTCGAGTTTGCGGAGGTGGCTGATGAATGAGTCTAGGATGGGGCGAGCGGCGACGATACTGATGTCTTCGTTGAGCACGGAGTCAATGTAGAAGATAAGGTCTTGGGAGATCTGATCTTCTGGGGTATTGGATACGACGTCGGAGAGGAGGCTGTCATAGCGGGGAAGCTTGCTTTGAGGGCTGCCGGATTCGATCTCCGCCAGCGCGGAGGTCATCTTTTGCGAGGCCATGAGAATGATGATGACAAGAATAGAATTCCTAGATAGGCGTCATGAAATTTCAGGATAGGAGTGGGGTGGGGGGTGGGAATGAGGGAATGCAGAGAGAGATAAATAGGTGGTGAAGCAGTGGGATACTCGATGGTGATGATGGACGACCGGGGAGGCCGCTTATCGATAAGGACGCAGCTGTGGGTGTGTTTGCACCACCATCGTGTCTGTTTGGCTAATGGTCTACAACTTGCGTTGAAAGATTAAAACTACTAATAGATAATACTGGAAAATTGCCTTTATAATTGTAGATATAAATTATTATCCGAATTGAAACGTTGATTGCTTGACTCGTTCATCCTGGCTACCCTCTACATGCATCAGCCAGCAGTGTACAATCACGTTACATCACGTGACGTCACATGACACCAAAACGGCGCTAGTGAAACCTCGAGACGGCCGAAACTCCAAAATCCCACCAAAATCGAGCTGATCAGTTTTCAAATTGGTGGATGGGAAAGTGTTCATTTTTGGCCGTTGCACAAAGTATCTCAGAATTAGGATTTAAGACCATCATTAGAATCGCCCAAGCGAGCTGATTCCAATGGTCCTAATATTTTCTTCTATTTCCCAATCGCTGTAGAGATTTCAATGACGAAAGTCTGCAGGTCGGGTAAACACATCCTCTAGTAAATTGTATGGCAGTCCGTTAAAGTCACGTGTTACAGCAACAGCCTGCTGCCAGTATATCGGACAATAATAGGAGCAGATGTGGACACCGCCTTGGACACCGCCTTGGCTCTCCACCCGTACTCTGGACGCCTAGCAGCGCAGGCACCCAGGCATGGTAGCGTAGCGAAACCCTCAAAGCTTCAACATCACGTCACTTTCTCCGCAGACCGCTTCCATCTCATCGGAGGCAACCTTATATTTCCCTCCGTCGCGTTCAGTCGAGTCGCATAACCGTCTAGTATATACTGCCGTAATATTACTTCGTCCCTTGCGTGTCCGGTCACGCTGGTCGTGGCACCATGCCCCCGGTCAAGCCAGATCCCGATGCCGCCTCGCCGTACATCAAGCCCGACCCAGACAACAAGGATGCCGTCCATGCAGACGTAGGAGACGATGACCTGTACGAAGACGCCGGCGATTTGGACTTTTCCAACGCCGCGCAAAGTGTGTGGCTCTCGCGGATTCCCCGGTCGCTGTGGCAGAATTGGGAGAACCTCGACGATGACGAGGAGATCCAGGTTGGGACTGTGCGGATCGAAGGACCGCCTAACGATATTAAACGGGTATGTTGTTCCTTTGTATTGTTTAAGGGGCGCCCTCTTCGGTCTAGTCGAACGCATCTGACGGGCCCAAAATTGCAGGTCAGTTTACGCCTCAACGAACGGGAGGACAACCGTGAGATACCTAAGGACTACATCCTTCAGCGACAGACGATAAACAATGAGAACATTTCACATTCTACGCAGAACACCTATGTGTTTACGGAAAAGGACGTTCCCGGCGGCGATAACCGTATGGTGGTCTTTGGGGAGGCGCGATCAGCCCTCTACGAATCCATGAAGCGAGATGCGAGGAAGAAGGAACGCAAGAAGAAATGGGAGCCGTATGTTCGGAGGACAGTACCAAGTATGCACCCATGCTGCGTGTTCGGCAAATTCGAGAAGGCATTACTCATTCATGATAGAATTGACCTCGCTGGTTGGAAGCGTCGGCGAGGAGTTCAACTGCCTTCCCGTGGAGAATGAGGAGTTCCGCATGCTCTCCGAGAAGAAGGCGCTCGAGGCCCTCAAGCCCAAGCGGGAGACTGTCTTCATCGACAAGGTCCCCGGGAAATTGCTCCAGGCGAGAAACCTCCTGCCCGGGGATAAGGGTGCTTTTGTGGTACGTTTATCTCTATCGCGCTACTGCATCATGCTGCCCCGACTAATGTACTCCACAGCAAGCGACAAAGGCCCCCAAGGTCAAGCCACAGGAGAACAAGTCTACGCGTATGCCGCAGAACGAGCTGCTGGACCTGATCTACCAGTGCTTCCGCGAATACAGATACTGGCCGTTTAAGAACCTCAAAGCGCGACTCCGCCAGCCGGAAGCCTATCTGAAGCAGACCCTGGAGATGGTTGCCCATCTGGTTAAATCTGGTGATTTTGCCATGACTTGGGAGCTTAAGCCCGAGGCCAAGGAAAGCAACTACGCGAACGCAATGGGGTACGGCGAAGCCAAGGAAGAGTTGCCCCCAGGTACCGACTTGAACTTCGACGAAGGCTCCGAAGAGGAGGCAACCGGCTCGGGCATGGTCACCGATAACGATGAGATGCAATTCGAGAATGTTGTCTAATACAAGGTAGGGTCAACCTCTGTAGCATAAGCAAGGCCACGGCACGGCGTTCGGGTTTCGTTCTACTTTCTGGGCGGTAGTATAAAAGTTGCCTTAGGGGTATCCACAGGCCAGATGCCTGATTGAACCATACAAGAGAAATGGTAGTGAATCAGATTGGTAGATATATCACTACCAATGACAAAGTAATTTCCAAGTGAAGCAATAGTAACCAGTAATTAATAAAACCCAAGATATGTTGCTAGTTATAGTTTGTTGTCATCGTTCAGAAATGTCGGAACGTTAGCATGTCACGTGCTACCACTCATTGCGCCACCGCTCGTAGTTCGTCATCAACATCAAACAAACGACTCCTAATCGTCTTCTTTATTCCATCAACCCACCGCGTCCAAAAGAGGGAAATCGCACAAAGGAATCGAGAAGAAAGTAAAACATCGGTGGATCTTCTGTATTAACGGAGGCTGATTATATTGTAATCAGACCAAAATGACTGAAGAGCAGGATCTCATGGCCAAGATCAGCCAGCTTGCTGGTAAGCGCCTCGACGCGCACTGTCGTCACCGTCGCTAACTCCAACTAGGTCAGATCAACAGACACAAGCAACATCCTCAGACCGAATCATCACACGGCGGCGAGACCTATCCCACGTCATATGTGTCCAGACACTCTCGAGCGCGTCCAGGGTGGGCACCGTATCGCGGACGACCGTACGCGCGTGGGCGGGGCGGCGCGCCCTCGCACCGCAACCGGACGCTCGTTCTAAACAATAAAACAGGTTCGGCGACTCCGGCGAGCTCAACGCCATCCACTGGTCCTGCGACAGACAACGACATTGAGGGGTCGGCGACGCCGAACGGCTGGGTTGCCAAGCGCGACCGCCACATGCAGCTGATCAACTCAGCCATCTATGACAAGGAAGCTCAGGCGCGGGCCAAGGCCATGGAAGAAACTCGGCAGGCTAAGTCTCGAAAGAAGGCGCAGGCTGAGCAAGCTAAAGTGCTCCGCTATGCGCAAGGTTTCGGTAGACAGCATCCTGCTAGCGCTGCGGCGCCGCAAATGTCGACTACCGCTGGGCCGTCCGCTGAGTACCAGGTTTATTTCAATGATATGCCCTTCCGGGTGTCCAAAGGCGGCAGTAAACTGATTCGAGTATCTGGTGCGGCTCCAGGTGATACCGTGCTCGTCAGGGGAACTAGCTTACCGTTGATAGATGACCCGAATAAGATCAACACCACGCCGAAGAAGGTGACGATCGCTGGTGTGACTTTCGTGCGGAGCAAAAATGGAAACCTTCATCGTCTTGGGGCGGTGACTTCGAAAAGGTGACGGTTTGTGCAACCCACGCCACGAGGTTGGAAGCTCACAGCCACTACAGGAAACAAATGCCGAAGAAGAAGAACGAGTTGTGTACAAGATTTACCACCACGGGTACCGACAATTTCCCTCCATACAGCCTTCCATCCACCTTCACCTTTTCTCTATATACGTGAACAGCGCTGACACAATATTCTTGGATCTAGGCACTTGCTACAAGGGCCCCACCTGCCCCTACATCCACGATCCCAACAAGGTTGCCATTTGCAAGGACTTCCTCCAGACTGGTAAATGCAACGCAGGTATAAGTTGTGATCTCTCCCATGAACCATCGCCCCACAGATCCCCCACTTGTATGCATTTCCTCCGCGGTCGCTGCGCCAACCCGGAGTGCCGATATGCCCACATCCGTCTGACACCGGGAGCCCCCGTGTGCCGGGACTTTGCCAACCTGGGCTACTGTGAGAAGGGCGAGGCGTGTGAGCAGCGACACGACCACGAGTGTCCGGACTATTCCAATACGGGCACCTGCAATAAAAAGCGCTGCCGGCTGCCGCATATAGACCGGGCCGGGCAGATCAGGAAGAACGCCGCCATCAAGGCCGAGGGAGCCAAGGATGATGACGAATCCGACGCGTCCAGCGAGGAAGAAGAGTACGATGAGATCGACTCGGATGACGTTGACTCAGACGAGCTGGACGATGAGCCTGAGCTCATCGAAGGGACCGGCAGTGGCGAGCTGTCGCAGCAGCAGGATTACATCCGCTTTTAATTGTATTGCCCACTAACTGCATTGTTACAGTAATGGACATGGATGTATTGGCGAGTTGGAGGAGGAGAAAACAGAGGAAAAGAAAAGGAGAACAAGAAAGAAAAAGAAGAGAAAAAAAAAAAAAGAGAAAACAAAGGGAAGGGAATGATTTTTATTGGTGCAGTTCAGTAATATGGACGCATAGGTACTTTGATTGATTCGGGTTGACTTGGTAGTTGATACCCTATTTTACAGCAAGTTCTTGGTATATGATTATCTGGTATTGTTTAATTAAAGGATGCGATAGCGGATTACACCCTAGTTTTCAGTAGTAATGCTTTGATATCGCGATGCGATACTTCAGGATTCTTTCGAGATGTAAATCGTAAATCATATGTACGAGATGCTCTGGATATAGCACCACAGCGCCTCCACCCATTGAGTAATTGGGCAATTCTCCAGTGGAATCAACGGTACGCTATATAAGAGATATCATGTAAGTCAAATAAATTGAACACTCGCCTGAGACGCCCATGCAGTCAGGCCGAGTCCTTCCCACGCCACCGGCCTCTATATACATATCTCTACATATCAAAGCGACATCTAAACGTCATTCCTCGAGGCGACAAGCCATACGCGTTAATACAACACACGCGCCACCATACCCCACGCCAGCTTCATCCAATGTATTTAATCTCAGCGTCTCCATATGGGTACTAGTGATCTTCGCGCTGTTGAGTGTGCGAGTCCCGAAAGCTAATAGCTCCTTCAAGTACAGGCGCCCAGGGGCTTTGTACTATAAATGCATATATACTACAAAGCCGGGATTCAACTTCCTGGGGTATTGGTAACATGGAAGACCACCTTCAGTGGCGAGTGTGTGATTCGCGTGAGTGACGACCAGCAGATGACTCGACTACTGGACACTTGCCGTAAACGAACCTACCAGGAGCGTCAGTTCAAAAAACGGATCTAATTCTGGGAAACAAGACGCCCAAAAGAGGGCTGGTATTTATAGCCTCCAATACATCAATCAGGCTTGAAATTATGTGCGGAGGAGATACGGGGTATACACAGGCCTGACCAGACATATACTTATGACCACATCGGGGACAAACACGCCAAATCCAGCCGAGAGAACGACACGACCGTTTAGCAAATCCCGAAGTGGCTTGCATAATTAAACACCGGCATCAACTGGAGAGGGCAAGCAAGCAAAGTGAATGCAGTGCGCTGGTGTGGCTTCTTCTTCTTTTTCTCCGCTTATAGCAAACGCTGGCTCTCTCCGCACGCCGTTCAAACGCCAGAACCTCGAACCACGGAGGAAGTCATGGCTGGTTTGCTGCAAACGAGCGGCGGCTGTTGGGCTTGAATGCATTCATTCATTCATCCAGTCAGTCAATCAGTGGTTCGAGGAAGGTGGCCCTGCTTTACTGGTTCGAATAATTGATATTGACATCGATATCGCCACCTGGGGCGAAATGTATCGTCCGCTCCTGAGGATCCTTAGGTCGCTGTAGTATGAGCTTCAGTACCTCACTGTCTGTAGACACCTGGAGATCTACCTCGGACATAGTCCGTGTTTCGAGGAGAAATTCAAGTCTCACGACGTGCATGAACAATCAATCCCTGTCTTCTCGCAGCTTTGCGTTTGTTTCCTGCCTGCCTGCCTGCCTGCCTGCCTGCCCATCTGTACCGCTGTCGCTTGTCGGCAGTGTGATTGATTTCTTCAGCGTAGATGGGGAACAGGACACTTGCAGCCTTGGGTTTGGTTTGGTTTGGTTTGGTTCTGCACTCGGGTGAGATCGAACAGCTGGCCGCTGGCGCTTGTTCTGTTGTATTGGCTAGGGTGGTGCATTATGCAAGGCAAGTACTGCGTACCAAGCTGGCAGAGGATGATTCGTAGTAGACAAGCCGAAGAGCAGTTGATACTTGGTTTCATCGTAGATGAAACATCAGTTGTTTTGGATGGGTGTTCAGGCAGTGCGCTGTTATCAATCAGAATTTGTTCCCTCTGTCTACTAGCTATAGCTAATGCGGCGTTGAACGTTGGACCTCCTGCAGTAGCCACCGTCTCCTCCAGCTCTGCCGATTTGAGGAGAATTCTCAAAACGATGCCAGCTGTACACAAGTTTACGAGTTTGGTCGGGAGCATGCTTTCTTGCAGGGTTGGGTGAAGTTGTCTTGCTTTGCATTTGCCACGAGGTGTTGGCATGGGTGAAGCTTCATCAATCTTTATCGCTGACTTCTTCTTCAGATTCGCGATTACGTCTACATCTACCGCATTATCTTCAGAGGCTCGGGTTCCTTGATACGATGATATTGGGTCTCTCGTTGTGCTCGCCAATGACCTGGCCGCCAACTATGGAGACAGAGAACCGATAGGATAGCAATACATAGCTCCCAGGGAGAACCAGCAACAAGGACGACGAGTTAACCAGTTTCCCCCAGTAGAGATACGAGGAAACTACAAGAGGTGGAGTCTCGTTTGCCTGAAGTGTGGATATTTAGGACCAGAGTGGACTCAAGTGATGCCCGGCCATATCATACTGGTACTCGGGATTTGGACAATACTAGGTACCTTGGTGAGGATATTACACACTATACAAGGTCAGTAGATACTCTAGACAGCGAGAACAATAACGTCAATCCAGAAAGCTAGCTACAATGATATCTATCAATTCTAGAATCCAAAGAGTAACAAAACCGCAAAGTGAAGCCCTACCGCCGTATACCCCATCCTTCCACAAACAACCTCATCACGAAAGGGGGGAACATTAAAGCAGCACCGTCAAGGAATGAGTCATAACCTCCCTCAATCCCCCAGACTTCAAACCAAAACCAGGTACAACACACAGGCAAGCCAACCCCGACCGCCCACATCAACGAACCTATCGGCGCCTCTTGCCCTAACGGCCCTAACGGCCCTACTCGAGTCGTGACAACCTCTGGTAGGCAGGCTTAATGCAACGCAGGAGTTAGGCCGAGGTGGAGGCAAAAGCAGGTCTACTCTACCTACCTACCTACCTACCTTATCTTCTTACTAACTAGGTGGGTAGCTAGCTACCAGGAAAGACAAAGCGATCCGGTCACCGTCTGCGCTGCAATGCAGGCTAGACTGCACTGTACGCCCGTCTGCACTGCACTGACCTTTTCATCTGTGCCTGACGCATCTCACCACCCGCGCTGCGTCGCTATTGGGTGGTGGTGTCGTCTCCGCTTGATTTTATTATATATATTTCTTTTTTTATTTTGGGTTCGTATTGATTGAGTGGTGTTGTGTGGTTTGGTTATTGTTTTTGCCTACCCGATGGCCAGTCATGGGGGGGAATGATGGCTTCTGGGGAAGAGACTGCTTGGTTCCGATAGGGGGAGCGTGGGAGAAGGTTATGGGTTATTTGATTTATTTAATTTAGTTTTGATCAGGAGACTGTGGATTATTTTGAGTTGACTTGTGTTTAGTAGGTATCTGTATAGTTAAGAGTTAGTTACATTGGCAGGCGGATGGTATAGACTACTCTTAGGTAGTATCTTCATCACCGCTAAATTGTTGTCTCATTCACTGTCTAGGATAGAGATACTAGGTAGTACAGAGTGCTACAGAGTACTTTTCGGATGTAATTTGATTATAGTAGTATATAGAATATACTATTTATATCTACACTGTCTTACTAGAGTTGCTATTCTCATGATTATATCCTGCCTTTGCAGCCACCCCAATATCCATCAACCTATGGATATATCCATAAAATATACCATAATAAACCATCAGACTACACTGAGACTACGGAGTGTACACAGACCACGCCAATCCATCCATCCATCATCCTCCCTCGCAGCCAAAGCACGTTTCAAATGATCAGCAGCAACAGGAGAAACTTAGAACTTAGACCTTAACCTAAGCCATGCAGAAGCCAGAAAGGCTAAAAAAAAAAAAAAAGTCCACGTTGGGCCACAACCCCATCCATTGATTGCATCATGCTTATGCACACGAGTCCGAGAGTCTTCGCGCATCACTTTACTCTTCACTCTTCACTAGGTAGCTACTATTACTAACCACACTGGGTAATTGACCAACTTAACTCTTTTTTTTCACAAGTATTTGTTAAGTTCCACTAAGTATTGTAATTCAATCCTGTACCCTTACCTTCCCTTACCTTGTGGGTGTCTGTCTGTCTGTCTGTCAACTGACTGGCAGATTGGGGACGGCCCCACTTCTACCTACCTACCTACCTATCTAGTTATCTGCGTGCTATATTAGGCTGTACTGCTATGCTAGCTAGCTAGTACTACTTGCTTAGTACTCAGTACTTAGCAGTTAGAGATAGTTAGTAGTTCTTAGCTACTTGCTACTTGCTATTTACTGGCTGGGTGGATGGAGAGTGGACTGACTAATTGCGTGGACTGTGCTCGGCGTTCTTGTCGGAGGAGGAGTCGCCGATATGGCTGGTTTTTCAGGATGGGGACGATCCATCATCCATCTTGGAGGGGCGAATTGGTTCAATTGTTCGATGATGGATGGATGGATTCGTTTTTGAAGTGATGCTGATGATGGTTTTGAGGATTGGAGTAGTGAAGATCGTAATTTAGTTATTATCTTTGGATTTATTATTTATTTCGTTGTTTTTATTTTGCTCTGTTCGAAGGAGTATACCGCCAGAGTGAGTCACAAGTGAGAGATGCTCGAACCGAGATGATAACTATACTTCGCCAGAGTTGAATGCGCTTCCTTGGAGTAAGTTCGTTAGTTAGGAGACGCCGAGCGGAGATCCTCGGTACGAGCCACGCTTCATAATTTGGAATTAATAATTATTCAACCCGGATTCTCGAATGAATCAGAAGAATAGAAAGATAGAGAAAAAGACGGACGGATAGATGCTCGTTAGCTCGCCCCAGCCTCCGTCCGCTCCACTCAGCAAGTCAGGTAAGTTAGTAGTAGTAGTAAGTAGTACGGACGGAGCAACGGATGGGTCCATTTTTCTTTCTACACCGCCAGAACGGCCCTCGTCATCAACTGTGCTGCCTCGCCCTTCTCTGCCCTTCCTTCCCTTCCTCCGCGGCGGTGCGAGAGCGAAATCTCCGACTTCCCTTCGCATGGGGCGAAAGACAAAGGCCATGTGCCACAGCACATGACGGTCTGACTCGCTCCCTCATACATACATACTGTCTCGCTCGCTTTTCTTGGAATTCTTACTTTCGTTGTAACCTGGTTGGTGGAATTGACCGGATGAACGAACAGTGGCGAATGGATTATGGATTATGGATGGATTGTATTGGACTGGATCCATCCATCCCATCCACATCTGGTATCTTACCTACCATACTGTCGGAGCCACGGCCGTGCAGATCTGCAGTTTTTTTCTATTTCTGTACGGGTTTCTTGGAATGAGCGAATGCCGGTCTTTGCTGTCGAGCCGTGATTTGACTCGGTGGTTGCGGGCCGGAGAGATTCGTAGACCTTTCTCTTTTCTTTTGCCTTCCTGATTTCTCTTCCGTGTTGGAGGAGGAGGAAGAGGAGAGAGATGGTGGTCTGAACACATACTCCGTACATACATGCTTCATCCAGATGATTATGGGGATTGATCATGTCGTATCCTGGGGCGATACGTAGACGCGCATGTAGAGAGAAGGACTGTATGGGGTACGTAGGGTGTAATCTGATCCATATGGCATGATGCACAGCTGTTGGGCGTGACATGATTTGATTCGACGGTGGTCGCAATTCATTTCCTTCACACATTATGCTGGGGCATGCTCATTTCCACACGCGATTGTCGCGAGTGCCGGCATCAATTCGACGGCACGATACCGAATCAATCTGTTCGGGCGACCAAGAGCATCATCTTTTGGACATTTCTGTAGACCTTTCGGTGTGTGTGCGTCGTGAAACGTGGCATGGGTGTCCATGGCCGACAGGGCAGACGTTTGGGTCTGGCTGACAGCATCACCAAGCACAGGAGACGGACAGAGTCTGAAACATGGACGAAATGTCGAGGAGAGGGCCCGGGGGATGCTTCTGCTGCTTCGAGAAGGCCGTCTGTCGGAGGGTGTGAGTCACACCTCCCCCAGTCGAAGGAACTATGTGCCCGCTGGGTTGGGCAGTGGGTCGGGTTGACCATCGTGGCCTTTGTTTCATCTTCGAGCTTGTCTGCTTAGGGGGATTGGTTATTAGTAAGGGTGCATTATTGATAAGTAGTTTATTATAATAATTATGGAGATAATGCTGGATAAGCAATAGGTAAGTCGCTTAATGTGCTTCCCTTTGGTGACATCCCGTTTGGGCAGGTCTGTTGTTCCTATTACGGTCAAGATAGTGGGTTCATGTAGCGGTGGAGTGGTTCGTTCTGGAGTCGTCTCAGGGTCGGTTATGAAATCAGGTACGGAGTACACGTTGCAGAAGAGAGATGCTGGGCCAGGGGTATCGTCGATAGGATTGGACGATGGACAGTGAGGAAGGTCAACAACGGCGACAATGTCGGCCGACAGAGGATGTGACTCAACTCTATGGATTCAGCGATAGTGGGCTTTTGCTCCCGGTGACCTCATGAGCATCACAATTTCAAGCGACAGCGCAACACCGTATGGGATTCTCTGTCGGTAGTGATGCTGAACGGTCGATGATGATGATGAGAGTAGTGGTGCACCATGTCATACGGTGCCCCTCTCTTCCCCTCCCTCCCCTCCCTCTCCCTTCCCCGATATCCGGATAAACATTTCCACCCCCGTTTCGGTCGATCCCCTCGACCCAAACTCGCCCCGTCTCTGCCTGAGCAGGGTCGGTCTGAAACGCAGGATCGCACCGACATGATGACATCGTTGAGCGGAGTCCCCGCGAAGCAAGTACTTTCCCACCACTGGGGCTTTACCCTTTTGAGATAGGGTCTGCCTCCCCGGCCTCGCAGCCCCGGGGATGGTCTGAGAGCAGGCGTGCCTGGTTGGCGGTTGAGTACGAGTGATGCAATCTATAGTACTGGGAGGGAGATTCCAATGAACGGACAGGATCGAGATATCCTCGAGTCTACCAGAGTGATGCAAGGGTAAAAATCCAGATGAATAAAATCACACACAGACGAAACAAGGCAATTCACCTGCCTCTCCCCGTACTCCCTACCCCGTCCCAGCTCGATCGATCATATCGACAGGCTGGTTGACAATCCAATCTGATCTGCCGGTGCTTTCCAGGATGCATCTGCCCTGCTTCCGCGGTACATCCTGTCATCGCCCGAATCGGTGGACGGGGCAGCACGGGGACCGTCCTCCTTGCCTTACATTAAGATCATCCAGGATGAGTTGATGGGGAATGATGATTTTACCGGTTTGGGCAGTAGTCATGGTGTAGTACTGACTATCCCATACCATACTAAGTTCTTCCAGACTTATGACCGACTTTTCTGTGTATACTGGAGTGGATCTCTGGATCTCTCGCCGGGCCGGCCCCGTGTACCAGCGATGGTCGTTCTTTGGGTGCAGGGAACATGGATCCCTTGTTTTTCCTGCTCCTCTTCTCTCCTATTCTCTCCCCTCTCCTTTCTGCTCTCTCTACCTCATTTTCTCCATTTTATTCGGGTTTCTTCTTGTCGGATGATAGAGTAAGCATGGGCTATCCTGGGATCCGTCCTGGTAGGTCCAAAAAAGCCCGAGGGAGCAATACCAGTCCAATACGAGGCATCAATACAGCTATATTTAACCCGTCACACCATGTATAGAAATGATTGGCCGTGGGGAGACCCCTCCCGTCGAACATTCTGTCCATCTGATCAGGTTGTTCCGTGCCCCTCAACGTCCACTGTATGGACTTGTATTGTATTATCCACATAGGTATTCATTACTGATTACTCGGCCCTTGGGTCGATCATGAGGGATGCCATGGTCAAGGCTGGCGCACAGACTCCCTCTCTCTCTCTCTCTCTCTCTTTTTCTATTTATTTATCTATTATGTATTATTGATGATTTCGCAAAATGGTACTTCCATCTTTGGGCACTCTTTGTGTAGTGAGGCTAAGAGTCGGTAGGGCTTTGGGTCAGGTACCGACTTTATGAGATGATCAGGATATGATATTCTAGGGTTCTATTCCAATCACCGAGGAACCCTGTGATCTTCTGTAGTAGACTAGTAGTAGAGGAGTGCTCCTAGGACTAGTAATAGCAGTCTAATACAGAAATGTATCGGCAATACAGATCGACTGTACCCGTGCGAGAGCGATGGATGTGATCAATGCGATAGGCTCTCGATAAGGCTGCCCCACTGGAGATGGCGGTAAACAATGTTCCATCCTTTCCTCTGGAAGTTTACCCAAGTTGAGACCTGGTGGGCCTGTACGATGGAGTCGATGGATATACGATTCAGTGGATTGTACGAGAGTCGAAGCGAGGTATCTAGTCGACTGATGATAACTGATTGTAGTCAGCTGTAAAGAAAGCTATCGGTACAGAAGGTAATGTTGAATAACCTCACATCATGACTAACCAGATATTCATGCGACTGAGGGAGACTCCAGTCGACTAAAGAGAGATCATATACCCATCTGCACGTCTGCCCAACGAAGCATCCAATGACGGCCCCCCGTCTAGCTCGGGAACCATCAAATATCGCCGCTCGTCGCGTTAGACTTTCCGCTGACCGCTGAACCTGATGTCTTGCCATGGTCTTCTGTTTGGATTCTGGTTGTTCTGTACTTTCTTGTGTTTATTTCTTATTTTCTTGGGATTTTTTATTGATTTTGTAGTGATTTTTTATGATTTATTTTTGATTTATTTTTGATTTATTTTTTATTCATTTTTAATCGTTCATTGTTTATATTTTATATTTCTTATTTTATTTCATATTTTATTTATTTATTTATTTTTCATTATTCAATTGTTAAAATATTAAAAAATATTAAAAAATAATTCGAACATCTGATGAAATCCTCGATCATAATAGCCTAGCCTTGGTCTTGGTCGAAAGGAATCGCAGCGTGAAAGAATCAGAATCATCCATATATCTCCCTCGTCCCTCCAGGTCACTTGCTCTCTCTTTCCCCTCTCCATCATCATCATCATCATTCTTCATCTTCACTCCCATCCATCCAACACTGGAAAACTCTCCATGAGAGTTAGTCTCATCTGATCACCCAGAGACTCTTGTACTTTGACTTGACTTACTTCTCTTTTTCTCTCCCCACCTCCTCATCTTTCTTCTCCTCTTCACTCCTCCTTTGATTCCTCTTGAGACATCCTCTCTACTTCCCGTCTTCTTCCTCCCATCGTTACACTTGATTCCTCCTGCAACCATCCCCAAACCCCGCACCCTGGAAATTTCTTCCTCTCTTTGCCTCTCCCAGACCAAAGAAAAAAGAATTTAAAAAAGAAAAAAAGGAGAAAAATCCATCGGACACACCGCCTCTTTCGTCCATAAAATCGACCTGTGCTCCTACCAACCACCCTCACACAAGTCCAGCATGGCGAGATACTCTCAGCCGGCTTTTGATTTCTACCAACAATCTCCCTCCACATTAAACGCAAAGCCCTCATATTCGGAAGACGACGAGATGAGTGTATTAGACGACAAGATCCTCGACTCGACCTCCCCCGAACTGGCCTCGTCCGTCGGTGACCACCGACGGTCGTCTTACGAACAGGCCCCGGAGGCGTTTGCGCATCGAGATTCCGTCTGGTCCGACTTCTCCCAACAGGCCCGTCATGAGTCCGCCCACCTCGCTCACCCGCTCTTTGAATCCGCTCCCAACCCCTTCACCCACCCCTCCTCCACATACGGCCACCAGGCATCCTGGCAGCTCCCCAAGGACTCCGGTTCCTGTACCCCGGCCGCCATGTATGAGCCGTTCCCCTCCGATCTGGACAACAACGGCTCCGCCCCCTTCTCCGGCGGTGCAGTGGGTCCGGTCAGCTCCATCAACGTCCCCTCCATGTCGTACCGGGCGGGCTTGAACTTCCCGGGTGCGGTCGCCATGTCCCCGCAGTCCAGTCAGGGTTGGATGCCGGCTGCCACCGACATCTCCGACTCCATCACTCGTCCAACCAAGAGCCCCACCTACCGACATGGCTCGCCGTTGACGGTCCGACGGGACGGTATTCGAAAGAAGAACGCCCGTTTCGAGATCCCGGCGGAGCGTACGCTCAGCAACATCGACCACCTGATCAGCCAGTCCACCAACGAGGAGGAGATCAAGGAGTTGAAACAGCAGAAACGCTTGTTGCGGAACCGTCAAGCTGCGTAAGTGGATTGATTGATTTCCCCTTCTCACCTCGATCATACTAACGGATACAGGCTGGATTCCCGTCAGCGGAAGAAGCTCCACACCGAGAAGCTTGAGGAAGAGAAGAAGCAGTTCACCCAGGTCATCAACGACCTCGAGGAGGAACTGCATAATATGCGGCTGCGCGAAGCGGACCTGCTCCGCGAGAAGGGCGAGTGGATGGCCGCCCGTGACGAGTTCTCGCAGTACGTCGCCACCATCCACAGGGAGAAAGAGGATATAATCCAGATGCACACGCTGGAGACCGCGGACCTTCGCAAGAAGAACAACATCCTCAAGGAGACGGTCGAGAAACTGGAGCGCCAGGGTCGGTCCACCGCCCCCACCAACGTCGCCCCCGACTTCTCCGACTTCGAGAGTATGATGGACGGTACGCCGTGGGAGGACTTCACCATGGTCAACAGTCTGTCCCTGGATGCGGATCCTGCACCCCAGCAGTCGATGGCCGTGGCGGCGAACGAGAAGGCCACCGACCGCCCTGCCAACGGTGACTACCCCTTCAGCTGGAACGCCTTCTACATGTGTCTCCTCTTCGGTGCCTTCGTCGCCTCCAACAGCACCGCCTTCTCCTCGCGCTCGATTCCCCAGATGTCGGAGGAGTACCGTGCGGAGTCGGCCAACGTGCTCAAGGCGGTGCTGTCCGCCACCCCGGCCGAGCTCTCCTCGGCCGGCTACCCGGCTGCCGTGGCCTCGTCGGCCGCCGCCCCGCTGCCGACCACCATCAGCGGCGCCGAGATGGCTCAGATGACCGGGAGTGCCGCCCCCGCGTCGAACCTCGACGAGCTCCACAACACGTTGACCATGGCCACCAAGGAGCAAGAGCAGGAGCAGGTCTTCTCGCTCAATGCGGACCAGTACAACTCGTTGACGACCTTCGAGGACACGAACCCCAGCTACAAGACGCAGCAGCAGCCCTCCAACCTCCAGCAGGCCCTGGCGGCCATGCGGGGCAATGCCGTCCAGAACCGCGTGCCGTCCAAGGCCACCTCGGACGTGTACTCGCGGTCGCTGATGTGGGATCGGGTGCCCGACAAGGTCATCCAGGATTTCCGACGGATGGTCCAGGAGTATGGCGGCGCGACTCCCGTGAAAGAAGAGAACCCCGGATTCGCCCAAGCCTGAGTAGTAACACCAATAGTCCCACCACCCGCCCCGTTTGTCCAGAGAAAAAGATAAACCTGCCACCCTGCCCCCGCCTGCTCCGCACTCCATCCTTGCTCGGGTTTCTGCTTCCAATCTCGCCTCTCTTCTGTCCTTTACCATGAAATTATGCCTACGATCTACGACTGTTGGCCAGGAATTAGCCAGAAATTAGCAACATTATGCATGCATAGACAGCCTACCATTCTTGACCTGTTTACTGTTCGACTGGAAATCTCTTGACCGACTTAGCCATTGATGACTTACGTGACCAATTCAGCGCTGTGTTTATTACTCTTTCGCAACTTCGGATTTTCGGCGTATATACTGGATTTCTTCTTGCTCATATCGTCTCCGGGAATCGGACCCGGCCATGGATGCCACGGACCATGATACATAACACAGTGATTTTGTGTATATTCTCTCTACTTCTTCTGCGTGTTCTTCATCATCGTTCTTCATGCTCTAGGGCAGCACGGGTTGAGTACAATGCTCGTCTGCTGCGCGGAGCTCGGCACACAGTACGTGGCTTATGGGACGGGATTTGTATAGCGATGGCGTTTTTGATATTTTTCCTCTTTCAGCGTGAGCGAGCTTGATTTGGTTTCTTTTCTTCTACTCTGTCTTTTGTTTTGATTGCTTTGTTTTGCTTGGTTGCATTGCGAGAGTGGGCTGGAAGGGCCGAGGGCGGTACCTCTTACGACTGTTATGATATGACCGGCATGCTTTCTTACGACGACGGGATGTCCGTTAATGTCTTATACGTTTGATGTGATTTTTTTCTTTCTTTTTTTCTGGACAGCGGGGCTGCCCCAGTCTGGTGACCTTTTTATCAGAGCACCTCTGATCACGTTCTTTACCCATTTCCTTTGTTACTTTGATTGACGCTGTCATCCATCCGTCTGAGCATGGGACAGATACAATTCGCATCCTCGATATGGCGAGCGAGCGAGTTTGGCTTGGGCTGTTGCCCGTCCACTCTTTACCAATTTATATATTTCCTTTGTTGATTGACTGACTGGACATGGACTGGCTGGTTGTGGGCACGGATGGGATTGCATTGCATTTGTATATATGGCCACTGTGGAGACTTGGTGGTTTGATAATGATGGTCTGAGGATCTATTCTTGAACAGCCATTATCCTTTTCTTCTTCTTTTTTATTATTACCGTAGAGAATCTACTCTACTTCCTACCTACCCCGTACTCCATACTTGCCGGTATACCTAAGTAATACCTAGGTAGGTAGGTCCCAATGATTTATTACCTACCCAGGAGTTCCTAGAAGCAGAGCGGGGATTGACGGGAGGGGGTGGCAGTGAGTGAGTGAGTGAGCGAGCGGCATGACGGGAGGAGGGGAATGAAAGACAAGACATGACATGACATGACATGACATCTCACATGATGGCGGTCCCTGCACATGCCTGCCCCATGTCTGGCTGGGTCTCTTTTCAGCCACAGAGGACTGCGACACAGCATGAGCGTATGCATACAGCTTACTTACAGTATGCAAGGTGAGGTAAGCAGATAGGTAGGTAGGTGTGCATCTGACCTGCTAGTCTATGTATAGACAGACAGGTACGTAGGCAGTACCTAGGTAGTACCTGGTGGGTTGGTAGTGTCGAGGATATCGGTATCGGCGCTGCCTATTGTCTGGCTGGCTGGTTGTGTATCGGTGTTGGCTGTGTGTAGATGGTGCAGGTTGAAGATCTAGAGGTATCTACCTAGGTTAGGTGGGTAAATAGGTAGGTAGTAGGTAGGTAGTAAGTAGGTAGTAAGTAGGTGGATAAGTTGGTGCGTACCTAGGTACCTAGGTAACAAGTAAGTACCTACCACGGGGTTACAATTACAACTACACCTAGTGGGCACTCGTCCATATACTTGATTTGATTCTATGGAGAAGATGGAGATGGAGATGTAGATGTAGATGTATATACCTACCTACCTACCTACCTACCCAGAGCTCCATACTCAAATACGGAGGCCTAAGCAATCAATTATATACCCCTATACCCTATACCTACATACTATACTACCTACAAGGTAAGATACGATACCCAAACATGTTTATTCATATACCTGGTCCTCAAAAAGGATCAGCCTTGTCCGATTTGTAACCGCTTTCAATTCGATTGGATGGCCCGTATTGTGTACATTATATTATATTATATCATACTATAATTAACTGTCGTGAGGGGTTCATCGCGGGATGGTTCTGTGGATGACTACCTACTTGGTACCTTGTGTTTCTGTCTGGTGGGAGAGGGGTGGAGGTGGAGGTGGGTAGGTGGGTGGGTAGGTAGGTATAGTTGCATACTTACTATGTATGATGTATGTATATTATGATGGTGGTGGTGATGGTGCTATTGAGGATATGGAAGAAAGCATTGTTATTATTATTTCAGTTGTCAATAGTTTACATAGTAGTGGGAAACATTTTGAGAGGTGTCTGTCTGACTGCTGTCGTCGTCTCGTAAAAAAGCTTCAAAAAATAAAAAAGAAGAAAAGGAGGAGGAGGGGGAGATAGTATCATCCAACGATATGGTAGACTCGGTCGAATGTCAAGTAGGAGCAGGAATAGGAGCAGTCAAGGCTGTCCCTAATGTTCTCCTAACGTATTTGCAAATGTCTTGCTTCTTCCAATCCAGTGCCGGCCGTATGTTGCACTGTCAAGGCACACAGACACATACATACCCATCAGGTTGAATGGTTCATTCACTCGTTCCCCCGAACTAATCACGTCTCGTATTCATACTCCCCTGTATACACCATAGCAGGGGTAGAGCATATGGTGGTTTCGGGTTCAGCTCCACCATTCAGCGAGACAAGGCTGCGAATGCGAGGCTCTTGACTGGTTGGCTCGTGGCTGGCTATAGCCGGGAGAGCGTTGTTGCAGGGGCCTGGGCCTAGTGTTTTGGATTGTACTTTTCTTTCCAGATCCTAGGTTTTCCGAGTCAGCGTGGGTTGGTCTAGTTAGGTAGGTAGGTACCTAGGTAGGCGAGTGGGTGGTGGGTGAGGGTGGAGAGAAAGAATGTGGTTGGTTGGTGACTCGCATAGTGCAGGTGCAGAAGGATCCGTGAGAGCCTATCAGTTGGGCCGCTGCCAAGCATGACTGGCTTTCTACTGTAGGTCGTAGACACAGACCCCTCCCCTCTCTGCGGGTGATGTCGAGTGCGGATCATCTGGGGATGATCATGCCTTTCGTATGGAAGAGAGAATATTATAGGCAGTGAGGCAGAGAGACGAAGAGGGAGTGGCGATAATAGGGCAAAGTATAGGCGCTGCAGACGTACCATGAATTTCCCACTAATTTGCTCCCTTTCTCCTCCGCCAATCGGTAGTATTTAGCTGCTGCAAACTAATTTATCATCCATAAGTCAGTAAAAGGTACCATTGCAAGGTCTGAGGATGATATTCACGCCGCAAGTGAGGCGGATCTTAGGTAGGCATTGATGCCCAAGCTGCGGATCTCGTTTCCGAGATGGGCAAATCACAGCGATATCTGGATAAGGAACTGTCGCAGAGGCCAGTGGTCAGACTAACCTTATCCTTCTTCCCCCCAAATCCTTCGAGGTAGCACCAGGCCACCTCGTTCATGGCGTCCGTGTCTCCCAGATTCGCCGCCGTCTCGAAGTACTGTCGCGCCGCCGTGGGGTCCTTCTGCACGCCCCAGCCGTTGCGGAAGCAGTTGCCCAGTTCGAAGATCGCGAGCACCAGCTCGCCTTTGGCGATCCCGCCTTTCTTCATCCCGGCTTGCAGGGCTTGCGACTCGACTGTGGCCGAGTTGGTCGCTGCTGCTGAGAGGTAGGTGATGGCTCGTTCTGGATCTTCGGGGCATCCCCAGCCGTGTCTGTCGATCGCGTCGTTAGAAGGACCCTCAAAGCATGGGGTATAATTCTGGGGATTGTATGGATCGACAGTCCAGAGACGGAGGGTCCTCACCTCAATGCTAACCCATAAAGCACTTGACTCAGCGAATTGTTAGCACCGTTCGGATCTGCTAGCTGTCGAAACATCTCCGTCGACTTTTCTAACTCTGTCGCATACAGTATCAGTGCAAGTTCAATACACCGGCTGTGATCGGTCCTTACCGCCAGCCTCGTGAAGACGGATCGCCTCTTGGATATTGACCTATATCTGTCAGAGCCTGGCTTGTTTGTAACCTCAGCGCAATCATCCACTTACATCCCCTTCTGGATCAACACCACTTCGACTGGAACTTCTCGATCGCGACGAGCCCGGCGACAACCCCAGTTGCGGATTTCCCTGCGCAAGCATCGTCGCTCGCTTCTCCCACAGCGCCTCCCGGTCCTGCTCAGACCCCGCATCCGGAGAGATCTGGGGCAGATCAGACGGTATATGAACTGAGGGAGCGCGATTCCGCGAACTTGGCCGGTCCAGGCCTAGCAACTGCGACAGCCGTCGCGGACGACTAGTCGAGGGCGCCTCCGGAGACAGGGGCTCGGTCGGCGGCGACGACGACCGATGAAACGGGTTCAAGGACCGTCGATGCGATGACGGGTTGTTGGAGTGCGCTTGGTAGGCGACGCTAGGAGGCTTGATGATTTCATGCGTATTCGTATCCGATCGGATGAAGGTGATTTCGGGAACGGGGCCCCCCGACGCGGTTGGGACGCCTGTCGCATACTGGCCACTCTCATCGGGAACTCCGAGCCTCTCCTTTTTCTGGAGGATGTCGCGCAACGGCATGACGGCCTTGTCTCGTAGCTATCGATTAATGGATGGATTGTTTTGCGGCGTCAGCGACGTATCACGCGAGGTCTGATTATCGCGGGGAGGGGGTGGGGGCGACGGCAGCCCTATCCAAATTAGGTGGAAATTATTCGGCGTCCTCGTGCAGGAACTGTGGGAATCAATCCAGGAGGATAGAAGAATGAAATAAATAGATGCATCAAAGGGGAATCCAAGAGGTGTGGAATAAGCAGGTGTCTGGATCTTGAAATAGAACCCTGACCCCAGGCAGCACAAGCCACCTCCATAATCGTTTCTATTTGTGGCAGGGCACAAGGCTGGGGGCTGTGTATATCGTGTCTTTGGTGCCTGTGATTAGCACGGACTACCGCGTGATATTGATTGATGTTTCGGGTTCATCCATGGATGGCGGCCTGTGCCGGCCTCTGATTGCCTGGATTTGGGTAATTTCATCCATGATTTGATGAGGCATGTCGCACATAGACAATGCTCTCTAGTCTGCATTTGTCACGGATTTCTGGATGAATGACTGTCACTGTATTCTGACTGTTGATCTCTATGCAAAAAGGGCAGGAATCCCAAGTGAAGATAGCCAGTCAAAGGCAGGATTCCAGTAGTTCGGGAGAGAAGTGGGCCACCACCCAAACTCCATGAGAAGTTGACGCCAGAATTTGATTCATTATGTTCGGTCTCTGTGTGTAGATTAGTCAGCGTTTATGCCATCGTTAGTTATGCATATCAAACAATCCGTCGAAACCTTCAAATTTTTTGATGGGATATCGTGGATTATCGATTGGTTTTCCACCCTCCTTTGCCATTGTCTATTGTAATTTCTATATTTATACCCTCTATTTCTTCTCGTAGGCTACGTACTCCTTACCTTGTAGAAGACAAAAACCTAGCGTAACGGAGAAATAAGACTGCCATAACTACGGGCCATCATTGTGGGTTACTTCAAAGAGAAGCATCCACTGGAGCACTCTCGCTGGTTTGACCACTATAACGTGGTGAAGATCTCAAATGATGCTACAGTATTTACAGCCATTAGTGAAATAAGATTTCTCAAACAGTGTAATGAATTGTCTAATTTAGCACAAAACCCGGTTTAATTTGTACATGGTGCTAATTGTGAAGTCGTCCAACCCAGTCCGTTTACTGGGGCTTGGCGGCCATGATGCCTGGAAAGATTATCAGCAATTAGTCAGGAATAAAGAGAAAGACCAGACTTACGCTCCACATCGGCAACGCTCTGCGTGAGGATCTGCTGGAGAACCTTGGGGCTCTCAAGCTCCTTCTGGATCTTGCCGATGATGGTGTCGGCAAGCTCCTTCTGCTGGCGCTGCTTAACCTGGCCCTCATAGCGGACCCACGAGTCCAGAACCTGCTTGGCCTCGTGGGCCAGAGCAGTACGCTGCTCGAGCTCGTAGGCCTGAGCCTCGAGCTGGGCGGTTTCCTAAACACCTGTCAGCATCCCTCCTTGACAATGGGTGGGGCAAAGAAACTGGGGATAGAAAAGAAAAAGATTTACCTTGGAAACAGCAAAGAGCTGCTTGGTCAGGTCAACAACGCCGGACAGCTCCTGGACGTTGTTGATGCGCTGCTTGACAGCGTCGGTGTGGTCGGCACGGGCAGAGTTCAGGATGTCCTTGTACTTCTGGACCTGGCCCTGAGCCCACTCGCTGTACATGGGACCACCGTACTTGGCAGCGGCAGTGAAGACGCTGAGAAGACAGAAAGCAGCCACGGTTTCCTCGTTCATGACGTAGAGTTCGTTGCTGATGGCGGCCACGGAGATACCGGCGGCGGCGGAAAGGAGGGCGGTCTTGGAGACCAGCGAGTTTCCGGGCACGGCATCGAGGATGGACTGAGCCTTCTTCTTGGGGTCCTCGGTGGGGACGTTGGAGTTGAAGCGAGCCGCGGTCAGGTTGGCAGTGACGGGAGCGACGGTGCGCGAGGAGAGGGTCGGGCGGAGCCGGGCAGCGCCTAACGGGGGGGGTTAGAAAACATATTCAGGGGGTCCAACGCATTCTAGCGAGTCAGTTGTTGCATACCAGCGGCGCTCTTAACCAAACGCGAAGCCATTGTTGCAGAGGGTAGACCAGGTCAGGATGTGAAGGGTGAACGGAACTGAGGAGTTGAGACTTGAGGTTCTCGGGATGGCGCTTTGGGCGGTGCGGCAGACGCTAGCCGCTTTGGGCTTGGTCCCGACATCGGAAAAACCGCTAACCGAGGATCTTCAAAAATTCATGGTCTCAGCAACACGAAAAAGCACCGGCAAGAGAAATCTCCGCCGCGTTGACGCCAGACACGTTTGTTCAACATCATGCCGTCACTTGTGGATGGGGCGTCAAGCTCCAAAAAGAGGAAGAGCCTCAAAAATGCCACCGCACCCTCGTCGAAGCGACGCGCAGTGGCCGAGACCGACGGCCCTGATGCGATGGACGACCTCTTGCGCCTGGAGGAACAAATATCGGAGTCACGAAAACACTATAACAACATCGCGACGTTGATTTCCAAGCTGGGGGCCGATGAGGACCCGAATCTGGCCGTGGCAGTGTCGCTCTGCCGTGTTTTCAGCAGGTTGATCGCCAGCGGGAACATGACGGAGGCTAGCCATTCCGCTGAAAATGAAAAGATTGTCGTCGCATGGCTGAGAGAGCGCTGCCGGGAGTACCAACGGTCGCTGGCCGGTATCATACGCAAGGGTGACGCATCGTCTCAGGTTCGTACCCAGTCAGCGCTCGCCCGTCGTCGATTTCACCTAATGTCTTGCAGATCACGGCCTTAACGCTAGCCATGCGCCTTCTCAACGAACGCGCGACACATTTGCACGGCGAGGATATACAAGTGTGGATCTCGGGCTTCTTCAAGAACGTCGTCGAAGCACTTGTCGAGGCCAGGGACGGACAGGCGCTGCGGACGGAGTTTGTCGAGAAATTTGCGAAGCAGTACGAGGACGTGAGATACTATACCTTCACGCAGCTCGCGTAAGTGCCCCTCCAGCGAGCCCTCTTCCGAACAAAAAGTCCCTTACAATTCCTGTTCTAGTGAGTACGCAGCAAGCGAGAGAGACGAGGACACCCTCGACGCCATCATCTCCATCCTCTCAGCGATCGACACCGTCCCCGAGCCGCAGCACAAATTCCAACCCTTCTACTCCAAAACCAGCAAAGCAAACAAGAAGGTCCTGTCCGTCAACGCACACAAGAAAAGCGCCCAAGACGCCTGGCTCGCCGTCCTCCGCGGCAACATCTCGCAATCCCAGCG
The DNA here is from genome assembly GCA_023619815.1 of Aspergillus neotritici. Taxonomy (NCBI): domain Eukaryota; kingdom Fungi; phylum Ascomycota; class Eurotiomycetes; order Eurotiales; family Aspergillaceae; genus Aspergillus; species Aspergillus neotritici. The sequence continues at coordinate 104,665 of JALZYL010000014.1, forward strand.
CAAGTCCCTGCTGCGCATCATGGCGCACACCATCGAGCCGTGGTTCAACCGTCCCGAGCTGCTCATGGACTTCCTGACAGACTCGTACAACCACGGCGGCGCGACCTCCCTCCTCGCCCTCTCCGGCCTCTTCTACCTCATCCAGGAAAAGAACCTCGACTACCCCCAATTCTACCAGAAACTCTACTCCCTCCTCGACCCCGACCTGCTCCACTCCAAACACCGCTCCCGCTTCTTCCGCCTCATGAACACCTTCCTCGCATCCACCCATCTCCCCGCCGCCCTCATCGCCAGCTTCATCAAGCGTCTCTCCCGCCTGGCGCTTAACGCGCCCCCCACCGCCATAGTCGTCATCGTCCCCTTCATCTACAACCTCTTCAAAAACCACCCCTCCTGCACCTTCATGATCCACCGCGAAGTCCGCGACCCCGCCCGCAAAGCAACCCTCGACGCAGAAGGCATGGACGACCCCTTCCTCCCGGCTGAGCAGGACCCCCTCCTCACAGACGCCATCGAGAGCTCCCTCTGGGAAATTCACTCCCTCCAGCACCACTACCACCCCAACGTGGCTGCCATCGCCCGCATCCTCTCCGAGCAGTTCACCAAACAGTGGTACAATATCGAGGACTTCCTAGACTACACCTACCAGGGTATGCTGGTCGGTGAGCTCGGCACGGAGGACAAGCCTTTCAAGCGTGTCCCTGTCGTCGAGTATCAGATCCCGAAGCGTATCTTTACCGATCGTTTGTTGCAGGAGGATGGGGGCCAGGATACCGCGCCGGGGAGTTTCATCCGTGGGCTGTGGGAGTTTGCATAATGGGTTATGTTATGTTGTTCTGGTTTTATATAAAAATGTGGATAGGTTCTTTTCTTTAGTTTTGATTGGAGCGTAATTTATTAGACTCTTTTTTCTTCTTCTATTTTTTGTCTTTGTAAAGTCCTCCGTTATCGGGTTAGGTCTACAAGCCTGCTATGTTCAGATAAAAGAAAAATAGTTGATTTGATAATCTGTCGCCAACAACATGATCAATCGCTAGTCAAACAGGTACAGGAAATGAAGAAAAGTCCCCAATACTCTATGTAGTAATACAATGTCTATTCAACGATGAAACAAAACGCCTCGCACACTCAGATAACGTGCGTTGGGTCGTACCCCCCGTGCTCATTCGGCGCGTTGACCCAGTCCTCCGCATATCCCATGTACATATTATTGCTCGTATAAGCCTCCAAGGGCGCGTACGCCCCCGACGACCCAGACTGCTGCCACTGTCGATACAGGTATGGCGAGACGGCCGTGCGACCCATGGGCTGGTGGACGGCGAAGAACTCCGACCAGGTGGCCTCGTGCGCCTCCGCGACAGGATCCCCCGGGTGGTAGTCGCAGAAGACGTCCAGGGCGAAGATGCCGCGCTTCATGTCGTCGAAGAGGTCGTCGCTGACCTTAACGGGGATGGTCTCGATACTACTGCGCATCTTGCTGAGGATGGCCTGCGCGCGGCGACGCCGGCGCCGGCGCCGCACGCCGACTTCGTCTTCCATTCGCTCCAGAATGTGCAGGATCTCTTTCTCGGAGGAGGCGATTGTCACTGCGTGCGTCATGTGCTGCGTCAGCTGGTGTAAGTCTGTTGAGACGGTGCGGAAGAGTGCGTCGACTTTTGCGAGGGCGCTGCTGACGCGCGAGGCGAGGGTGCGTGCGAATTGGCGCTCGTAGAGACGCTCCCAGAAGGCCGTCCAGTAGAAGAGGCCCGTTCGCGATTTGCGTAGCCGGGTTAGCTCCAGTGTTGTGATGACGTGCGAGCAGAGGTTCAGCGTCTGGACGGCGCCTCGGCGGGTGTACTCTAGTGCTAGCTGGGGGTCTTCTTCCTCTTCTTCTTCTTCCGGGTCTGACGCTACGCTGCGGATGGATCCGGGGGAACTTGCTCGCGTGCTGCTGTCTAGGGAACTGTAGAAACGGCGGGGTTGGGTTGCGACTTTTGGTCTTGTGGGTGTGGATGCGGATGCCGTCGTTGATGCTGCTTCGCTACCTGTTCGGGAAGACTTTTCCCTTTCCCGGGATTTGGGCACCACGGCGAGGTCGGTTTGCAACATTGTCTCTGTGAGACTGCGGTGGGACGAGCTCGATGGAATAGACTGGTTGGATGCCGCTCCTAACAATCTCGCGACTGTGAGATGGATATTGCAGTTAAACGAATGTGATGTCGTAATGAGCGGTGGGGTAGACTATGCCATAGATATATAGGTATAGAAAATGATAAAAATCGACCGATATCTGGATTGCTAGTAGCGAGCGTCGAAGGCGAGGGATCCTCTACAGGGGCAGAAGATTTTCACAGTCCACCATATTCACGTTGGCTGGGAGCTACCTCGGGATTTATGATCTCAGGATGCCCAGTAGGAAGGCACGCCTGAACCGGGGGGGAAGACGCGCAGTCTAGCTATAAGAACAATGGATGCGCCGACATGGTGCAATGAAACCGGAGATACCCACCAGGGTCCCAGTTTGTAGAGTGAAAAAGAGGCCGGGTTCGATGGCTAAATGTGGTAAATATGTGATTAGTTTGGTTGACAATGGTGGCTCTCCGCCATCGGTCGAGTGCATGTCCATCTCCTTTCCGCTTCCGGTAACCCTGGACTCGAAAACGATGGATACCGTTGTTTGCTATCCACAAAACCGGGGGATCGGGGCTATTAATTTTAGAAGTAAGGATCCTGGCTAAAGTGGTTAGCTTCTTGATTGTTATATATGCTTTTGTTCCTTTTCTTTGTTGTTAGGGTTATACCGCTTGTACCTGTTGAGGGACTAGGATTTAGTGGCTGCCAACCAGCATCCCTTGTTAGGGCTAAGTTTGTGAACAACGGTCTACTTGTCCACCACGCATGATGAATAAACCATGTTTCCCATGGTTTTTGGATAGAGAACATCCTGGTGGAATTCTTAATAGACAGGTGGAAAATATGGGGTAGGGAGATGACCCTATCCAAGAGTGGTCCTCCACCAGGTTGGCATTATTTAGCCCTAATGTAGGGCCCTCGAGAGACAGACAATCCCTTGCATCAATCAAGGAACAAAACGCTATGACTACTGAACATGGAGAAGCTGTCTCAGTGAGAGATAAGTGGATGCGGGCATGAGTCTCCCCTGAAGGAAAGGACCTTGACCAACAATGCTGTGTTGTGTCAATAGATGCCACTCTTGCGCGGGGCAACCGACAGCATTCCCTAATATGCTATGACACCCTGACCCATTGTGAATGTTTACGGCTGCTATTTGCAACATTCTGGTGCTGATACGGTAGGGGTTTCATGGAGTGGCTGTCTATTTATCTTTGGCTGGGTTTGCTCTGGCCTAATGACGTACGCGCTATTCTTCAGGCTCGAGGGAAGGTTTCGAGAAATATGGGAGACACTACAGAAACTAACGTGTTAATCAGCCCTAAAAACATAACAAAGTCAGTCGCGTCCCGGGCTTGTCCCGTCCTCAAGTTTCTTGGGTACATTCCCCAAGTTGTTGCCGCCAACCAAACTGCTGGAATGTAAGAAGGCACGACATACTCACCATGTCTCGAGGCCAAAATAAAGCCAACAACCGGGAGAATGCTGCAAAATATGAAATAAATACTAAGCTCCCGCTGTTGTGGCTCGAGTTCTTTCACTCTCCTGTCTATCTTCTTAACATTGAGGGGCTGCGTCAGATATCCCAGGATTCTAGAAGGTAGATCCTTTTCGAGCTTGGATCATCGTTGAGTATCAGGTAGCGTCAATTGTTTCCTTACCGTGTCTTGAGTCTCAATCAGGAAGGAACGTTGACTGTTGCCAGAAACAAACCAACTGCATATCCTGTTCTCTGTCTCCCATGTACAACGTGCTCTGATCTGACGAGGCTTTTGATATCTCCGCTATCCGATATCTGCATACTCATCGCGCATTGCATATAACATATCACTACGCTCCCGTTCGCCTCCACCCCCATCAGTCCCACCATGTATTTCACCAAGTCCCTGCTCGCTGCCTGCGTGTGCTTGGCCCACGTCGGCGTCTCGAACGCGGTCCGGTTCACCCAGTGGCCATCGACCCTCTACCCGGGAGAACCTGCTACGGTGAATTGGGAAGGCGGCCTTGAGCTGGTAAATCCCGCATCTTTTCTGGGTATTGACATTGATATCGCCTTCCTGCTAACTGGAACGCTCGGATAGGATAGCACCATCGATCTCCACAAAGGCTCTGCGGCTAACCTCGACCATGTCGATACCCTGACCACGGATGCCAAAGGGGGTACCTTCACGTGGACCCCGTCAGACGATCTCGAAGATGGCGATGACTACGCCTTGCGAATCACGCAAGGTGGTGACATCAATTATTCGGGACTGATCTCCGTGCAGCATCCCAATGGCCCACCTCCTTCCAAGGGACCGCCACCTCCTCCTTCGCCGGAGCCGTCGGTTGCCAGGGGAAATAACGGTCACGTCGACATGTCCAGAGTTCATACCGACAATAGCACCTCCGGCAAAAGTGCCATGCCCGCCGAGTTGAAGACCGGCACTGCGTCGTTTCAGGCGCTTTCGCTGAATTTGTTCTTTGCCACGGCGGTTGTCATCTTCTGCTTCACCCGGTAAATCGGTTGAGTATCCTGGTCGACTGGGTATCCCTGACTTGAACGTCGTGACATTTCTGTTCAGGTTAAATGTTTCTTCTTCTGAGTGTAAAGACTGCCATACTACGCTGCCAGAACAACCGTCATTTACTGAACCAAGGACATGCGGTGTTCAATCAGGGTTTGCAGTTGGACGTTGTGCTCTGAACCGTGTCTTGCAAGGGTGGTGGTGGTTGTCCCGCGTTTCCCTTATGTCTATATACCCAATGGTGTATTTCTTATATCCTGTCCCGGACCGGGAGAATCCATCCTCTGGAAGGATCCCAGGGGGTCTGTGGCAAGTATGGATTGGTCGTGTCTGTTTTCTTTTTTTCGTGTTATTATTTCTGATTTCGTCTCCCTTCTCCCCCTCCTTGGGTGAGTGGTGCCCAACAAAGAGATTGAATAGTGATAGGTCATCCAGTTCGGTCTGCAGGATCCATGCGGATCTTTTAAATTAATATACCCTATTATTTTCAACCTGACCATCCAGTGTCCATCCAATCGAGACCAGTGTGACTTGTTTCAGGCGCCAGTTGAGATTTCCAGCCCGGATCCACCGTCAGGATAGGTTCTAGCGCCCGCTTCTAAGTTGGTCTTCTTCATCCTGGGGGATTGTCCAAAGTCATGAATGGAAAGATATTTCTGGGTTTATTATAATATCAATTGTCCTACTCTGTCGCTCGCTTTTTTCTCTTCCTTTCTCTTTCACTTTGTTTCTTTTTCTCTCTTTATTTCTCACCTGCATATTCCTAACCACCGTCGTTGCTATTACTGCCGGTTGACAGGCATCATCCCCTGTTCCACACTTACTCCTTTCTCACCCATATTACTCCTGAGATCATCCCTATCGATCCTGCTCTCCCTGTCAACTGATTAACCTTGTGCAATTTCTGTCAGAATCCACACATCCAGTCGAGTAAGTTGATACATGAATCATTGACATGACCGCCTCATCTCTTCTTCCTGTTGCCCTTTCATCCCCTCTGGTGTGACCACCATGTTTCGTCGCTGAATAAGCATCACCATAACGGAGTCGACAAAATTGCAGGAAATCAAATCAAAGGACCACCGACTAGTTGAGGGTTAAGGGATCCAGCCGGTCACGATATTCTTCCGTCTTTCATTTGCCTTTCTGCTCTTATATTAATTGTTAGTTTGTGTTAATCCAGCACTAATTCCCAACAGGCCTGTCACAGATCTGCAACCGACTGAAGCCCTTGATCCACTCCTTGGTATGTTGTACCTTACTGCTTTCAATGCCCGCGCATCCTGCTCGCTCCTCCACGCCATGTTCCGCGAGTTTCTTCCCACCATATTCCCTTTGACTGCCTCTTCAAGTGTCTCTTTACTCGCCTTCACAAGTGTTTGGTGTCCTGTTTCCTGAAGGTTCAAAGCGGTAGCGGGCCTGAATGTAGTGTGTGGGAGCCCCGTTACTCCCTGAATTGGCTCCTTACTGCAGCCTCATGGGATCTCTGCCGCATTGCCTGCTGACTATTTTCCCCTTCCCTCGTCTCCGGCCTTTGGTTTCCATTCTTCGGGATTTTGTCTCCTCTTCCTATTCCCCCGCCAACATTCCTGCCCCTTTTCTTCACCATGCCGACTATGGCCCGATTCGGTCGGGCCAAGAAGCCCTCCAAGACGAACAACGATGCTAACTCGGATTTGCTCGTGGCACCGACGTCAGACCTTCCTCAACCCCCGCGTGTCAACCTCCCCCATGTGGAAACCGAATTGAATATGCATCAGTACAACGGCCTCTTCGAGATCGAATCGCCGGAGCGACAACGGGAACCGACCGTGGTGGAGCCCTCTGCAGGTTGGTTGTCTCCGTCATCGTCGGCGTCGTTGACCACCGCGGAGCGACCCGATTCGAGCCTCAAACACTCACCCGGCATGCGCATTCCTACAGAACCCCTGACGCCCCCTTCCTCCCACCACACCAATGGCTCTCCGAACCGCTCCAACGGCGATGCCCCCGGCACGGAATGGTCCTCGGCGGTCGGACATGCGGCGACGGGCAAGTCGGGCCGGGTCATCCACAACCTCCAGGAGGATATCGCTCGTCTGACCCGCGAGTGTGGCGTCTACCGCTCGCGGGCGGAGGAGACCCAGCGGATGAACGACGTTTTCAAGACCCAGGTCCAGAATATGACCGAGCGCCTCCGGAACTTGGAACAAGCGAACGAGACCAACCTGCAATCGATCGCGCGCAAGGATCGGAAGCTTGACGAACTGCGCGCCGAGGCCCAGGCGGAGAAGGACCGGCGACTGCGCGCCGAGGGGGAAACCAGCAAAGCCAATCGCTTGATGAACGACACCCGGGACGAGTTCAACCGCAAAACCGCCACATTGCAGGAGACGGCGCACCACTACCAAACCCAGTATGACGTGCTGGCGAAATCAGGCCAGCGCGAACGGGCGGATCAGCAGAAACGGCTCAAAACCATCCGGGACGACTATGTGGCGCTCAAGAAGACCCACGACACGAGGGATGTCAATCTGCAACGGTACGACGAGCTGTTGGCGGAGAAGGACCGGGAGATCGAGGCCGCCCGGGCCAAGTTCGACCAGCTCTTCCAGGTGTACGAGTCTTATAGGAAAGCCAACGACGAGGAAATGCGGATGTTGATTGAGAATGGCCGTCAGAAGGAGGCCGCCCTGGACTCTGCTCTGGCCTCGTTGAAGGAGACCGAAGGACGGATGAAGTGGGTGATGCGCGTCAAGGACGAAGTCAAGGGCGCCGAGTAAAGAACGACTCCCTGTCTGGCCCGTTTTTCTTCATCGACCACCTCTACTCCCTGGCCCGATGTGCCCCCATAAGGCAGAACACGCGGGTCGTGCGCGCCTGACCGTAAATACTCAGGTACGTTGCGTTTTCTCTCTTCCACCCGGATTGCGTGGACTAACGACCTGAAGTTTCTTTTCCGTTCTTCGGAGGACGCACGTCTACCTACACTGTGCCCTTTCTTTTTCTTTGTTTTCTTTCTTTCTTTTCTATCTATACTGCATCTATTCGAGTTCGCCACTAGAGGTTGCTGGAGTTCGGGATTGCTTGATACCCAGGGTGAAGATATAGATAGACTGCCATATTCCCTGTGTCAAATTACCATTCTTAATACTTAGTGATTAGGCTTGTTGATAATAAATGTCAGGCCACCTACATACTTACCATTTGCAGCTAGAAACAATGCATATTTCTTGAGGGTTGTGTTTCAGCTGGATCTGAGAGACCTTCGTTCCTTCCTGATTCAAACAAATTCACTTCCTGGCCACTGCGTTTTGACCTTTCACCACTTAGGGGTGGGCACTTGACTCTGAAATTGGCAGTCACTGGTCCTGAGGGTCAGTGATCAAACTGCCTTCCCTTCACCTGCTGCATTGGGCCGTCTGGTGTTTGTTGTGTCGCACCTGCTCATTCGACATCACGTTGCCCTGTGAATCTTCCTTCCCTTCACTCCCCTCTTCCATTTCCTCTATGATTTATTTCTCTTCCTCTCGTTGCTTCCCCATCTTTCCTTCTTTCCTTCTTTCCTTCTTTCCTCTTTATCTCTCCTCTATCCCGCACTTTCCCATCTTCCTTTGTGATACAAGTCTATATCTACACTCGTTCTGGCACTTTCCTTTCCTCTTGTTTGGATGACTTACACCCACTACGCAGTTGATTCGTGATGGATCCAATGCTCCGACTGACGGTTGGCTCCATGTGGGGCTTCGAGGAGATCGGGGTGAGTGAGGTCTTCAACCCCTTGGAGTCATCTTCCCCTCTAACGAAGTGACATTATAGGTTGAGGAACTCGAGAAACAGATCAAGTGAGTCTTTCGAAACGTTCGGTAGAGCGCCTCTGCTTATCCTAGTGTCTTAGCACCGCATACCCTGATGTGAAGTTCCACTGCGAGTACTTCAGAGCCGATGAGGTGAGCGTCCGGCCGCGGTGACGATGATGGCTTCTACTAACTTACTTGGATAGGTCCTTACAGTCAAAGTGGATGACGGAGACCACACAATCAAGGTTGCATCTGTGATCTCCGACTTCATCAATGAACATCAGAACAAAGATCTGTTGGACGTAAGTGGTGTCCCCTTTTGGAGCCAACCCCTGTGTGGCTTCACTCCACCATATACTCACGCTTCTCTCTATACAGATGCCCCGAATCCATCAGTTGGACGTTCCTCTCGGCCTTTCCGATGAGGATGATTCCCCGATGGCCACCGCTGATAAGCACGAGACGGGGAGCCTTCTGGCCTTGGACGACGGCTCTGACGAGAACTGTGTGGCTTTTGGGAACTCGGTCGTCAAGTCCTGGCAATCATCCACTGGCGGTGCAGGGTGTTTTGCAGCTAATTTCCGCGAAATCCTCAGTCAGATTGGGGACACCACAGGCACTAAGCTCCTGGTGTTGCCTGACCCCAAGGGTATCGAAGTTTCTGGTAGAAGCGATGGGGATGTCAACGATGCATTGGAGAGACTGACGCGTGTTGAGAAACCCTTGGTGAGTCCGTGTCGTTCTCGAACCCTGGTAAGAGCTCATTACTGAGAATCTCCAACAGCTGTACTATTGTACCCCTTTGGCAGCGCACTTGGGTATTTCGGCCACGGGTGATAACATTCGCTGCAGTATCCAAAACTACAGCTCCTTGAACAATGTGGCTCTACGTCGTGTCTTGACGGACTCCACTGAGAGCTCAAATCTACTGCTCAGTCAGATGTTTGTGACTGTGCTTTACTCTTTTGACAACGATACTCAGGAGTATAAAAAGCCTGATAACCTTGTCCATCCTCCTCATGTGACCAACGAGGCCGGACCATCGCGTATTTGGAATGATTTTTCTTTTGCAGAGCTAGGAGATGCGGACGAGTTTCTGGCAATGGAAGCCATGGAAGATAAGGGATCTGGCGGTCTGCAAGCTTTTAGCTCTGGGATCTCCCTTCCGCATCCCTATCTGACAGCCGAAAAGGCCAAGCAGGTGAATCAGTGGGTTGTCGAGCGTTCTGGGATTGAACCAACCGATTCAGACCTTGAGCCTGAGCCTGAATGTCCAGTGACTCCCGTTGCAGTGATCAGAAGACCGCCTGGTATCAAAGCAAGGAAGCCTGTCGCTTCGAGTCAACCTCAGTTGACTCCACCGCCTCCGAAGCTTTCAACGGAACCTCTCACCAAAGAAGTGCAGGATATTTCGGCTGAAGATTCCCCAACCCCCCGCCGACGGTGGAAAATGGAGTACAAACCAAATATCTCGGACTCTACTGGCGATTCTGGATCAGGCAACAACTGTGATCATCCCAGTGTCCCATCCGTCCCCAAGGCACCTGAGTGGCAGCTTGGCCCTCCCATGCCAAGCTTTGATGCGACCAAGTATGGTTTGAACAGATTGTCACGTCTATCACCTGAGAGGAAAAGGACGACTTCCAAGGCCGCAAATCCAAGGAAGGACAACATGCTGTTGGATGTCTTTGCTGAGGTCTGTGATTCCAATCCACAGCTCCCGCTCATCTCTTTCGAACAGCCCCCACTTGTCCCTCAAAATTTATGCTCCAATGAGCCTGTGTCAGTGGATGAAGAGCCCTGCTCGTTCCTTGAGGGCTTGACCGACCACCACCGGCGGCTTCTGTATCTAAAGAAGGTTTTGCTCGATCAGACAGAAGAAGTTGTCCATTCCAAACAAGACCCTTCACCCTTTAGCCCCCATAAGGCTCGGCGACAGGCAACGATACAGCTGGCGAAGGAGAAGCTTATGGAACTCGAGCGGGTGCACAGGCCAGACGAGCAACGGCAAGCAGACGAAGTGGACTCGAGGAAGTTCCACCGAGTCATGTACCACAAGACGGCCAAACAGATGAAACAAAAGAGACAGAGTACTTTGGAGGACGCCTGGGGGGTTATCAAAAAGCCCGTGGGGAAGCATCCAAAAGCGTCAAAGAGCCAATCGCACGTCGGGAAAGAGGATAGATCTGACAAAGGCACGCAGCAATCGCAATTTGAGGCGGGCACAGTCGAGGAAATCAAAAGTCTCCGCGAAGCGATAGAGCCTATCTTGCAGGCCGCTGAATGTTTTCCGGGTAAATTATCTCTGGAGGTCCAAATCGGACTAATCCTCATCCCTCTTCTACCCAAGTCGTACAAAGATGGCTTGATCTCTTGCAATGAATGGACACGGATCTTCAAGCCTCGCAGCGGTCTCGTTCCTCCGACTACCAAGTTCTTCAATCGACTGACATCCTCAGGGTGTGATGTCGACCATCTTGTGGACCTGAAAACTTCGAAGCAGGATGGAAAGCGTCGCATGTTTGAGCAGGAATACACGGATTACAAGGTCACTTATGAATTTCACTGCCGAACAAAGTCCGATCGACCCCTGGTCATCGCGGTTGATGAACAGGGTGGATATGCTATCCTCAACCCCACAGCAGAGTTGGGTGCGGTGAATTTGCATTTCCCTGGGCAGACCTGGGATGCAAGAGTGATTACATCTGGCAGCTTCTGCTTCAAAGCAGGTTCTCACCCGGAATTCGAAGAAGCTGCGAAGTATCTAGTCGAGCATATGTGTATTCGGTCTGAGAAGGGCCTGGTTCGGATTTTCACCAAAATCCCCGAAGGAAACAACATCATCATTGAAAAGGCATTCATGAAACGTTGGACGCGCCATCGGCACATCCGCCCCGCAGATGTGCGTCAAGCTGCTGTTAGCCCCCTTGCAACAAATGGACCCACCTCATCGAACATATCCGACAGCCCAGAAGCAGCAGTGGCAGCAGACCCGGGGGCTTCGAGCGAAACAGAAACTAAGGACCATGCAAGCGTGGCCACCGGCAATGAAAGTGGATGTCAGGATGTCTTTCTGCAAATTACGGAAGTGCAGGATCTTTTCATCGGTGTTGGTTCCTCGTGCAAGCAGGCCCTGAGAGCTCGGTGCACGTCATTGCCAGATATGCTCAAGAACGGACGGGTGTGGTATGAAGCCTCTCTGGTCAGCCCTGCTATTGAAGAACTCCTCAAAGAAAATGCCAACATCGAAATCGGGGATGTGACTGAAGACTGGAAAGTTGTTGATCTGTTTGGAAGACATGCTACGCTTTTTGAAGACAGATCTTCAGGATCCACGGAGACTCCGAGCCCAGTCTCAGCGGCCATCGGCACCGCCGGGATCGGAGACCTTTTTCAGCTTGCGAAGTCTGTCGTCGAAAAAGCTGACGGGATCGGGTATTGGAACGTCGGACCGAGTGTCGATGTTTCACGCGTGGGGCCTTCTGGCTCTCATACCCCAATGATCTCTAGCAGCAAAATCACAAGCTCTGTCGCGGAGCAGAAGGCTGTTGTGAAGAGATCTGAGTTTGAACTCGAGAGTCCCAGGGAGCTGGAGAGCGACAACCCCGACAACCAAGAGATGACGCTCGCGTCTTCTGTGCCATCCGTTCTTGTGGATTACTGGTGATCGTGTTTTGTTGGTGGTGGATATCTTTGCTTACTCTTTCCTCATGTTCGTTGTTCTTGCCTCTGTCCACCTCCACCAAGCATTCAGACCCCTTCCACCCTCACCACGCCTCTCAGGGGGATTCTGTTCTCAAGTTGATATGAAGTGGGGGATCTGGAGAAAGTTATGGGTTCTTGGGGCTGATGGGGGCACCTGGGCGAGTAGGAAGTGTGGTAGGGCTCAGTTTGTGAAGGGGGAAATGATACCAGACAGTCCTTTTAGCATTGTCGTTTCGTAGCTCGTCCTGTTCCGTCGTCGTATTAAGCCGCAGGCTCAGGGCCAAGGTGCCTACGTTAAGTTCAACCCATTGTAGCTAGGATGAGAAATGAGAGACGTGAAATTTTTTCATGATCACTGTACAACCAAAATCAAATTAGACTAACTATATCGATAACTTTCAGAAGCAACCCCAGTGATTCTATATCTCAAGGTCATTTTCAGCTCTCGCCCGAACAATAAAAGCATAGCACAGAATAAAGCATAACAACAACAAAAAAGCAACATCTAAAACACACGGAGATCTACAACAGAAATTTATCCAATCAACCAATCAATCCTCCTCCTCAGGCGCATCATCCACACCCCTCAACCACGCCGCCCTCGCATCAACAGCAGCCTTCCGCACATCCCGCTTGGGATCATCCAACACAAACCGCAACGCCCGCAATACCTGGTTCTTGACGGGCAACAGCGGCGACAGCTTCCCTGCTCTCGCCACAGCAGGCGCATCAGGATGAGACTGTGCCGTTGCAAGCAAAGCCAGACACTTGACTGCGTCGGCGCGGAGACGGGGACTGTTGTTATCATTGGTGCCGGGGGAGGAAGAAGTGGCGGCGGTCGTAGTGGTGGTAGTTGTCTTGAGCAGACGGGTGACGAGGCTCTGCACGTGTCCGCATTCTTCGATCACGGCGACGCCGTTGTCGCGGATTATGACAGCGAGGGTCTCGAGGGTTGCTGCTCGGACGGCGTGGGAGTCTGGTGTGCGGAGGTCGAGACTTTGGAGGAGGAGGGGGAGGAGCGTGGGGAGTTCGGGGGTTACGAGGGTGGGTGGGATTGTGGAGAGTAGGCCCGATAGGGCGGTTAGGTGGGCGGGTTTGATGTGGTCTGGGTTTTTGGGGTCGTTGGTGTTGGTGTTGGTGTTGGTGTTGGAGATGTTGACGTCGCGGATGCGGGTGGAGATTAGGGGTACGAGGGTTGTGAAGACGCGTTGTTTGGAGAGGAGGCGGATGGTGGCGCCGTTTGTGGGGGAGAGGATGTCGTCGTCTGCGAGGAGGATGGTGAAGCTGCGGGAGGCGGTTGTGCTTGTTTGGGGGAAGGGGGAGGAGAGGAGGGAGAGGAGCGCTGTTAGGAGGTCGGTTGTTTTGGGGGCTAGGCGGAGGATGAGGGCTTTGGAGAGCCAGAAGGCGGTTTTGATGGTTCCTGAGTTTGAGTTTTGTTGGTGCTCTTGCGAGGTGAGCTGGTGGAGGAGGGTGAAGACGGCGTCTGTTGCTAGGCTGAGGTCTGTCTTCGGGAGGAACTTGTTTACTAGGAGGGCGCTGTGGCGGAGGAATGCGAGGTGCGTTGCGGGTGAGGATGATGCGGACGTGATCGAGCGGTTGGTGATGTCTGAGAGGAGGGCCGACATGTTGGGGTGGGTGTGGGGGAGCTTGGCTGTGTCGGCTGGGAGACCTGCGAGGAGGTAGGTCGAGAGGATCATCGTGCGCTCGTGGGATTCGCTGGTTGAGGGCGCGAATGGGACCGGGGAGAAATCGTCTGCGCTGGCGAAGAGCGTGTAGATGTTGTCTGCGACTTCGTCTTGTTTGCTCCTGGGGAGGGATCGGACGATCAGGTTCGACAGTCTGCCGAGGATGTCCAGGACGGTGGCATCAGCTAGGATGCTGTTGGGGGCCTTCCCTGATGCGGTCGCTGCGGCGCTGCGGCACAGGTTGACGACAATGCGGTCGTAGTAGAGCTCCAGGTTCGGGTCTTTGCTCATGTCTCTTTGGTTCATCACGTAGAGGATTGTTAAGAGCAGGGCCCGCGGGTACTCAGCAGCGCCTGGCTGTTCCTTTTGCAGCAGAACGGTCAGCTTGCTCAAGAGCCGACGGACCAGTGTCTCGAAAATGTCCTTTTCGATACTGATTTGAGCAAGGCTCTCCAGCGTCGTGATGTAGCTCGGGCCGCTTCCATCGTCAGTTTCAGGGAGGGTCGCCACAAACGCCGGGAAGGTGATGTCCATAATCAGTCGGGGGGTGTGCTTTGAAATCACAGCCAGGGCGCTGATTGCTTCTTTTTTGAGGTCGTCCCGGCCAACTGATTCTTCTTTCAAGAGGATTTCGTCGAGATACTGCACGAATATGCCAATCTCGTTGTCTTGGAAGTAGTTGCGCAAGGTCGAGAGGCGCAGAAGACCCTTGAGCGCAGATGTCCGGAAAGAGACCTCCTCTTTTATGACCCCCATCAGGGCCTGGCCAAAGATTTCTGAGAACTGGTCCTTAAATTCAAGCAAAGGATTCTCCACGGTAGGTTCGGGGTCGGAGGATTTCCACTCTCCATACACCTTAATGGCGGAGTCGAATAGCACCACCAAGGTCTCCAGGAGAGCTCGTTGTTTAGCGATACCATCGGCTTCCTGATAGAAGGTCAGGAGCGGTGCAACGATCGTCCGCACAACCAACGTAAATGAAACTGCGGAGGCTGCAGATGTCGAGCTGAGGATCTGCTGGGCGGGCTTCGCTTGCTTCTGCTGGGGCTCCCGCAACTGCTCGTTACATTCCTTTGTAATTGGCCGCAAGTACTGTGCCAGAGGCAATTGGTCGGAAATTTCTGTGACACCCTCGGACAAGCGCCCAGCGATATCGCGCAGAACCTGCAGAGAGAGCTCGGAGAGAAACTCCTCGTGGGCGTTGAGGATCTCGAACTTCAGGGCATCCCAAATTGTAATCGAGTACGTGGACACGACATCCGCATTGTAGGAGTGAACACAGGCGATCAATGCGTTGAGAGCGTCTTTCTGTAAGAAGTTAGTGTGTCTGCGTGGTAAATGGAGAGGGCATTCCTCACCTTCACGTTCGGGGAAGTGGAGTCCAGCTTATCCAGCAACGACGGGACGGAATGAGGCGCGAATTGGCTGTTCGAAGCAATACAGTCCTGGAGGCGGTCTTTCAAGTCCTGTGCAGTGATGCCGTAGGGGTCGTTGGGAGGGGGTCTGAAGGTGATTGGGAAGTAGTTATATACAGAGTCGAACAAGACCTGGACAGTTAGTTGGCGGTGGAATGGGATGGGACAAGAGGATACATACCTCGGCGTGGTTAGAGATATCCCATTCCATCATTACAACCTTTAAGATCGAGAACACGAGCATCAGGTTCCGCGGGTCCTTTTCGCCAGTCATGAGGTCCACTATTCCCACCAAAGACTCATCGCCCATCTCATGCAGAGCTATTCATTTTGGTCAGTACTTCATACACCAATATCCAATGCACGAGCGTGCGTACCGTCGCGGTGGTTCAACATCAACTCATTGAGCAGCTGATATACCTGGAAACGTTGGGACTGCGACCTTGACTGCAGCTCCTGGAAGCGCATGAAAATCCTATTCACCTGTCAGTCAACGCCCCGCAATCTTTTCCCCTCCATTATACATGCAGAAACATGTAATATAGAGCGAACAATCAAGAATCCCTGCACTTACGCCTGTGCGACCTCTTCCGCCAGTGCCTTGTTGAACCGGTCCAATTTCTGCAGTGTCTCCAACCCCGCAACAGCCCCTCCATCCTCAATGCGGTCACAAAAGAACGTGGTAAGGACTTGGATTTGCTGCCTCGTGAGGAACTTCGGAGGAAGCGCTTTAATGACAGCGGTGAGGTAGGATACCGCCTTGCCGCGCAAGATGGGGTCTTCGTCGTTGATATACTCCCCCAGGGACTGCACGACCTCGATCAGAGTCGTCTTCTTGTTCTCCACATCTTCGCCAATGGTTAGAACTCAGTTGTCTGTCGGGGGAGCCGTTCCGTCCTTACCGTGGGCAATTCGTTCCGCAATCTGCTTGGCCTCCTGCTTATCATGGTCAGCGACCAGCAGGAACGTCTGCAATGCTGACATGATTGCGATATAACCGGGGAAGACAGCGGGGATGGACTTCTTTTCCCCTCGAAATGACGCCTTTTGTGGCCGATGGGCCCTTATCGATAACCCTCGCTCGTCACGTGGACCTCGTCCCTCCGCAAATCACGTGTCGGGCGTTGGCAATCCGGCCTGTTGCGTCATGCACCGATGACCACATCACGACTTCCTTGACCTAGTGCTCTCGATTATTAGGCCCTCGCGGTCATTCATCAACATCATCATGTTGCGGCACATGCTGGCCATCTTGGTATTTATCTTTCTTGCAATAACCTGCACCGTCACCGCCTGGGATCTTCCAGCTTTCTCCCTCCGCAAACGTCTCCCCAGTTTCCTCGTCGATTCACCACACCTACGCCACGATCGCCCCCTCGCAGACAACAGCGAAGTCAAGCAGTGGCTTAGCAAACAACAGGCCTTGATGGGAGCTGCTCTTCCTAAAATCGTCATGCCCGGTTCAAGCAACAATGAGGGCGCGAACACCCGCGACCCGATCATATCGGACGTCCTCCCCAAGACCCGCGGCATCAATATCTTCGCCTCGCTCACCCGCGATTTCGAGTCCATCGAATCTCACCTCAACAATGCGTCGAAGAACGTCACCGTCCTTGCTCCCCGCAACTCTGCCATACAGGGCCTGCCTCGCAAGCCCTGGGAGAATCCTGATGACTACAACCAGTATGGGGAGGCGCAGGCATATGAAGGGCAGGCGGGCCAGGACCGCGCCAGGAAGAACTTGGAGCGCTTCGTCGGAGCTCACATCGTTACTACCAGTCCTTGGAAGGAAGGTGAAGAGGCCGAGACACTTGCGGGAGACAAGCTGAGCTGGAAGAAAGATGGGGACAAGATCTACGTATGGCTACCTTCTCTTTCTCATGGCATTGTGTGCTAACGTTTATTGCAGGTCCAACCCGGCAATGTCGAAGTTGATACCGTAGCGGAGCAAGTCGCTAACGGCGAGGTGTGGACGCTCAACGGTGTCATTAACTATCGTTGATTGCCTGTGTGTTTGACGAGTTATGATGTTATGATATAATTGTCTTCCTTTGTCGTGTTTTGACTTTTGACATTATTGATGACCTTACGCAATATTATCACGTTACCTACTAGATCATGAGCCAAACATACGCAGCTACTAATTCTACGAGATCAATCTACAGGGGCCGTCCATAGTCTGTACAATATACAATATGTTGGATGAAGAAAACAGAATCAATACTTCAATTGATATATAGACCAAACAGATCAAGGAAAGCAGGGAAGAGACAGACAACTTACCAAACAACCTCCCAACCCCAGGACCAATTCAAGCCCTCGACTTACACCCACCATTCCATCCCCCCTCAAGCCCACTCTCATCCTCATCCAAAAAGAAATACATATCCTCATCCCCCTCCTCCTCAGACGACTCAAACCCCTTCGCCCTTTCCACGCGCCTCACGCGCTTCTCAAACCGGCGCAAATACCACCTCACAACCTGCCTAGTAAACTTCAGCATATACCCCCTCCCAATATTGCGCACCTCGTCGGGGACCAAAACGCAGTACCACACGCCGCCGCGGATCGTCTTCTGCGGCTCCTCGTACGGCGTCCCGTTCCCCCGCGACATCTCCAGGTATATCTCCTCCAGCAGGCCCCACTCACCGATGACGGTTCGTCCGCGCAGGTCGATAAAGTACCACCATGGTTTGGCGCTGCGATCGCGCTGTTCGCTGGTTGGGGTGAATTCCTGCGCGTTGGGGTTGAGGGATCCGGGCTTGGCTGTGAGTTTGGGTTGGAGCTTGAGATTGGGTAACGGGGGAGTGTCCGCTGGTGTGGGTAGCGGTGCCTGTGATGGTATTTGCTGGGGCTTTCTTGTGCACCACCCGTAGAGGAGAGCTGTGTCTGCGGTGAAGGTTATTGATTCGCCTTGGTCTTGGTAGTAGTCGAAGTCGCGAGGCATGGCGGTTGTTTTTGTTGTTGCTGGCTAGGGTTGGGTTATACTTGCCTTGGATTTACTGGGTTTGGGGGGTTTGTATAGATGTGTGGTTATGGAGGGTATTGGTGGGTAGCTGCTGGGTTTTATACTCCTGTATTAAAGTACAGACGGAATAGCTTTGATAGCTCCGTCAACCTTTGTATCGTCCATTGTAGGGGACAGAGTACAATGGAGAGAAGCTCGTCGTGACAACGGCCTTGTATGGGGTGTGGAGAGACAATGGGTATAAAGCTCATTCTGTATCGGAGGCTCAGTATTCACATGGTATATATCCCTGTGTTATTGGCAAGAGGTAGTACGACGTATATAACCAAGATAATGAAATATAATATTAGAAGCTATTGTTTCCTTTTATTTATCTCATGTCAACATGTCTTCAAGAACAAAGCAAGTAGGTTCACCTCGTAGCTAGCACCTTAAAAATTATAGCCGTACTTCGGGGCAATGTTGTGGAGAATCCTATCCTCAATCCCATCCAGGATGCAGAAATGTTCCAAAACTTCCAGGTTCTCCGCCTCGCTTTGATACAACTTGTCGGGGTCTTGGCCGGGTTGGAAAGGATTAACGCCAGCGGCAGGATTCATCGAGGCCATCTGCTGAGACATGTGGTTGGCGGCTGTAAAGAGTAGATTAGTATATGTGAAAGAATCCCTTCCAGGAACGGACGATATTGTGCAGTGAGTTAATCAAGAGAACTCACCATTGTCACTGCCCAAAATGAAACCAAAGACAGACTGCAAGCCGAACAGATTCAAGAAATACCACGACAAGCTCGACACCCATCTCACATCGAGGTCACGAGTCATAACACCAGACTGCAGCATCGACTTGAACCGAATCGTCAGAGGAAAGGGCAGTTTCACTATCTCCAGGTCAGCAAGTCAAATACCATCAAACGCAGACCGAAGCAAGCATACAAATAACAAAACCCGAGAAGAACGCATTAATCCAACTCATGATCAGCGTCTGCGGGATCATCATCATCATGTTTCCCTTCATCATGCCCATCATGGCCTCCATGCCGGCGGGGTCCGTCATCGGGTTGGCCGGCGCCTGTCCGCGGCTCTCCGGGTCTTTCAGAAACTCTCCGTTCTGGTACGCAGCGACGAGGTAGTTTTTCCGTGCTTCAAAGGCTTCCTTTGTGAGGACGGCAGAGGCATTGTTGCGCAGGTTGACGCCGCGGATGATGGAGAGGCGCTCGCGGGATTCGGCTAGCGTTGACGGCGGCTTCGGGGGGCTATTCATCAGGACTGTCGCGTAGTGACGGAGGATACCGGTCAGGATCTAGAGCTGCATTAGACTCTTGCATTCAACTCTTGGGCAGAGCTGTCTGGAAAGAAATACCATGACAATCGAGATGGGGATCAGGATCCAGTAACTGCGACATTCAACGCGTTAGCATCGGGGTCTCCTGGGGAATAATGAATGGGAAAATCTCACAAGAGAGCCGGATCCCGAACGATCGTCTGCTCCAGCCCCTGCGACACCATGGTGGGCAGAGTGAATGACAGTGGTGAATTGACGTTCAAATGTTAACTGGGGTGGCAGTGGAAGCAAGAATGAGGTCTCTCTCTTCCCCACGAGAGAAGCATGGCGGGTTCGCAACTAGCGCCGAATCGCCCGCCGCTTTAGCTCAGCTCCGTCAAAGGGACAGCTCGCCGCAACTCTCGTCAGACCCCTACAAACATCGCTTTCTCTCCACTTTACTCCCCACCAGATCACATATCTTTCTTTCAAATTCGATTCTAATCCATTCGAGAGAGAGTATAAACATAACTTACACCCGTCTCAACCTCCAAATGGCGTCAACCGAGCAGGTCAAAGTGCCCGTCTACTCCACCAACGGTTAGTACCTACCTACTACCTACCTACTATATACTCACCACGGACCTGATCGCGAATCCAATCCCACAACGACACATATTCTCCTCCATAATTTTCCCCAAGCAAGAAAGAAATCTAATCATCATCCAGACCTCAAATCCACAACCGACGACTCCCTCGCTCCCTTCCTCACCTCCCTCCCGCAACCCTACACTTTCACCCAGGACCACTCCAAGACCAATGTCCACTTCCTGGTAGGCTTCACGGCCGTCGCCATCAGCGCCTTCACCTTCTACGCAGACCGCTACCTCGGCTGGGAAGCTACCCATTCGCCATGGGTTATTGCAGCCGTGGGCACGTACTTTGCTCTTAACAGCTTCCTCACGTATTGGGTTTGGGCCGTCGAGGCGGGTGAGGTCTTCCGGGGGAAGCGCGCGTCGGGCGAGACGGTATGTTCTTCTCTTCTCCTCTCTACTATTCTTGTTTCTTTTTCATTTGCATGTGTATACGTGTGTGTGGCACATTTATCCCAGCATACCCCACATCCCACCCTCTATAACCCCTCAAACAAGAAAGAAACAAGAACAAATCACTAACCACTCCCCCACAAACCAACCAGATCTCCATCCGCTCCTCCTCCAAGAAACACTCCCCCCAGTACAAGCTCCACATCGAATACAAGTCCGCCACCGGCAAAGTCCTCCAGAACAAAGAAATCGAGACCTCCTTCGCAGGCTGGTTCGCCGCAGACGGGACGTTCCACGCACGTCCTCTGCACCAGTGGCTTGCGAGCGAGATTGAGGTGCTGCGGCTGGCGCTCAAGGAGATTGAGAAGAAGAAGGGAGCCAGTTCTGCTGGGGAGGGGGATTCGAAGAGGTGAAGCTAGGGTGTAGGGTGCAGTGGTGGGTTGATGCTGCTGCTGCTGCTGCTGCGGATTCCACGGTGTTGGGAAGCGATACGGATCTTACCTTGATCTTTCGATCTGTTTTTTTTTTTTAAAAAAAAAAATTATCAAGTTGCTACTACTACCAATTGTGTTGCTTTTTCGGTTGTTGGGTTTGGTGAAGTCTAGGTAGGTAACTCGTAGCCGTTTCCTATCCAATTACCCAGGTAGGTACTTGTTGGATTTGTAGCCCTGTCTGCAGTCTAGTCACTGTAAGAAGTGAAGCAGCTTATCGCAGGGATACAGACGGGCCCAAACACAATCACACCAACACAAACAGATAGATAGATCCTTTAAGCTTAATAAAACAGTTTACACACATACATACATGATATAAAGACTCGCTATGACAGCCGTATAGTCCAGACAATCAATCAATCATTCATCAGGCTATATTCAACCATCTGTCTACATGATAGATACCTACCTACCTGCCTAACCTAGGTACTTATACCTAGGTATACCTACCACCCAGCTAATACAATCTACACAATGTATAATGAATAATAAAACACAAAAGAAATCATATTCAGGCTGTTGCAAGCGAAAGCAAGAGGAAAAGACAAATCCAGACTAGATACCTAGATAACGGTTTATCAGAGCAAACCTCCCATGGCTTTTCTTTTTTCCCATAACAAGTTCGTTTCGATTCCCGTCATCTGTCAGGGTCTTGTCGTGGACTGCTCCCCCCGCCTGCTACGCGAAATTTCTAAACGTACAGGATATTAAATCGTATCTTGGCCTTGCTCTTTTTTTCTGTTACCGTTTCCACCTTGTTCGTCCCTCTGCTAGGAAAGCTACAGGAGATCTCGGGAGGTTGGTAATACCTTGGTTGTAAGGTTATGACACTGCCAAACCCGATTCCAGCGGTTTAAAGTAACAAAACAAAAGTGGTCTCAAATTGTACAAGCTATCTTGTCTATACACATAGATGTCAGGAATAAAACAGTACAAGGTAGGCTAATCAGAGATCAAGCCCAAGCGCCTTTTTTTGGCTCACCTATGCGTTGAAAGACTTGTTGAAGGCAACGGTGACCTCCTTGAGCTGCTTCTCCAGCTCCTTGCTGACCTGGCCCTCCTTCTCGATGGTCTCCTGGATCTCGGGGTGGGTGCTCTTGAGGTGAGCCAGGAAGTCGGACTCCCACTGGAGGACCTTGTTGACGGGGATGGTGTCGAGCAGACCGTTGACACCGGCGAAGATCAGAGGGACCATGTCGGAGACGGCCATGGGGGAGTACTGCTTCTGCTTGAGCAGCTCGGTCAGACGCTGACCACGGGCCAGGGTCTGCTTGGTGGAGGCATCGAGATCGGAACCGAACTGGGCGAAGGCAGCGACCTCACGGTACTGAGCCAGGAAAAGCTTCAGGGAACCGGCGACCTGCTTCATGGCCTTGACCTGGGCGGCGGAACCGACACGGGACACGGACAGACCGACGTTGATGGCGGGACGGACACCCTTGTAGAACAGCTCGGCCTCCAGGAAGATCTGGCCGTCGGTGATGGAAATGACGTTGGTGGGAATGTAGGCAGAGACATCACCACCCTGGGTCTCGATGACGGGCAGAGCGGTGAGGGAGCCACCACCGTGCTTGTCGTTCATCTTGGCGGAACGCTCGAGCAGACGCGAGTGCAGGTAGAAGACGTCACCGGGGTAGGCCTCACGACCGGGGGGACGACGAAGCAGCAGCGACATCTGACGGTAGGCGACGGCCTGCTTGGACAGATCGTCGTAGATGATGACGGCGTGGCGGCCGTTGTCACGGAACCACTCACCCATGGCGCAACCGGTGAAGGGGGCCAGGTACTGCAGGGGAGCAGCCTCGGAGGCGGTGGCGGCGACGACGATGGAGTACTGCATGGCGTTCTGCTCCTCCAGGGTCTTGACGAGCTGAGCGACGGTGGAACGCTTCTGACCGACGGCGACGTAGATACAGTACAGCTTCTTGCTCTCGTCGCTGGTGTTGTTCCAACGGCGCTGGTTGAGCATGGCGTCGAGGGCGACAGCGGTCTTACCGGTCTGACGGTCACCGATGATCAACTCACGCTGACCACGGCCGATGGGCACCATGGAGTCGACACACTTCATACCAGTCTGCACGGGCTGGTTGACGGAGCGACGGGGCAGGATACCAGGGGCCTTGAGCTGAGCACGGCTCTTGACCTTGGTGTTGATGGGGCCCTTGCCATCGATGGGGTTACCCAGAGCGTCGACGACACGGCCGAGCATCTCAGGGCCGACGGGGACATCGACCTGGATGAGATTAGCATTGTTCGCTTTGTTGTTCGCCTGCTAAAACAGGCCAGGAATGGGAGATCCACATACAATCTCTCCGGTACGCTTGACGGTCTCGCCCTCCTTGACCAGACGGTCGGAACCGAACAACACAACACCGACCTGGCCGGCTTCCAAGTTCATGCACATGCCCTTGACGCCAGAGGCGAACCTATTAACCCGTTAGTGATATGATTTCAATGAAAGAAAAAAATTTTCGCGACCAAGGGATACATACTCGACCAGCTCCTCAGCCTGGACATTGGTCATGCCATGGACACGAGCGATACCGTCACTATCAACCAATTCATATTAGTTTTTTTGTCCATTGCATCAAATCAAATAAGAACAATGGCAGGATGAAGTCGAATTCGTGACAGGTGGCATCCTGTTCACCGCCATCGTCGTCCCGAAACCGAAATTTTCGGGAAGCCCATTCTGGTGTCTACGTACCCGACGGAAAGGACACGTCCAGTCTCAGCAAGACCGGCTTCCTCCTGAACACCACGGATTCTCTGCTCCAGGATGGAGGAGACCTCGGTGGGCGAGGCCTTGGCCTCGGCAGCGTAGGTACGGACCTGCTTGGAGGCACCAGCGAGAGGACCGGGGACAGCCGCGCGAGTCTATTATGAAGCGAAAGCAAAAATTTGTTAACGTCATGGACGGGCGAGAAAAACGCGTGCAACGAGAAACCCAAGCCTCGCGACATGCAAAGAACCGATCGACCATCCCATTGAGATGAGTTTTGAGATGGAAACCGATATATTGCCGTCGGGGAGGATAGTCGTCGACCTCGGAAGGGATGGGGATAGAATTGGGAGAACAGGACTCACCGAAGCGATCCGGCCAGTGGTCGAGGCGGCCGCGACGGCGCGGCTAGACTGCCGCAGAGCGTTTCTGAACATTGTGATGGGGGTTCAGAGGAAGTGGGAGAGTGATACTCTGAAGAAGAGATATAATTGGGGGGGGGAGGCGGAGAGGGGGGGAAGGAAAGAAGAGGAGAGGAGAGGAGATTGTGGATGAGATGGGAGGGAGAGCTTTGTCGTCGGGGCTGGGAGGATTCTCAGGACTGGCACTAAACCCAGTTTGCCGAGCCTCTCAGTAACCTCCGAAGCCGCCCTAGTGCGGTTCACGGGACCGTCTCTCGTTTGATTTGAACCATCCCATCACTAGGTAGTCAATCAACAGGTGTTCTGTGGTCGACTCTACTTCCCATTTATTCCACTATTTTTTATCCCTTTGTAATTTTTATTGAGACTACAGATTCTACACAATCGACTGGACTTTTCCAAATTCTTTCTGGTGTGGTAGTGACTACGGTCGGGAGGAAGAGTGGAGAGACCGGTAGACCGGGTAATCCGTCTTGGTATTTTTTCACTTTTTTTTTTTTTTTTTTCTTTTCTTTTCCTCCTCTGGGCCACCTGGCTCTCTTGGCCCTCCAGTTTTCGCGGTTACTGCTGGTACCGCTCTGGTACGCTCTGGTACCGCTCTGTAATTTTCCTTCTTTCGTTACCGTTTCTCACACTCGGATCTGCGGATACGGATCGGTACGGCTGAGTCAGCCAGCTCATTTTCGTCACAGCAACCAACTCCACCAGTCCATGGATCCGACGACGCCAACCATGTCTGTCGCTGCAGAGGTGCGTATATTCTAGTCCGACACGACGGACTCCGCCAACCGATGGATCTGTCTTTGCTACACCGTAGATTCATAGATAATGTATAAATAGTATAGTTGATATAAACATTAATATTTTTGTTTATTTTGTGTCGTCCCTCTTCACCGTACATCCATTGACCAACTGGTCAGCAGTCGGTGGACACGGAACAGCTGGTTTCAAATTCCTTCCATTCTTCCTAATGCGTCTCTGGAACTCCTCTTTCGGTTATGTAACCGCCCCCTCACCCCTTTCCCTGTAGGGTCACGTGCAGGCCTGCAGGGGGATCCCGTGTAATCCTCGTCTCTATAAAAGGCAGCTCAATCTCTTGATTACAATATTTCAATCGCTCAGTTCAAACAATATGCTGCTGGTAAGAAAACAGGGGAAATAGGAAAAGGGAAAATAAATGGAAAAGCAAAAATAAACATGGGAATGGGAAAACAACCCCAGTTTCCGACCCCCCAACGGTAGTTAGCATAGCCCAACCTCACTCTCCAGACCACGACAACCCAGATTCAAACCCCCGATAGCAACCGAACCAGTACACGGTGTCCCATCCTCGCCAGAAAGGCGAATGGGGAGGGGAAATCATTTCGCGGCCTTCTGTTTCTTGTCCTTCTGCGCCCGGAACTCAGCAATCGCCTTCTCCACACTCTCATCGTAGCGAGCCTTCAGTTCCGGCCGGTAGCCAAAGAAGAAGAGGATCTCCATCCAGACGAACAGCGGCGCCAGGAGCAGCGCCTGCACCAGGTTGTCCAGCAGCGCGGGCGCGCGGCGCTCAAAGGCGCCGTGGCCGATGAACTGCAGCAACCACGTCACCACGTGGATCCCCCCAAACCAGTAGTTCATGTCCGATCCGTACGTGATGAGGAGGTGGTTGGCGAAGGCGGCGCCTCCGAGCAGCAACGGGGCGATCAGGGCCCCCGCGACGGGCTCGAGTAATATGTAGAATGACGCATAGATTAAGGCGCCGATGGTCCCCAGGTTCGGCGGGAGGTTCTCATACCGGATGACTTCGGGGGCGTTGAACAGCGTCGGGGAATTCGCTGCCTGGCGGGTTTCGCAAGTCAGGATTCATTCGTTGTCGGGGGGAGGAGCAACGGTGGTGGAACGACAGGGAGGACAACGTACCAGGGCGATACCTGTGAACAGGAGGACGGGCACACAGGTGATGTGGATGGCGACGTTCACCTATTGAGCGATCGATGAGCGATGACAGTCCAGGCTGGACGGGGAAGGGCCTTAAGACCAAGACGGGAGGAGGTATATACCGGGTTATTGTGATAGGCCCCATACTGGAAATACGGCTGTCAGTCGGGCGCCCTCAAATCATATTATGGCGTCCACGGGGTGGGAGACTCACAAAGAGCAGTTGCTTCTCCAAATTCAAAGCCATGATGGTCCGTGATGATGGTTCAGCCCTGAGAGGATGGGACTATAGATTCAAACGTCTTTGCTGCTGCTGCTGCTGCTTCCCCCTTTCGGAGAGCCAAGGCAGGTCTCAAAAAAAGCCAGATAACACTGCAGACTAGTCCTGATCCCCTGTTAGTGACCCGTTAGTGGTGGTCAGATAGTCCGCCTCATCACACAGACCGGCTAAGACTATTATTGCCTGATTGTAACCTCGCCAAGAGGTGGAGCAATACTTTAGGTCTGTATTGTGATCGATGCCGTCATGTACGGCCATTACACCGGTACCCTTGATCCCACCCTACTCTCGTGGTGGTTGTGGTGTAAGATACCGTCACACCCATTCCGGTCAGGTGACCGTCCAGCTGCTGCCTCTGCCATGTGCGATCCAGCAGGCATGAGGATGAGAGACGCCGTCGTCTTCGTGGAATAATTCTCGCTACCTTTTGGCATCTGCCTGGATCAGGGCCGGGCGCATTGTGAAATTCTTACCGCGCAGTCTGCATTCTTTCTTGGAGTCGCGCGATCGTTCGGCGATCGGCTTTGCTGGGGCAGTTCCTGGGTTTTGTTGCTGGTCATGAGCCGCTGATTACGTCCTTGCCAACTTTCGAGATTCCTTCGCCTTTCGAGATTGGAACTAGGTCTGTCTAGTATCTACGCACTTGTCGCCTTACGGAACTGTACTACCGCTGTTACGGGATCAGTGCCCCGGTCGACACAGCGTCCTTGGGACGGTCCGGACTCGACACCTCGCTGACCTCTCTCCCACCGCCGGTCACCCCGCCGTCGCGAATTCCAACGAACGATCTGCATCGCGCCGACCTTGACATCCCGGCACAATGTTCTTTCTCAAGGAGGAGACCAAGGTCATCACGTTGCACCCGTCCTACTTCGGGCCCAATGTGCGCGAGTACCTGATCAACCGGCTCAACGAGGAGGAGGAAGGCCGCTGCACCGGTGACCATTTTGTGATCTGTGTGATGGACATGGTGGATATTGGCGAAGGACGGGTGCTGCCCAGTGGGGGACAAGCCGAGTATACGATTAAATACCGCGCGATCATCTGGAAGCCGTTCCGCGGGGAGACGGTACGTTCTTCCTCGTAGGCAGGAGGGTGGATTCGGAGTACTGACCACATCTTGCAGGTCGATGCTATCGTGACTTCTGTCAAACCCACGGGGATCTTCACCCTGGCCGGACCACTGTCCGTCTTTATTGCACGCAAAGTAGGTGGACGAGGGAGAGAAAGAGAAAGCCAACGGACTATGGTTCGGTGCTGACCAACGGACAGAACATCCCATCTGATATCCGGTGGGAGCCGAACACGGTGCCGCCACAATATACAGACCATGCAGACCAGGTGATTGAGAAGGGCACCAGTCTGCGACTGAAGATTCTCGGCGTGAAGCCGGACGTGGCGGCGATCAACGCCATTGGGACCATCAAGGAGGACTATCTCGGGTACGTTTCGCTTTCCCTCCACATTTTTTTACTCTTATGACGATAGGCGGTTGGCATAGCTAATGCATGATTGTTCTACAGACCACTGTAACATCTATAACCCTAACGAGCGAGGGACCGCCCCTTCTCGTCACCGACACCGATATACCCCAACCCCAACTTTACTTGACCCCTACTTTCTCTTCTGTTTCCATTGCCCCGATAGAACAACACAAGCGGTCCGGTCGGCCAGGATGGAGGTATGATGGCGTGACTATGACCGGTGGACCTGGTGACGGACACTTTGTTGGACCGTGCCCTGCTGGCGCACAGGACTGTTTGCTGCGACACAGCACCGGGCCTCCCCTGGTCCTTCCAGACCTGCGGAGAATCGCCACTATTACCCCGACTACGACGGTCACCGCGATTAACACTGTACGATGAGATGACGAACTAGAAGGAGCGGAATGAATAATACTAGAGAAAAGACCGACAGCCGGTCGATTGGCAGACAGACAAAAAGCAGGACCGTATTCGAGACTGGGGGGATTGACCAGTATCTCTCCTCCCACTCCCTCTCTCTCTCCCTCGCTCCCTCCCATGCCACTCTCCGTATTATACCTTCGTACTGAACGTATCGTAGCCAACAAGTTGCCCGAGAGACGACGCGGGAGGGGCTGAGACTGGTGAAACACTGGTGCCGTCCTTGGTGTCTGCCACGCGGCTTGACCCGGCTCTGGCCGACGCTGATCTGGACCTTAAACAATCATCCCAATGTCAAACATCTGGATAACCGACTCCGAATCGACGCCCAGGGGAAGGTCGGGGGGAGGATCTGATATTGTGATGTTGCGTCTCCTGAAGATGATCGAAATTCTCCCGTTATCCTGGTTCATTTGGGGCTCATTTTGCGCAGAGTTTCCCTCCACATTCCTCTGGATCCCATTCTTTTCATTTGCTCATTCTTTTTCTTTCTGTTCGGACTTGCTGACTTTCTTTCACGTTTGCCCCTTTCAAGATTAAATTGACAAGTTGTCTGGAGGGAACTTCATAAATAGTTACTCTTATTTGTTGACCCCGAGCACCGATCCAAACTTTGGTTCGCGTCTTTCCCTCTTGTTGACCTTTTCCTCTTCTTCCTCTTCCTGTCCCTGTCCCTGTCCATCATCCTAATAATCCAATCCAATCTCTTGGCTCTCATTTAATTTAATTTCCCCGTTCCCCGTCCAACTAACTACGACTCCTCTCTCTCTCCCTCTCTCCCTCCATCACTGACTTCTCTGGTAATCAATCTGTCCCTGACCTCGATCTCCGCCTCAAGTCCCGTGTCTTTGGTGGATTCCCACTCGCCGCGACCATGATTTTCAAGGACTTGTATCAGCGATACCTGGCCAGCCCCAGGACCGCGTCGTTAGCGGCCGATGTCGCGTTGAACTATATCCCCACTACGATCAAGGTTGAAGGCGCAGATGCCGTGCTCCACCACCTCACCCGCCAGGACCACGTTATCAAGACCAAGTCTCAGACCATCCTGGACGCGATCGAAGGGGATGCCAGTATCTGCGTCGATGTCGAGACCACGGTAGAGTTTGTATCCGGAGGCGGCGCCTACCTCCCCTCGCTCGACGATAATTTCCTGGCCGACCGCGTCGCGACCTTCCCCACGGTATGTACATACATATACCCCACTTCCCCCCTCATGACACGGACTGGATGGACAGACGGGACTGACGCCGTGTCACCCGACAGATTCACATCGTGCGCTTCAATGCGCAGAACCAAATCCACAGCGTCCGCATCTACTGGGACCAGGGGTCACTGCTGAAGCAGGTCGAAGTCATCGGCGCCCGCAGCCGCGCCTGGCCCATCCGCGACGCAAAGGAGCAGACTCGTATGATCAAAACAGCCAGCTCGGCGACTCCAGCGCCCGCCACGGACGATAATGCCCCCTCCCGATCGACGCCCCCAGCGGACGAGCCCGAGTCCAAGCTAGCCTCCCCGGGCAAGAAACACATCAAGGACCCCTACGCGGCGGAGTCGCTCTTCCATCTGCTGTCCCCCGACTCCGGTCGCCCGGAGCCGGTGCGCCCCCCGCGCGCGCCCGCCTCAGCCAAGCCGCCCGCGCGCAATCTCGACGACCTCTTCGTCCGCGACGACAACGTCCAGGACGCGCCCGACGCAACCCCCTCCAAGTCGGCGATCGCGCCCAAGGTCGGCGCCGGCAAGAACTTCCAGCGCGCGCGCATCTTCGACGACGACGAGACCGTCCGCGAGCAGGAAGGACCCCAGCAGATCGCCTACCGCGCGCACCCCAAGCGCTTCCAGCACTTCGAGCTCGGCGCCGACAACAGCGACCGCGAGATCAAGCCCAAGGAGACGCGCCCGCTCTCCTACGCCGCCCCCTCGTGGAACTTCGAGGACTTCGCCACCCCCGAGAAGCCCCGTCGCCAGGCCCGCCCCCAGGAAGTCCGCCACTTCGGCTGGAGCGACGACGAAGCCCAGGAGACCCCGCCGCCCCGCCCGCACGTCCCGCAGCCGCGCCCCGACGCGAAGACCCAGATCCAGATCGGCGACCCCAACGACGAGGGCAACGGCGCGCGCATCATCAGCTCCTTCCAGAACAAGGGCATGCACCTGTACAAGAACCCGCTGTACAACGATGACGAAGCCGAGGAGGAGGAGCAGGCCTTGCGCGACGTGTCCAACAAGAACAAACAGCGTCCGCTGTCGACTGTCAACCCCAACCGTCGCAATGACTTTGAGAACCACTGGGACGTCACGGATGAGGCCCCGCCCGTTGCGCCCGAGGCTAGCGCCGAGAACGAGAAGCCTGCTGGCACGGATAGGCAGAAGGCCGTGCGCATGATGGAGCCCAACTGGGGTCTGTATGATGAGTCGCCCCAGCCGAGCAAGACTGTCAATGCTATTCCTGGGCGTCGCGGTGGCCGGAACGTCAACGATAGAAGCTGGGATATCTACGATGAGCAGTAAACAAGTTGATCGGTAGAGTGCCATTCCTAATGTGGAATTCGAACAAAAAAAAGACATGTCCTGCTATGGAGATACACTACGACGACCCTTGGACGCGAAATGCGCCACGAGCAAAATGACAACGATGAATGAAAGAAAAAAACAACGGACACAGAGCTAGTTTCCCTATGTCAATATCGACCAGACCGATATCCAATCCTCCGACCAGACAATGATCATAACAACAGTCTACTATCACTATCATTCATTATGCCCTATGTATCTGAGCTCGCGAGCCTTGTATCAATTCTTCATGTACTTTCTATCGCTGTTCTTTCTTTCTTTCTTTCTTATTCTCTGCCTCGCTTCTTTCTTTCCATCCTTCCTTCTTAACAAGACTCGGTTCACCTATTCCTACTTTACATGACTTACTTCACCCTTTCTTCATCCCTCCTTTTCTACCTTTCCTATGCCTATGCGTTGTTACTGTTATTTATATCTTATCACCGTGATTTCCCAATTGCGCGTTCTGTTTTTTTTATTTTTTACTTATTTACTACTTGCCTACCCCAACTACCGCATCCTCAATGCAATACCTGGTGTGGTCTTTGTATGATTGATTATTGATTATTATCCATTATTGTTTATTGACTATTGATTATTGATTGATTGTTAGTTTAGTGCAGATAGATGATAATGAAGTATTTTACTATTTGTTCCTTCTATGTTACTGGGAGACCAAGACCAATATATCTATTTACTACCTATCTATCTATCTACTATCTACTATCTACTATCTAACTAGTCGGGTTTTATTTTTATATCCTCCTGATATTATATTTGTTGAGTAGGTAGGTAGCCAGGATAAGTACTATACCTACTAGATAGATAGGTATGTAGGTAGAAAGAGTACCTTGTTTTGTTGCTTTCATTTCGGGGATACTATCTAGGTATCTACCTCTACCGAACTAGACTACCTAGATTCCAGCCAATGTGTCTTCAAAATGACTAACTAATCAACTGTTAACATATCATTCTCATTCTCATTCTCATTCTCATTTCATTCCATTCCAACATTCCATTCTGTTTTGGCCGTGACAACGCATGAAAAGAAGATAAAAATCCAATCTGTGAGATAGATAAAAAGAGACATGACATGATAGGACAGGAATTTATCCAGCTAAATGCAATAAGATGAACGAAAAATCAGACAAATGACAGATAGATAGTGCGAGGCTTTCCAATATCCCGTTGCGTTCGGATGATTTCCTCAATCCCGACAGCCCGGTCAAGAATATCAAATGTAGAACATAGTGTCCTTCACATTCGGATGAATCGTGACACTGGCGTCGTCGACTGGCGTCTCAGGCCCGCCACTCCCCGTGATGATACTCCCCGACGGGGTGGGATCGAACGCCGAGCTGAGGTAGCATCGCGCGCGCGTGCACACCAGATCCGCGTAGTAGGCCGGCGGACAGATGCTGACGGCCTTGGTGGCGCGCCCGAACAGGTAGCACAGGCGGTGGGTCAGGCCCTCCAGGATGTCGGCCGTGTTCTGGTTGGGAGGCGAGGGCTTCTGGCGCAGGAAGATCTCGTCCCAGACGGTGTAGTAGTGGGCTGGGCGGGCGGTGCCCTTGAGGGCTGTATGTGCCTGCAGGTAAAAGTCCCAGTTGCGGGCTTCGGTGACGCCGCGGTCGACGACCGTGCCGTTGGCGGGGTTGGCGGAGCGGTCGGCGGTTGCGTCGCTCGTGGGGTAGAAGCGCGTGTGGTGGCGCTTGCCGACGATGACGATGGAGATCCGTGGTAGCTGTTTGGCGGTGTCGGGTGCTGGGTAGGTCTCTTTGCAGGCGGCTTTGAGGAGGGGGAGTTCCTTTTCGACGACCTTGTCGTATTGGCCTTCGGAGACGCCGTCGCGGTACACGATGATATTCTCGGGGAGCTGGTTCTTGTTTCCCCGTGCCCAGCGTTGGAGGTGCGCTTTGAGCATCGCGTTGAGGTCCTCGACCATTTCGTTGCGCTTCTCGCGCTGCACGCGGATCTCGGCCGGCCATTGGCCCAGCAGGGAGTCGACGGAGGCGACCATGCCGGCGACGCTGGGGGCGTTCTCGGAGGAGCCGGGCGAGGGGTGCGTTACGTCAAGGCCGACGAGCATGGTCTTGCCCTCGCCGATGAGGCCGAGGTCTGACGGCCGCAGGACTTGGTTGTTGCCGCCGAGCTTGAGGTTGAACTTGAGCCCGACGTTGGCGAAGTATTGGTCATCGCACTTGGCGAATTTGTCGGCCAGGACGTTGACGTTGCGCACACCGTGCTTGATGTCGCAGGTCTGCTTGATGCAGTTGTAAAGCCCTGTGTCCGTGAAGGGAAGAATGGTCAGGATCACCTGCGGGCGGTGGCCGGCGATGAGCCTCGCGATGGCGCGGTCGACCTCCGCTTCGCAGTTGCTTTCGTTGACCTCGATGCGGCTTCCGGGTTTGGAGGGCTGAGAGATCACGCCCACTTCGTTGAGCTTGTCCGTGAATCTCCGCAGCGGTTCAGCCAGTGCCGCGGGGTTGGCGAAGAAGGGCCGGCGTCCCTCGTAGTCGACGACGAGATAGGTCCAGCTAGTCATCTTGCTGGACGTGGAGAATCGGATCGACCGCATGTTCCAGCTGCCAAAGTTGGGTCTGATTTGCTTCTGCCCCGACTTCTCGTCCTTGTAGTAGATGTTAGGCACCGGGAGCACTCGTCCGGGCACGGTGATGAGCTTTGGATCCGGCTGGACGCCGAATCCCTGGAGGGTCGGGTTCGGGGGCGCCCCGAGCCCCAGGATGCCCATGCCGTGGGTCGCGATGGACTGGGCATTCTGCGCCGGGGGACGAACGGCGAAGTTCAGCATGCTCCGGGTCTGGTTGGGGGTCAGCTTCGCTTTGGCGGGCTGCCCCGCTACCACCTCGCAGGCTTCGACGGGCAGATAGCTGGGGTTCTCCCGTGTTCCCACGTTGACAACGGGCATTCTGGGGTCGACTGTCATGTTGTATTCTGTGGGTCGAACTGTCAGCATGACGACGTTCACAGATGAGTCTTGGGTCCGAAAGGGTACTTACGCTGTTTGAAAAAGTCCGCCACAGAGACATACTTCCCCGCTGCTGCAGGACCTGCCTTGGCAGCCTTTTTGCCCTTGCCACCTTGCTGAGAGGACGGCTGGCCTGGTGCATCCAGGAAGAATTGGACATCTTTGGGGCCAGCTCCGTGCCGGTCTACCTTGGGCCGGTTGGGTAGCCCCGCGCCATCGAATTTGGTGGCCGGGCCGACAATGGTCTTGAACCGTGGGATGATCTCTCCACGTTTATTCTTCCTCTGGATGTGGGTCACTCGGACTCTGAGCTTGCTTAGGAAACGCCGCAACTCGTTGATATCACGCGAGCGCGTTTGCTGGAAGCTGGCGATGACCGCTGCCAGCGGGCCTTCCTGATAGCAGGCGACGTACTTCACCTGGACGTTGACCAGTAGACGCGAGGTTGCGGCCCGGGCACTGACGACGTACCCTCTGAACACCTCGAGGCCTGCACCCAGGTCCCATTTCTCCCGGCCAGGCCCGCGGATGGCAAAGTGTTTGTTTGCCCCCACGGAGCCCACGTCGGGGTTCGTCTTGGCATGGTAGCCCAGGAGGATGTTCATGGCCTGGATGACTTCCTGTTTCGACTCGAACATGGCCCCCGCATTGGTCGAGGTCAAGTAGTTCAGCAAGTCGGACGGGCTGAGTCGGCCAGTCAACTGAACCCTCACGCGGTAAACCTTGGGCTCGTCCGCGTAATCGTCGTCGTGCTCATCCTTGTAACGCACGTCATAGTCACGCGGGGGGTCCACGCTGTCGAGGATTTCGAGGCTCGACACCAGGGTAGACCGATGATCCGTGACGATGTTGTTGCGGTGCTGCGGGAAATGCTCCTCCAGCAGCAGGCTAATGATCTGGCGAGCCTTCCTCCCCGCCGGGGGGTTTCTGCTGGCCGAGTTGCTCAGGATGTTCACATTGTAGCGGAACAGTTGCTTTCCCACCGAGGTCAGATTCAGGTAATTGGCAAACAGCGTGACCGCCTGTCCCTGGGTGCCGTATCCCGGTCGCTCAGGGAAGCCGGACTCCCTCGTCTTCTTTACCAAGGCTGTCACCACGGCGTTTTCGGTCTTTTCCACCTGGGGGTTGGGAGCAACGACCCCTCCTTCCGGGCTAATCATCAACAGTATTCCCGTGAGCTGGGGGTTATCGACCCGATTGCGATGTGTGGGTGGGGGGAGAAGGGAAGAGCATACGAATAGATTCGTGGACCTTGGTCAAAGCCACCACGGCCACCACCACGACCTCCGCGTCCTCGATCGCCAAAATTTCCTCTGCCACGACCTCCTCGATCGCCAAAGTCCCCTCTTCCACGGCCTCCACGATCGCTAAAATCACCTCGACCCCGTCCTCGACCGCGAGAGTCCCCGGGTGGGCCCGACTGACGGAAGGGAAGATCCATGGTTGAGCCACCACGGCCGCCGCCTCGGGCACCCGCACCCCCCGGACCTCCTCCACGACCGCGGTCGCCGCCTCTCCCACGTCCCCTCGGAGCGGACATGACAGTTGGATGCAGTTGACTGATGGTATGGTATTGAAAATGGGACTGAGGTAAGGGTGTGGGCTGTCCAAAGAAGGGGAGATAAGTAGGGAAGACAAAGGAAGAAAGGAAGACGGACAGAAGAGAAAGCAGAGGGTTTAAAAGCAGGAGAGCAACCAAGTGGGTATGGAGGAGGGAAGTGAATTGGACTGCTGTCGATCGCCCCGCAGCACGTCAAACAGACAAACCAACCCAGTCCTGTGGCAGTTGGCAGTGGCAGTGACTGGAGTGGTGGTGGTTGTGCATGGTCACTCACCAATCCTATCCCAGACCCCTCCACCAGGGAATGGAAGATACAGATGGGTAGCTTGGCTGGAGGACCAGAGATGTAACTCTGTGGGTTGACTGTTGTTTGGTTCACCCGAGATATATTTCTTTATGACATGTCCATTTCAACTATAAATTAGTTGTAGTTATTTCATCTCCTACTGACTGCAACTAGATATTGGTAGCTGAGCATCTACCCCGTCCATACAAAGCCATATCGAGGAGTCGAGTATGCACTCACTTACTGGATTACTGACAATGATCTGCCCACTAAGGACCGTCGTCAGGGAAACTTCCTACTCGGTTAGTTCCGTTGCTGTAAACCTACACCATAAATAAGCTCTGATATACCAGAGCTCGGTCTTGATCGGCCAGTTGATGGCAGTCTCCACGCCACAACATACAATGCTTATTTCGACACCACTGAAGCAGTCTGTCTCCAATACCTCTCCTTCTGGACCAAAAGTACATCTATCGACCAACAAACTACAAGCGCCCAGGCTTAGGTCCCTCCGACGGTGCCCCACTACAACAGATCAACGCCCACCCAATCATTCGCCCCGGTAACCAGGGGGATACAGCCGAGACGGGTGGGGTTGAGACCATGACAGCCTTTCTCCATGACGTCTCAATCCACTGTATCTCGGTCCATGGCCGTGACGGGTGGGGCACAAGAAATGAATAAAAATTTTAAACCCAAAAAATAACCAAAAAAGAAATAGGACGACAGCTGCAGGATTCGAACCTGCGCTCACGAATGAACGGGATGACAGATATGGTATATAGCAGTCCCGCGCCTTAACCACTCGGCCAAACTGTCCTTATTGATGGATGTATGCTGCATCATCCATCTATCAGGACTGTGCCGTGAATGTAACCCAGCCTTGCATCGTCTTCTATTTGCCACAGCGGTAGCGGTTAAGTCCTCTTATCTGCTCATTCTTGGTTGGCGAACTTGATGGTTTGTTGGGTGGTCCATGACTCAAGTCCATATCAATAATATTGCATGTTAATGGAACTCCTATGCAATCTAATATTGCTTATCGTTTTGATAGGTAGGGCCTTGGGTTAGGACTGACTGACTACGCACTGGTGGAACTATATATTTCTCACCTCCCGTGCCGTGAAGTCTACTCTTTCACTCCTGTCTGGTAGTACTCTATACCAGACCACAGCACACATTAGAAGAAGAAGCAAGGACCAAAAATGAACCAAATAAATCAAATCAAAGACAATGAAGTTGAAAAAAAAAAAAAAAAAAAAAGAAAAAGAAAAAGAAAAAAGAAAAAAAAAAGAAAATAGAAAAATAAGAAAGGAAAAAGAACTAACCAACAAACCTAATGTACATGACAAGACAACCCATCATACGCTTTAAATGGCCTGCTGCAACGGCGTATCGTAACCAACAAAGAAAGGAGAAAGTACGAGGTTCAACTCAACCACCCTTGGAATCACCGAACTCATAAATAATCCTTGACTGGCATATCAGGCAAAGAGAACAGGCGAAAGCTAATGTCCATGGTACCGACAAAAGCTAATCCCATTGCGACAGCTCCTCTCGTGAACCAGACCATGGAATAAGCTCAAGCTTCGACCATCACAACGATATATAACACCGAGGAATACTTCATACCCGTACTGAACACGGAAGGATTCAACCTCATCCATGACGACATCCAGTAAAGAAAGATAGAGTGGATGAATTCTGTATCCTGGTCGTCTATCTCCATCGGCCCGTATTAGTCAACCAATGGACAGTTTGGCCGAGTGGTTAAGGCGCGGGACTGCTATGTATCGCATCTGCGATCCCGTTCATTCGTGAGCGCAGGTTCGAATCCTGCAGCTGTCGGATTATCTTTTTTTATTCCGGAGTCATAACATCCCTGCCTGAGGCTACAACGGCTTCGACTCATCAGAGCTTAATTGCGCCGCCGATAAGAGGGCGAGACAAAGAAAGAGTTTCCTGTCTCTTCTTCTCTTCGATCGATCGCTAGAAGTCTTCTCCTATCCGCATCCATCTCCCTCGTCCCCCCGATCGTGCCACACACGCTCACGCAGCGTCCTCGTCATCTCTGCCTGCCTGGCCACCCGCACGAGGTTACATACGGCACTCACGAATGCTTGCTCGCCCCTCCATATCTGACCAAGCGGAATATTTTCCCTTTGCTGCTCCTTATTGACTCCCACGTCCCGTGTAAAGGTCCGAAGGGAACAGCGAACAAGCTTATACGAGTCCCTTGACTTCGCCACGCCTCCACCTCAAGCTTCCCGTCGAGTTTATTGCGCGGACTACAGCCACCTCCCGACCACTCGCTCCGAAGCCACCGCCCCGCACCCCTGGTACTCGAATTGACCGCTGGGACGTTGTCGACAGAGCCGCAACTACCACATGGTGAGCGCTGGATTCACCCGCTCCCAGAAGCATATCCGTGACGGAGGACGCTTTCGCCCTACCCGAATATAAGTGACCCCGATACGGACTGCCGGACAAGGGCAGGACTGAAGTTATCGGTGCAGTTCAGAACTTCGCAGCCATACGCAGAGCAAGGGCGTTTCTTGGAAAGATAAAGATTGCTTGGGACAACGATCTTGTGTCTGTAGGGTGTGATATTGCGCCGTGTCCGTGCGATCGCGCCCGGAGCTCTTAAGACAAACGCAGTGACTTTTCAGACGCGAGAAGAAAAAATGACACCCACTCCGCCGTCTACGACATCATCCAGCGCTGGCGCATTCTCCCCCGAAGGACATTACAGGGTGGTTCGAAGGAGGAATCGGGTACCCCTTTCTTGTGGACCTTGTCGTCAAAGAAAGTAAGATGCTCCCCCGCACCCCGTACATATCCAACGTCTGATGATTGTCTGACGGTGTGCGATTTAGGTTAAAATGCAACCGCTCCCATCCGTGCGAGAACTGCGTCAAGCGGGGGGATGCCCCATCGTGTACCTACGCCCAACCGAATACCCGAAAGAAGAACGCGTCCCAAACGAATAGCTCGAGCTCTCCAGATGATATGCAGAACCGGATCGATCGGTTGGAAGGCTTGGTGCTATCGTTGATGACCAACGGATCTCAATCAGCGGGCCCTGCAGCAGCCGTGTCCGCTATCTCGGGCAGCAGTAGCAGTATCGGCTCAGCTCACAATGGGTCTGATCTGAAGCTGGATGACGAGGTCCCCGACGCAGAGGAAAGCGATACCGAACAGGTCACCAAGTCTTTTGGGATCCTGAAAGTCGACAACCACAACAAGTCGTACTATATCAGCGAGGCGCACTGGGCGTCGGTTCTCAGCGATGTGAGACTTAACCCCGCCAAATGATTGGGGTCCCGTATTGACTCTCTGCTTATAGATTGCGGAAGTACGAAATTATTTCAACACCCATAAAAAGCAGTACGAGGAACAAGCCGAAAGGCTCGACGCCACTCGACTCCCAACCGACGTCCCGGGTTCCGCTTTGCTCTTTGGGGCCACGAAGCCAGCCAGCCGTGCAGAGATCATGTCCTCGTTTCCCTCAAAATACACGACAGATATGTTGGTTGCGCGATATTTCAATAGCTACGACCCATGCACTCGTAAGTTGCGATGGCACCTGTGTCATTTCCTCATTAAGATGCTAACCCACCCAGTAATTCTCCATGGCCCTACTTTTCAGGCGCAGGTAAGCAACGACCTAAACCACTGGCAATACAAGCGCCGCTGACCGTCCTAGTATAACAAACACTGGGAAGACCCGTCACAGACAGGTATCGTTTGGATTGGCATGCTATTATCTATTATGCGATTGGCCATGCTCTCGTATTATCGCGAAGAGGACGAGCCCCCGGAATTCCGGGGCAAGTCTCTGGACATGGCAGGCACGTTTCGGAATCTCATGGCCCAATGTTTGACTCTGGCAGATTATACCAAACCGTGGCCGTACTTGATCGAAGCCTTGATCTTCCACCTCCATGGCGACTTCTCTCAAGCCAGGGAGGCCGATGTGTCGGTCTGGGTGCTCGTGGGTGTGATTGCGAGGCTGGCCATGAGGATGGGTTATCACCGGGACTCGAAGGTGTTTCCCAACATCACGCCGTTCCAAGGTGAAATGCGACGGCGCGTCTGGACACTAGTACGGGTGTGTGACTTGCTGTTCTCCTTTCAAGTTGGCTTGCCCAGCATGCTCCGTACATCCGATAGTGACACCGAAATTCCCCGAAACCTGTACGACGACGACTTCGAAGAGGACTGCAAGGCGCTCCCGGCCTCGCGCCCCTCCAACGAACCGACCCCGATCTCCTATCTTATCACGAAAGCGCGTCTAGTGTACGCCTTCGGCCGCGTTACCGAGCACACTACTTCCCTCGAAAGTGGATCCTATGACAAGGTGATGGAGATCGATACGGAGCTTCGTCGAGCAAGAGACATGATTCCCGAGCATCTGATGCTGCGTCCGATGGAAGAATCCCAGCTTGACCCGGCAAATGTCATCATGTCTCGATACTCGGTAGGTTTCTCGGTCCCTGACTACTATTCTGTCTAACGCACCTATCTCTTTAGATAATGAGCATATACCACAGAGCCCAGTGCGTGCTTCACAGGCCGTACATTGTTCGCGCGCGCGAGAATCCCCGCTTCACCTACTCCCGAAGAACATGCATCGACTCCGCCATGGAGCTGTTGCGCTTCCAGTCCATAATCCACGCCGAAACCGGCCCCACCGGTCGATGGCGTTCTCTCCGAAACGGAGTCAGCTCATTCTCCTCGACGGATTTCTTGCTTGCCGCCACCATTGTCGTACTTGATCTCTACCATGGTGATCGATTGCAAGCAGGGGGTCGAGCCTCCGGCGACACGTTTGCCTGGGGCAGAGAACGGCGAGACGAAATGATGGCGGCTCTGCAGCGCTCCAAGGACATCTGGCACGAAAAACGCGACCAGACCATGGATGCTTTCAAAGCTGCGGGGACACTCGAAGTGATGCTAGCCCGGCTGAACATGGGGTTCACCGACAGCAACAATGCGACGGCACCGGCCTTTGAGCCGCAGGACGAGAAGCAGAATGCTGCTATCACGCTAGGTCTGCTGAGTAGCGGGATGAGCCCCATGAACACGGCACCCCCGGGCTTCAGTGACGCATCGGTGAAAATGGCCGATACGCCGTTGACCGCACAAGGAGCTTTCGGCGCTCCCGTTGACTTGGGAGGAGCCCCTTCGCCCTTTGGCAACATGTTTGGTCAGATGCCGGACACGGAGCTCAATCTGGACTGGGTATGGCCTGGCCTTCTTCACTCTGCACCGATCGATTGAGAGATTTGCTGACGAATAACCAGGACGCCTGGGACACATACATGCAAAATCCGGTGCTCGACTTCTCGAGCCAGTGGTTGCCGGGGCTGGACATGCAGCAACAGCTAGGGCAAACGGGTGTATCTCCGCCCCCAGTCCCTGTGCAGAGTACGAGTGGTGCTGCGGACCGGATCCGCCAGCTCCCGCGTCACCCCAACCTCTTCTTCCTTGACAGCAATAACTACGGCAACGGTCCGCCGATGCCTGGATCCTACAACAACGGCTCGCCGCAGCAGCCGAACCAGGGAGCTCCTGGCCAGAGCGCTCCATGATCGTCCATTTTTTGTTTCTTCATGATTTAGGCCGCTGCTTTCAAGCATACAGGGCGGACAACGAATTCTGGAAGAGCCTACGATGCTGATGCCTTTTTGTCCTTGAGCATATTACCTTACGATTCACTTGGTACATTACCCTCCTACATAGCTATGACGATGTTGTCGCCTTGTATTCCGGCGATTTGATGTGTTTTTGCTTTTCGTGCCGGCCTGGAAATCATCCATCTCCTGCAGAATGTATTACTATGATCAATACCCCACCACCGTATTTCTCGCGTGCCCATAGATTGTTCAAAGTATTTATCTACGATGCGGTCCCACACGAAGTGGCCTTATCGCACACCATGCCATAATCACGTGACCTTATCGGACGCCGATTGGCTCTTTTTCCTGGCGCTCCGAAAAACATCGGAGAGAAAAACCCCGTCTGGACGTTCCCGTTGCGTTCTACCCGGCTGTTGATATTCTGATCTATAATGTAAGGCGCAGAAAGGGATAAGCCTGCACAGTGAGCTAACTTATTCGCTTGCCCAGGCATTACATCCGACAGGCCGCATGCCGTCTGCTGGCCTCGACGGCTTCAGCGCCGGTGCGGACAACGTGGAGCAGGAGTACCAGCGCCAGCGCCGTCCACCACACGACTCGGTTTTCCGTGCCCCGACGGACGAATCCCTCCTTCATCCAGAGCCGATGGAATAGCCAGGACTCGCAACGGCCGGCGCAGTCGCAGTCTACCCCCGTCGAGACCACCCCCGATAGCCACGAAGAGTCGGCCGCGCGACCAGCCGAAGATGCGCCCACGATGACGACGACGACGACGACGACTACAACGGCAGAGGCGGAGACACACAGCCACGTCCAACGTGATGAAGAACAGCCCCGAGAAGAACTAGAGAGCTCCTCCTCGGACCCCTACTACGATGCGATACGCGCCGAGGCGGCTTCGGAGCGGGAGCCCGGCCAGGACGATGAGGCCCTCGAGGAGGGCGTGTACCCGCGGAATTCTCGACACATGGAGATGTACCGCAAGTTGAAGAAGATGATGGAGCCGAAGGAGACGGTGTTTGTGGGGAATATGTTCTTCGACGTTACGGCGGAGGATGTGCGGCAGCGGATGCAGAAGTTTGGGGTTGTGCAGCAGGTTTATATTGTGAGGGATAATCGGGGGATTAGCAAGGGGTGGGTTTCCTCTCATCCTTCTTATTTTGGTTTTTCTTTTACGTCTGCTAACGGTGTTCTTGACTAGGTTCGGCTACGTCCAGTTTGATAGCGTCGAAGCCGCTACGCGCGCCATTGAAGGCATGCACCTGAAGGTGTTCGAGGGCCGCCGTGCGACGGTCGAGTATGCGCAGAACAACGTCAACACGCATATGGGGCTTCGGAGTCCGTCGCGAACACTGTACCTCGGCAATGTGCCCTTCGACGTGACGGATAAGGACCTCAACGAGCTCTTCGAGGGGATCCCCAACGTGATTGACGTGCGGATCGCGATCGATCGCCGGACGGGGTTGGCGAAAGGTTTCGCGCATGCGGACTTTCTTGATCTCGATAGCGCCAAGATGGGGTTGGAACTGCTGCGCCAGAGACGGCCTCATGGGCGACGGTTGCGCGTGGACTTTAGCCATAGTAGCCGGTTGGCGAACCCGGTTGAGAACTAGTGGTGGTAGGGAGAATTCGATTCTGATATCGGGACTGTATAATAGATCTATTATTTATTGTATTATACTATCTATTTAAAATGGGATCGTATTTACTATTTACTCGGGATTACTCCATTGCCAGGAGACATTGATCTGGTTGATGTAATACCAATACAAGTGGCGATCGCATTGGACGGTCGGAATGTGGTAACGGTGGGGACTTATTATAGTGTTATTCGAGTACCTTAATTACTTCCCTGACTATAATGTCATCATGTGAAGGAGACTGGACTTATGGGACTTATTATTAATGGACTGAC
The DNA here is from genome assembly GCA_023619815.1 of Aspergillus neotritici. Classification (NCBI taxonomy): domain Eukaryota; kingdom Fungi; phylum Ascomycota; class Eurotiomycetes; order Eurotiales; family Aspergillaceae; genus Aspergillus; species Aspergillus neotritici. The sequence goes on from JALZYL010000014.1 coordinate 147,827, forward strand.
CCGTACTGATTCTTCTCGTTGATCTTGAACCATCATTGTTACGACTCTTACTACTGACTGACTACACGTACTCCGACTACTGACCCCTGTCCAAAAGCTGCATCATCCGTACAACAACAACAACAACAACAACAACCACAGCGGGCCTTCCCTTGCCAGATTCCCCACTTCTCATTCCCCCAGAACTGTCTTACATTGAAGCTTTTCTTTCCCCCCCTTCCCCCTCTCTGACGGCTGAATCCCTAAGGCCCGCCCGTCTGATCTCATCGCCCGCCTTAGCCTGCCTTACACCCCAGTCTAGTCCTCCAAGCTCTTGGTCGCTCACATGGCCCCATCGGCTTTTTTATCTTTATCCGCATCGTCTTCTTTTTCTTCCTCTCATCGGGGCCTTGAGAATTAAACCATCTTTCCACTCGATCTACACATCGTGGTCCAACAAGAGACCAGTTGTCGAACCGACCTAAGCTTGCGTCGTCTCCGCCTCTCCGCCTTTCTTATCTGGCACTTCACGGTTTCCCCCCAACTAATCTGACCAGGTCCTATTGTTGACCACGACAACAAATCCACCTCGATTTATCAATTTTGGTTGAATTCATTCGTCCCCTGTTCCTGTCATCTGATTACTTCCCATACCCGGTGGCGATGGGGAATTCGCAGACCAAAGAATCCAGATCGTCTCTTGCTCATCCGAATCGCCGAAGCTACGGAGGCCACGGAAGGTCGCCCTACGATGACCGGCACCATGCGGAAGCCTCCCGATCGACGCGTGGCAGTCGCCCGGACCTCTCCATCCTGGGAATAAGTAGCAGCCATGAAAGGGATGTGGCCTCCCTCGAGCATCGTCGCGAGACGAAGCAACAACGTGAAGCGCGACGGCTGGAGAAGGAACGGGTCGCCCGGATCAAGGAGCGGGCGCGTAGCATGCGAGAGGAACATGTCGATGGAGGCTACCTTGTCACGCAGGGCGTCTACACGGGGACTGAGGACTTTAGTAAACCGGTGGTCCGACAGTTGATGGTGAGTGGACTTGCCACACGTGCTTGGCTATAGAGTCCATGCTGATTGATTACCCCCTCCCCCCCTGCAGATTGAACGACGTCTGGCCCCGTTTTGGCGGGGATTGAACGACTTCTCGGATTCATGGACGGAGCATCAACTGATGGCGGCCGCGAGGGGCCTTCCCATCCCCGCCCCGGACGAGATCCCCCCGGAACTGGAGTATCGGAATCCACCAAGGGTCGCGGAGGAGGCCAAGGAGTCGCCCGATCCACGGTCCATTCAGCATCTGACAGTCCCGATCACGTCAAGGTCGCAGTCCGATGGCTCGGATGCGTCCCAGACCTCCACGCCGGCGCAGTCGTTGCCCTCCACTTCGCCCATCTCCTCGGGCCCGTCCAGCTCGCCTCTATTTCGAACTCGGGCAAAAACCCTCGCTTCCCTGACGACGTCGAGAAATGCCAACGCGGTGGACCCCGGTCCGCGGGAGATGCAGCTCCCGCACGACCCCTTTGTCAATGGCCAACCCATAGAGGCCTACCTGTACAAGAATGCGTCCGAGTGCCCGATCTGCTTCTTATATTACCCCCCTTACTTGAACCGAACGCGGTGCTGCGACCAGCCCATCTGCTCCGAGTGTTTCGTGCAGATCAAACGACCCGAGCCCCACCCCCCAGAGCATGGCGATGCGGACCCCAATGCCCCCGCTCCGACGTCCGAGGCGGCGCGTCCCGACAACCAGGACGGTCAGCTCGTCTCAGAGCCGGCCGCCTGCCCATTTTGCGTCCAGCCGGAATTTGGCGTGACGTATGTAACGCCGCCCTTCCGCCGGGGATTGACCTACGCCGCCGATCCGGGCTCTCGTCCCAACCTCGCCTCGCCCGTCTCGTCCACATCCTCCCTGTCCTCGGGGAATATCGCCACCTTCACGGGTCGCCGACGCGCGACGTCGTTGTCGGCCACGGACCCGGCCGTGATCACGACCGACCGGATCCGACCGGATTGGGCCCAGAAGTTGGCCAACGCCCGCGCTCACGCGGCGCGACGGTCCGCCGCGGCCACCGCGCTGCACACGGCGGCCTACCTGATGAACAGCAACCCCTCCGGAAGCGAATCCCGCAACTTCGGCCTCGGGAGAAGGGGCGTCATGCGCCGGTCCGGGCCGCCGGAAGGTCAAGGCAGCCCCGGTCGGGGCTCGCCCGCCTTGCAAGCGCTGGCCTTTCTGACGGATCGCCGGGGGCCCGGCAACGAGACCGATTCGGCCGAGGAAGGCCCCGGCACGCCGGCGCGCGGTGGTTCGAGACGCACGCGGGTGGACGATCTGGAGGACATGATGATGATGGAAGCGATCCGATTGAGTCTGGCCAGCGAAGAGGAGCGGCGCAAACGCGAGGACAAGGAAGCCAAGAAAGAGGCCAAGAAGCGGGAGAAGGAGGCCAAGAAGGCGGAGAAGATGGCCCGGAAGTCCGGGCTCTACAGCAGCAACGCCAGCCGCTCGACGCTGGATGTCCCATCGGGACTGGGGCGGGTGGTGAGCAGCTCCTCCTCCGTCACCGGGGACGACCCCACCGCCGCGAGCAAGGGCAAAGAGGTCGATCGCGCGAGCCCCTCCGCCCCGGCCCCTGCCCCTGCCGGTCCCGGCGCGGCGGGCCCCGCAGACGCCTCGCCGGCGGCGGCCCGCGAATCAGGCCGACCGTCGCACTTGCGACATGTCTCGAGCGCGTCGTCGTCCTTCTCCTCGGTGGTGGAATCCATGACGGAGGACCACCCGGGGCCGTTCCCACCGGTCGAGGGAACCAGTTCGTCCCACGAGCCCATGTTCAACTTCCGCAGTCTGGCTGCCGTCATCGGAGACGACGACGACAAGCCCGAGTCCGCCGAACACGTCGAAGACACGGTCCCCGGCCTCGCTCCGGGCACCGCATCCGCCGACCTTCCCGTGTCTCACGGCGCGGTGGTTCCGGGCTCTACCCTGTCTGGGGAAGACCATACCAGCCTGTCCGAGCACCGGGACTGTCTGAAGCCGCAGGAACTGGAGACGCGATCTGTGGAGATTCATAACCCGCCGGGGAATGCACAGACGTCTTGATTTTTCCTCCATTCTTTCCCTTCCCTTTCCTTTTTCTTTCATTCTCTTCTCATGACTGGGTATCGATGGAAAAGCGATGATGATGCACAGAATTTCTATTTCTTCTTTCTTTCTTTCCTTTTTCTTTCCTATTTTCTATTCACTAGTTCTGTTGGGTTCGGATATGGTCTATGCTGATTGATTGAGTGAGTGATTGAGTGATTGCATTACGGGGATCGGGAGTCTCGTTTGTTTATATACATTAGTTGCATAGAATTGACATGCATTTTGAAGGCATTCACCTTGCGTATTTGATTTATTGTTTGATATTGTCTTGATTGCCTTATATCGACTAAATTGGGGTAATCTATCTATCGCGTCCCTACCATTATGTCCATGCATTATCCAATGCGGCTGAGCGCGGTATAATATATGAATTTAATTCCCTAGCGGTTGATTGATGACCACCCTACCTTAACCTACGTACCTCCCTACCTAGTATCTACCTACCTTACCCTCTTAGGAAAGGCCAGTGACAATCCAATCGGAGTAGAGGAGACTCCCCTGTCCTGCTCAATAATCGGAAATTGAATTGAGATTCAGATTGATATTAATGATATGCAAGACAATCAAAGAAATAAAATGACCATGATGACAGGGCGTGGCGCAGACAGACCGTGTGATTTGATTGTCGGTTTCGGATCTGGTTTCAGCCACGCGATTGCGTCTCCACTCTGCCCAGTCCCCGATCCTGGTAGTTGTTGTTGTCCAATGGATTATTCCATACAGTGACCAGGGACGGACTGGTACTTTACCTGCAAATGCAATGCAGCAAGGGGTGGGTGGACATGGCATTGTTCTGTTTGGTTTAGATTGATTGATTGATTGATTGAATGAGGGCTGGGGATATCACGTGGTTGTGACTTCTCTTGCATCGACCCAAGTTAACACCCTCCATGTCTGACTTAACTGGGAAAAAAACAAGGTCAATACCTGGTCTCTATGTAGGTCGACGGCAAGGAAAGGAAGTCAATCCGTGGGGATCCCATTGGGTGAGAAAGCTGGATTCCTCGGTCGACTAGTGACGTGATGTTGACTTTTGGATGCTGATCATTATTACACGATGTCGGTGGGAAGTCGGTGGGTGATGAGCGCAGGACCATTGCTTCGGATTTGATTTGATGGACTGCCCTGCTTTTTTTCTTTTTCGTTGGTTACTGGCTTTCGATCGATCGTCTCCCACTAGTCTGTCTAAGAGACTGGACTACCGTCGCCTAGCGGTGACGAAAGTTTGTGGTCGAGTTGATCAGTCGCGTTTGGAGGATCTGCTTGCATTGGACCAATCTGACGGGGACACACCTCTTGGTTTGACTCGAAGGAGTTAAGAGAGAAAATATCAGATGGGATCAAATAATTTAGTATAATAAATAAATAAATGAAATCGAAAGAAATAACACCGACAGCAAGGAAAGAGAGGGGAAAGGTATAAATCGAGTCCATCCATGGTTCCATCGCCCCATTTTTAGTATTGTGTTTGGCTTGTTACAGGTTTAATTGATTTTTCTTCTCTCACCTCTCACTTCTTCTCTCACTTCTTCTCTCACTTCTCTCACCTCATCTCTCACTTCACTTTCCTTCCTCCTCTCTCACTTCTCTCCTCTCCTCTCTCCTCTCTTAACCACCTACGTAATTCCACGATCGATTCCGGCGATCCGGATCGCTGATCATTCCGCTGTCCCCACTTCGTCCCTCTTTTACTTCGATTTTCTTACCTCTCCTCCAAGTCAACGAGATGGCCATCCGCGACAAAGAGAACCGCCCGCGCGGTCTCCGAATGCCCTCCCTCTCCGCCATCAAGTTCAAGAAGAACCAGCAGAGTCCCCCGGACTCCCCTCCCACCGAGCTCCCTCCCGAGATCTCCATCTTCCCCGCCCCAGCCTATCCGGCGCGAAACGACTCCATGCCCGTTCGTCCTCCCAGACCGCAGGAGAAGGAGTTGCCGCCGAATCCATTGCCCTCTCCTCCGCCTTTCCCCGCCGTCTCGGTCAATTCGCCGTCGTCGTCTTCCTATCACAACCAGGGCCCGCCGCTGCCTCCGCCGCCCCCGCAGGATCGCTCCCCGCAGAACCTCTCGCCCGCTGCGTCGCCGCCGACCTCGACTTCGCACTTTGCCCCCAACTCGCCCTCCAACTTTGTCCCCAACTCGCCCCCCAACTCTCCCCCCAACCGCTCCGACTTTGCCCCCGTCAAGCGCGTCCCCAGCATCCCCCGCGTGCCCGTTCCCCGCTCCGAACAACCCCCCGTGCCCGTCCAACGACCTACCCCACCTTCCAGCATCAACCACGACATCGACGAGCCCCCGCGCGGACAGCCCAACGGTGCCGCAGAACAACAACAACAGCAGCAACAGCAGCAGCAACAGCGGCAACAACAACAAGAACAAGAAGACCCCCTCGAAGACTTCATCCCAGACCCCGAAGCAGACAGGGAGCAGCACGAGCCCGACCTCGACGGCCCCGGCAGCGCCATCGAGGAAGCCTCCAGCGAGGAAAACAACGGTCCCTGGACCCCCCCAGACATCGAGCCCGTCGCGGCCCCCTTGAACAAGCTGCACTACGCCTGCTACCAGGGCCACCGCGCGATGCCCATCGCCGCCAACCGCTGGCACGCGGTGCCCTGCATGACCTGCCAGAAGTTCGACCGCGAGATCCGCCACCGCTGTGTCTTCTGCTGTCTGCGCATCTGCGCGGGATGCTATCAGACGCTGCAGAAGAGTCCGAATCGCTCGTTGGCGCGGTTGATGGATTCTCTGGAGGAACGTCCCGAATCGTCCGAGTCACTGGAGAATCCTGAACCATAATATAATACTCTCCTGATGATTTCCCTGGGTTTTCTTTCTTCATTCCTGCCGTTTTACGTTATTTCTGGCTTGCATTGCTGAGTTTGATGTGCAATGGATATCCTATTCTGTATCATGCTTATCTCGGATGGGTGTAACTTATGATTTTTTCTATCTCATAATCATCTCTTTTTCTTTATCCTTTCGATTACTCTTCTATTATTTTTATTGTCTATTGTCTATTGTCTATTTCATGCACATATCAACAAGCAGCTCCTATCTGCGGGATGTACCCTCTATCTCACGTTGGCCATGGTTGTACATATTTTTTTCCCTTCTTTTTTCTATGTTTTTTTTTTTCTTTTTATCATTATTATTGCCCACAACAGCTGTATGCACGGTCCTCCAAAACACTACAATCTATCTATCTATCTATCTATCTATCTATCTACTTATCCGTGTCTGTTTATTAGGCATCTAGGTAGGTAGGTATACATCCTTTCAAGAGCGTCATATCATGTCATGTCACGTCACGTCACGTCATCCACGTGGTCCAGGCAGTCAGTCGGTCGGTCGATCTGGGCTTGGTTGGTTGATAGGTAGTTTGGTAGGTTGGTAGGTAGGTCGGTTAGGCCTAATTGAAATAAATAGTATCTCCATGTGGGACATGACGCATCTTGCATGCATCTTGGGGTGGTCAGATGATGCTTGATGTGGAATCTTGGGTATATTTGTTTATATGTATGTATATACATGTGCATAGATCTATATATAGATGTAGATGTAGATGTAGATCTGTATACTTTGAAATCGGAAAACTTGAACATAAATGAATGATTGATTGATTGATGATTGATTGATTGTATGAATGCATGTATGGTATATACATTTTGTACCCCACCCCTTTGAGCAAAATAGCCACAACCTGCACAAAACAAAACAAAAGAAGAAAGAAGAAAGAAGAAAGAACAGATAAGAAACAGGGGAAAAAAAAGGGTAGATAGATCACCGCTTCCCCTGCCGCAGCCTCTTCTCCCTCTCGTAAGCATTCGCCTCGCGACCCTCCTCGTTCTGCACCTCCGCCACAAGCCGTCTGTACTTGCGCTCGTACTCGGCGTCGCGCTCCTTCTTCTGCCGGAGCTGCTCGCGCGCCACGAAGTTGGCGTCCTTGCGCAGCTCGCGCATCGCCCCCTTGCGCTCGCGCTTGTACTCCGCCTTGACGCGGTTGAGCTCCGCGCGCTCCCGGTTCGGATCGTAGTGCTTGTCTGGGTTGAAGGTCTCTTCGAATTTGGGGATCGCGGTCTTGATGGCTAGTGGTCGGTGGTGGTGGAGTTCGAGCGGGCGGCGGTGGAGGCGGGCGGTGGAGAGGTGCGTGGTTACCTTGGTGAGGGTGGCTTGGAGGGCGGTCTTGGAGAGCTTCGCGGGCCAGGTTTTGTCCAGGTAAGTGAGCACTGCGTGCGCTGGGGTGAAGATCTCCGTGAAGGCCGACTTGTCGGACCAGAGGTCCGATGCTGTGTCGAGGAGCTTGATGAGCGTGCTGAGGAGGGAGAGCTTGAGCTCTTCTTCTTCGGCTCCTGCGGCTGGCCCTGTGATGTCCCAGAATCGGAGCGTTCGGGGGGCGATGATGGACTTCGTGGCTTTTAATCGGAGAGGTACCTCTGGACTGCGGGTTGGGAAGGGCCCGAGACTGGTTGTCGGCGCTTTGGGGCAGAGGTTGCACAGCGCGTTCAGGACGTAGTTGATGAATTCCGGCATGTACCGCTTGGAGATCTCCTGGTATTGCAGGAAGAGACTGGCCGCGTAGGTGCCTGTGGAGATCTCAGCCAACGAGTTGACTGTGCTTTGGCCCAGATACCGGGCGAGCGTGAGGTGCGCCGGTGTCGCAATGGCGTGGAAGTGGTCTGAGGTGGGGAAGATGGCGAAAATCCCGGTTAAGATGACCAGATCGCCGGGAAGAGGGTTGAGCGGTCGTTCCGCGGACAGCTGGCGGAGATGGCGTCTGAATGCCTGCGACACATCCTCGGGATGCGATTTAGCGAGGGAGTGGATGTGTCGGAGGATATTCTCCAGGACCGCAAACGGCGGATGTTCCGCCTGATTAGCCATGTATGCAACGTGCTGGACGAGGATCGCGGAGAATCGGCCCAGTTTCGATTTGTTGGCACTGGCAAGACGAGGGTGGTGCAAAGCTCGGATTCTCTGGACCACAGTAGGCAGATCTTGAACTGCCACATCTTTGATTATGTCGAGGAACTCTTCATGATCGCTGGGGCAGGGATACGTGTATGCGAGTCCGTCGGCCTTTGTTTGCTCTCCGTCAGCCGTGATAGTAGACTTGCCCTCTGGGATAGTGAGGCCATTGATGTGCTCGTCCTCCTGTGCGTCTTCTTCCTCGCTTTCGGAATCCTCTATAGAGGATGCTTCATCATCGCTGCCGCCAATCGACAAACTGACATCAGACCTCGTCTCCACCAGATCGTCGTCGATAATAAAATCGTCTTCATCCTCAACCGCCAGTTCCGGGCGCGAGGAAGTATGATCAGCCGGCGCTTGGAAACCAAATGCTTTCGCATCATCAAATACTGACTCGTCATCAGACGCCCCCATATCATCATCGTCATCATCATCCCTGTTGCCTTTCTCACTCTCATCCTCGCTCGATTCCTCGCCCCGCATTCTTCGCAGGCGTTCCTCTTCCAGGGCTTTCAAACGCTGAGCTTCTTCTTCAATCTTCTCCTCTTCAGTCTTTGTACGATCAGTGGGCTTAGACCGTTGATCAAAAGTCATCTGCCTCAAGCGTTGGTCGTATTCTTTCTCGGTATCCTTTCCAGGGCCTGCTTCGATCCAGGCCGCACGCTCCGGGTTCATCGCCGCCAAGTCGTCTTTGGGAGGCTCGGGTTTTGGCGGAGGCTTGATACCTCTCAGCATGCCGAACAGGTCAGGGAGCTCCTTATCAAGTTCCTCCCGCAGATCGTCATCGTCCTCTTTAGCTTGTTGTCGTTCCAATTTGTGGAACTTCGACTTGGCAATCACCTCCTTCATGACTTCATGCTTTGATTTCTTCCGCTCCGGCAGCCCTTCCTCCCCCTCATCCTCCAAAGCGCTGCCCATACCATCCTCATCTTCAAACACTCGCTTTCTCTTGTGGGGAAGTTCGGAGTCCGAATCCTCTTCATCCAGGCCCGCGTCGTTGTCGCTGTAATCTTCCAGCTTCGCGCCGTCCCCAAAAGATAGAGACTGCCCTTTATGGGTAAGTTGGAATTCCTCCTCCTCGTCATCCTCCTCTAGATTGAACATTGATTCTTTGCGCAATCTTCGTTCACTTTCTCGGGCGAATCGTTCGGCAGCTCTCTCCTCGGGTGTCATGGTCGGATCGTTTTCACCAATACGGCGATCAACGAGACCGCCCACCTTGTTCTTGCGGTTCATTTCCCGGAGCAGTGTTTCGCGTCTCTACAAAGAGCCAAATCGTCAGTTGATCCTGACCTTAAGAAGGAAGCGTCCTATTAGAACCTACCCTCACTTCGCCCAACGACTTCGTAACACCGGGTCTATGGTTCTTGTCGGCGGATTTCGAACCTCCATCTCGCGTGGTCACGTCGAATTTAGCCCGCGAGGCCGTAGTCTTGATCTCAAATGGATTGAAGCGGTCCCGAATAGCCTCCAAGGCGGCATTGCGGCGGATTCGGTCCTGTGCGCCGGCGCCGGTTTTCGCATTCTGGCGTTTTTGCTTTTTCGACTTCTGCGGCGCGACGACCCCGCTGTCACGCAGCGAGGCCTTGAGCTGCTTTAACTGTGAAGGCGGCATTTATTCGGTGCGTGGGCAGGACGAGCCAAAGAAAGCGACGCTTGTCGGGTCTCCGAAATTTTTGGCTGCAGGGAAGAAAAAAAGTTGGTTCACCGCCCGGAGCATTCTGCCGGTGGGTGGTGCTTTCTCCGCCTTCGGATGGTCGATCCAACCTGACATCAAGCAATCAATCGGACCGAGATCGAGCGAGAGCCACACCATGGCCTCGCATCTGAATGATCGATTGCTGTGGATATGCCTTGGTATGGTATCTAGATTTCTATTGTGAATTATTCGTGACTGACACGATTTGGTTGACAGGCGTCTCTCTATTCTTCGCCGTCCGCGGCATTGCGACGGATCTCCGCCAAGTGCGCGATTTGACGGAGATTAAGCATGTAGATGAGAAGGAAGATAAGATGATAAGTGAAGGAACAGAAGATGGTACGTCGCATATCTCGCCCGACTATATCGCTGTCACTGGATAGGCGTGCTGATCTTGTCTAGCTTTGAAATTAGACACCCTACTCAAGCTCTCCGAGAGCACGAGTTATGACCTCCGAGCAGCGTATGATTCCCCATGCTCTGTTAGTTTCGGAGCTGACACAAGTTACACCCACAGATCCTTGCGTATCATTGCAGAACGGTCGACCAAAGGAGAGACCCGGGATTTGCTTCTCGCAGACCTTGCGAGCAAGGATAGCGAGCGGCGTAACAAAGCCCTTAGTGCCATGTACTTCCTGGTCTCCAACCGAGCGCGTATGAAGGCTGCCCATTGATCACTCGTTGCCTCTACATTTACTAACGATAGGCCTAGTCGCCCGGACGTCCGTATGCACCCGATTTAAAGACATCACCGCCTATACCGCTATTGTCAACTGCCTCTGCCACTTCCTCGAGGAGCATGTCGAAGAGACCTCGACAACGGTGTCACCCATTCTACCAAAAACGAGACCTCTTGGAGAAAATAAGGCTTTAAAAGTGTTGAATATCATATTGCAAGAGAATATCCCCGCGGCCTTGGAGGCCGGTGTGATCACTCGATGGCTTGCGAAATACCCATTTCCGTGTGCCCTCTCCGAGCCATCGCGGCGCCAGGATGTTGTCATCCTTATGAGGACGTGGTGGTCCGATGACGCAGTCATGAGCGCTATCTTCAATACGCTCTCGACACATCCCGACGGCGCCAAACAGCTCCGCAAATACGGCCTCATGGGCAGCATGATGGAGGAGAATGACCAGGACGAAACGGATAGTGACGTATGGATGGTCGATGGAGAAGATACCGCGGGCTCGAGACACATTACAACGAGAAGACCCCGGGATCGTACGGCCGAGGAACAGGTCGTGCGAAGGCGAAGGAGAGAAGCCATGGTCTTGAGTGATGGTGGACGCCCGCTGGGTAATGACGACATTATCCAATTACCCGTCTCTGAGTAACTGATGATGGGTCCCTCTTTCCTGCTCGTTCCCATCCTTTCAATCTGTTGCTGGCCGCCGAACCACAGACTGGAGTCGACGATCATTGCCGGGCGATTGACGAGTACAGACTTACGATGGTAGTGCAGCTTCGACTGTGTACTATGATACCCTTTACGGATAAATTGCAATATTAATATACAAGACGACTCCGGATTACAGCCCAACCCACGAAGTCTTGGCAATATGGTCAAGCTTTTTCCGGCTGCTCTTGACCATGCCGAATGATTTGAGCTCAGATAGAGCTCGATAAAACAGGGTCAAAACCATACGTTCGTCACAATCATCGCCACCGTCACTTTCAAACACAGCATAGAATGCCTGCCAAAGGTCATGCACGTTCACAAGGGCACCAGACTCAAGGATAAGCTGATACAGAATCGCCGTTGCCGGTTGTTTCGCAGAGACCCTGGCCTCGGAAGCCTGTGACGTGGAGACGAGATAGTCAAATGGTCTAGCCAACGCTCGTTCGATGGCGTAGCGGGGTCGAGGCGAGAAGATCTCTTTCAAGGGGTTCTTCATATCGATGATGAAGGCCTCGTGTAAGAACAGATCTTGCGGATTCAGCAAGGCTTCCGCAAGACACGCTTCCGTTAGCGCATGGAAACGATCAATGATCTTGGTATACTCTATATCCTGCGGGGGCAGTTGGGCTTTACCCCTGTTGAGCTTGACTCTTTGCTGGACAACAGTCGTTGCCACTACAGAGTGGCGGTTGTCGTGCTCGCTCCGGAGCGGTGCAACATCTTTATATGCCTGCAAAAGGCTCTCGAGGTCTCTCTGAATCGTTTCAAAATCCGGATGCGCCGTCAGATATCCTGGGAGGATAGCGAGCAACTCCTGAAGACTGGTGGAGTCTAGCGTTTTCAAAGTCATCAAGATTTCCTCCACCCACGAGGAATCCAGCAGTTCGCCGGACAGTGCGCGGACTGATACGTCCGATATGCTGGTGTCTTTTGCAATACCGAGATGTTTGAGGCATATGTGGATTATTCTCGCGGCCTGAAAAAGATCGCGCATCTTCTGTTGTCCCACGCGGAGGTATTCTAAACTTTGCGAAAAGAGATACCCGTCGTCTTCTAACAATTGACGTACGTACTCGGGTGACCCTGCATCTAGATGATGTTCGCAGAAACTGCAAGGTTTAGCCATATTGCCATTTATGCAAGCCATTTAATGCAAGACGGTCGAGTTTCCTACCTTCGAAAAGACGGAACATTCCGAATGGCCTCGCAGAGCTTGTTCTGTCGCAACGAGGAAGCATCGCTTGCTAGGAGAGTTGCTAATGGGTTGGCGAAGAAGTGGGACATGTATGCGTACTGGGATGGTCAGTGTTGGCCAACAGACAAACGAAGTGACAATTACCTTGACAGTCCGGCTGAAAGCCTCGGGTGTCTGGAAAAAGTCGGTGGATTTCTCAAACAGAGTCGTTGTTATGTTGCGACCGAACCAGAATTGGCCATTTTCATCTGCCTGTAGATTCTCGTAGATACGGTCGACACAATTACTTGCGCCGTGGATCTTAAAGTATCTACCCCGGAGCAAGGCAACGCTGGAGCGGAGAAGTCTGCCCTCAAATAGTTCGACTGACGTCGAGATGCCGAATAACAGAGTAAAAGGTATCCGATCAACCCAAGAACTACGAGATCAGCTTGAGCGCCGCATCGTGTGTCTGGAACAAATGGCTCACCTCAACAAGGACAAAAGATCCGTGAACATGTTTGGATCAACAGCTTCGCTATCTCGAAAAGCGATAACCAACTTGGTGACACCCTTTCGTTTTACGTAGTCCCCAAGTACGTCAAGGTCGTAGCCGAGAAGTCTCGGGCCCTGGACTAATTAGCACACTGTATCCCCCCGTTCTAACGGAGATAGAACATACGTCTCGATCCGTAAGGAAGCTCTGATACCCTTCGTTGCCCTCCGTATTCGTAATCGCGGCGCGGATGATATTCTTCAGGGTGGTTTTGAGGTTCGGCGCATCTCCCGACTCCAGCTCAATGACTCCACCCTCGCCCGCAGTTGTCAATCGGTCATTTAGCCTCGTCAACAGTCGGCCGAGGGAAGACACGTTGGATCCGACAGTGACCAATGCCGTGGGAATGCAATTGCCGTAGCTATGCCGGTCAGGTCCATTGGAGAATATACCAGCGGAGATACTTACGTCTGAGGCGAAGTCGACCTGACAAAAGACAGGACCTCCTCGAGAACGCCTGAATCCGCATCGTTTAAGATCCCCTGCCCAGTATGGCATCGTTAGGTGCCGTCCGCTCGCGCGTAGATTTGTCCCATGTAGCCCAACTGACCTGGATCTTCGTCTCCTGTTCCGACCATAACGTCTGATAGAAGTTGTATCTGGATTCAACCGATGCTGCAGTTTCATCACCGTCCAGAAGGGGTACGAACGGGTGAATGGCGTTGTCGGCCTGTTCCTCTGGAAGGACCTTCCGACGTTTCGAGGGTCGCTCTCCGGGAGCTTTGGAGACATTGGCCGGACGGTACAGATATACACCCTGATCTTGTAATCAGCATATGGTCTTTATTTTGTAAACGGATGGGAATCAGTCGGGGCAGATAGATGTACCTGGGTATTGGTGCCATCTTTAGGCGCATCCGCGTCGGCCACTTCAGGGTCCATGGCGATAATCAATGGGATATTCTCGACCGCTGAGAAAGACAGTAACCACCTCCGCTCAGTGACAGTCCTCGTTGACCCCGATCGAAAGACAGAGGAAAGGAACTGGGATGAGCGACAGTTCGATAGACTGATTATTCATGAATCGCCTCTCGCGTCGACGCTAAACCCGATCGGGCCGGGGTTTGCTCAACTCCGCCGCGGAGCTTTTTTTCCTCTCCATACGAACTCATCTGGACGAAATCTATCGAAACAGACTCGACTCACCCCAGTTTAACTCTCACCCTCCGATGACCGAGCCTTGCTTACGTCCATGCTCCGCCAAGCCATCCAGGGAGCTCGGTGGGGTTATCAGCATGCTGCCCGCAGAGGCCCGTCGATTTCGCCGCTCGCCTCGCTGCGTGCTTTCTCCGGCATAGCCCCCCGCTCCATCAACTATGACGACCCACAGAGCAAGATACGTTTCTACGAACAAGATGCGCGGGATAGCAAGACGAGGAGGAGGGTTGACCCCGAAGCGGAGCATCACGCCGAGCGGGCTGCGCTGGAAGGGGAGCTCTCCAAACTCGACAGCGAACTCGAACTCCTGAAGGAAGGCCCCTTCGGACCCAATAGCGAGTTCATCAAAAGTCTTCCCGAGAAGGAAAAGGCGATCGCGTTGGAGGCTATCCGGAAATACAAGGAGGAGAAAGGTGGGGATCTCGCGACCAGTCTGGACGAGGTTTTCGACAGCGAGTTGGACGAGCTCATAAAAGAGGAGTTCGAGGGGATGGCGACGGAGCAGGAAAATTGGGAACCGAAGAAGAAAGACAAAGACTCCCGCAGAGCGGTTGCACCGAAACCTTACGAGGTGATGGTGCCAGAGGACTCCGAGTCGCAGGCGTACGTCGCGAAATTCAACGAATGTCTCACACGGTTCACGCAGGATAGCTCCAGCGAGCGTTGGAAACCCGAGTTGTGGAGATGGTATCGCCGGTGCAGGCAGATGGTTCCCGGGTTTTTGGAATCCATACCGGAGGAGGCGATGGAGTTACTGTGGAAATCTCAGGCAGAGGGTTCGACAAGAGCCGCGCGCACCACCCATCTCCAGACTCTGGCGGAGGACGCGTTCTCTGTAGGCAGACCCCTTCCGATCCCACACATCCTCTCGTACATCGAGTCCCTACGGGAATCAGGGAAGACCAAGGAGGCCTTGGACCAATGGGAGGCGCACCAGGTCGGTCTGTCTGAGGGAAAGGAAGACCTGGAGGCGTATTGGACGCTCGGGGTGCGGCTTTTTGCGGCGGAAGACAACCCGCAGCGCGCGCAGGATATCGCACTGGCGTTCCTCGCCAACGACAAGTCCCGCCAGCCGCGTGTACTCATCCCCGTGATGACAGCGTGGGCGCGACAGACCGGCAAGGAAGCCGAGGTCAAGGCCTGGGCGTTGTACCTGCAGCTCAAGGCGTTCCTTGTACAAGGCATGACCATGGAGGACTACGACCGCATCAGCATTGGCTTTCTCAAAGCCGGAAAACTCAACCTCGCCATCGCGGTGTTCAAGGACATGATGGTGACGGGCCAAGACCCCAAGCACGACTCGACCTTCCTCTACAAAGCCGCCGTCGGCCTCGCCGGCAATCTCCAGGCGTCCAGCGTCTCCGAGCAGGACGTGAACAAGATCTCTCTGGCGACGCTGACGGTCCTCCCGCGACGGTTCGAAAACCGCTTCTTCTACGCAAGCTGGATGAAGAAGCTGATCGGAATGGGGGAGGTCGACTCAGCCGCCATGGTCGTCGAGCTGATGTACGAACGCGGCGTCAAGCCAGACGCCAAACACCTCAACGGCCTCATCGCAGGCTGGCTCCGCCAAGGGAACGCGGCCGCGCGGGAAAAAGCCGAGCGACTCGGCTGGGCCATGATCCAGCAACGGATCGACAACGTCTGGTCGCGATCCCACGCCGGCTCCTCCTCCCCGCGACTGCAAACGCCCGACGTCTCCTCCCCCACGACAGCAGTCCGCATCCCCAGCTGGATGCACCGCGAGACACCCCCCGCCAACATCGAGACCTTCTCCGTCCTCCTCCTCCACTACACGCGCCGCGTCGACGACAGCATGATCACCTACCTCATCAAATGCCTCGAAGACGCCCACATCCGCCCCAACTCCTACTTCATGAACCACCTCCTCTACGCCGAACTCCGCAAACAAGCGATCGGCACCCTCTGGCACAAATACCAAACAATGAGCCTCACAACAGCACCCGACCTCGAAACCTTCGCCTGCCTCTGGGACAGCGGCAAGCTGCAATACGACCTAGGGCGCACAACCGCGCACGCCGCGCCCTCATTCCCCTCCGCGCGCGGGCTCTTCGCCGAAATGGCCACCTGGTACGCCCGTCTCCCGCAGCGCGCACAAGCCACCGCCGCAGAAGAATTCTCCAAAGACCTCTACGACCAGATCATCCGGTGCTTCTGCCTGTCGAAGGACGTGCCCGGCACGCTGGTCGCGCTGCACGCCCTGCGCGCTGCGTTCGGCTTCGCTCCAGATGACACCACCGCGCGGCTCATCACGCTGCAGGTTGCGCGGCTGGCTGGCGTCCCGGCGCAGACGCCCTCGCGCCGTCTTCGTCGTCTGTCCAGCACCCCGCGCAGCAAGGAGAACATCGCGCATGTCAACCGGCTTGTGCAGATCCTCGGCCACCGTAAGGTCGCTGCGCTGGAGGAGCGGGGCTTGAAATATGAGTCGCTGGATCCCGCTGAGAAAGAGCAGTATCAGCTGGAGATTATGGCTGATTTGCTGCGGATTGTGATGGGGAGGACGGTTGGGGAGGGAGATGCTGTCGATGCGGTGGTGCAGGGGCAGGTGGAGGCTGCTGCGAGGGAGATGGGTGTTGAGGGGGTGGATTTGGGGTCGTCGATTGTGGATGGGGATTTGCGGTCGTAATGGTTATATACCTATAGCTGGGTTTTAGCGGTTGGACTGTATTATATTGTATTGCATATTTGGCGTTTCTGTTTGTTTTTGGCTAATTTGGTGGTGTTTTCTCTTCTATCCTTGCTATTTATGTCTATATCCATATCTACTCTACAGATATCTACTCTACTACTCCCATGAAAATCTACATTCCACCTACACCAGTCCAATCCCAGTCCGATAACCCTAGCCTACCTGAACAAGCAGTACCACGATAACATCGTACACATACCTCCCTGCCTACTACCTCAAATATCAAAGGCAGAAAGAACCTACAAACCCAGTAAAAAAATAAAAAAAAAGGGTAACAAAAAATGCAAATGAATATATGAAATGACAAATACAGCATAAAATGCAACCTCCCCAATCTATACCCCTCTATTTCTTCCCCCCCTTCTTCTTCTTCTTCCCACTAGGACTCCCCCCAGACGCATCCGCCTCAACGAGCACCGCATCGTCATCACTTCCGTTGACAGACGGCGCCGCCGCCGCCGCCGCAGTATTCGCACCAGCCGAAGAAGAAACAGACGCCTTTCTCGGCTCCGCAGCAACAGCAGCGGGAGAAGAAGAATGCTCAGCATCCAACTCCTTCATGAACCCCTCCGAAATCGTAGCCTTCTTCTTCTCCCACCACAGCTTCTCCTCCTCCAACTTGCTCTGGTGGATATCCATGCGTTCGCGGTACAGTGCATTATTGGTCATTTCGTTAGCGGACTGGAAGATTGTTTGGCCCCAGTTTGGGGCGTATGCGTTCGCCTACATCAATCATTACCTAGCGTTAGCATTATCGTTGCATTTTTAAAAAAAGAAACAAACAAGATGGGAAAAGAAGGGGAGGGCCTACCTCAGCAACAACATCCTTAACCTCCTCCTCCATCTCCTTCTCAGCGCGCTGAAACCGCTGCCACAGATCGTCGCCGACGCTTCCCCTCTGCAAGAGCATCGCCAGCGCGGGCTTCTGGCTGCGGAGGGTCATCACGCGTCTGATATCTTCCGCTGCGCGGCGGAGGAGGGCCGCTTTCAGCACGGATTCTGGCACGGCGGGGGCTTTCTTTTCTTTTCCTGACGCTGATGACGACGAGGAGGGCTGTTCGAGGTGCAGGAGGGAGAAGTAGATGTCGCGTTGGAGGTGGGCGGGGAACCATGGTTCGAGGGAGGTGGCTTTTTCTGTATATTTATTATTATTAGCTTCTTGTTCTTTTTCTTCTTTCGCAGCTCATGCATTGTTTCTTTTGGGGAATTGAGGTGAGCTCAAGTTTGGAAAGATGGAGGGACGTACGCGCTTTGCGCTTCCGGTATAAGCTGGAAAAGGTCGCGAGAGAGCCTACCAGAACGCCGAGGTAGGCGAACGGGATGGCGAGACTGAGCCAGTTTACCATGATTTTGCCGGTTCTCTTTCTTCTCTTCTTTTTACCACATGAATAGGGATCGGTGGGAGGAGGGTTGAGAAAGGAAAGGTGTTGAGATGACGATGAGGCACTGCAGGGTGTTGGACTAGACCTCTTTTGGGGAAAGGCCACTCTGGTCGCCCGTCATGTGACACTCACCCTACAGATACTTTACTACTATAGCGATAGTATAGTATATTGACACTACTATAAAGATAGTATAGTATATTGATACAACCAATCGTTGCTCTATCTACACCTATATCCAGCCAGATCCACGCTGTAAGATAAATCATAACATCCACCCGCAAAGAAGTAAAGAAACAAGCATCCAGACGCAGGCTATGTCGAACCGGTCTAGATAGCCAGAAAACACGACAGACGAGATGAGGTATAAAATACGTAGGAAACAAAACAAAACACGAACAACAAAAAGAAAATGAAAGAGATGACAGAGAAGAGAAGAAAAGAAAGACTAAGGATACACCGTCGACAACTGCTCCTTCGTCTTCTGACTGATCGGTCCAATCTCCTGCATCGACTGCATATCTTCCAGCACCGCGTTGAACACATCCCCCACCCCACACGCCACCTTGGTGCGGTTCCATTCGCCCCGCGTCTGCCACAGGTAATCCATCAGACACGAGTTGATCTGCTCCAGCTGCTCCACCGAGCATCCGCTGGTCCGCTGCGCGAGCTGCTCGTGCAACGTCTTGATGTACCCCGGTTCGAGGATCAGCTTGGGCGACCGGTCCTCGTCGTTCAGTAGCGACTGGAGCGTGGCCGGCGGGTGGGCCGACTGCGGGTGTGAGCCGTCGAACAGCGGCACCGGTGGCTGAGCTTTGTTCGCCGCCGCCGGCCCGTCCGATTCGCGCGGTCGCGGCGACGGCTGGCTGCTGTCCCCTTGTTGCGTGTCGGGCAGATGCTCCTCCTGCGACACACGGTCCGGATACTCCGTCAGGTCCGGGTACTCGTGCCGCCCGTGGCTGGCCCCGGGGCTCGTGGGCACGGGCTGCGGCACCGACGATTGCTCCGAGGACTTCTTGTCCGACGTCGTTTGCGTCGTCGAGGCTTCGTTGGCGTACTCGTGCGGCTGCGACCCCGGCGCCATGGGCGTCACCGGACCCTTCTGCGAGAAACTCGAGAGCCCCGACTCTCGTCGCGTCTGCTGCGACGGCGCCGTGTGCGAGTAGGCCGGTCGCGGCTGGGCCGAGGGGCCGAACGAGCTCCCCTGCGTGTCGCGACCCCCCGAGTGCTCCTCGGAATTAGTCATGTAGACGTCCCCGTCGCCGTCGGGCCGCGACGCGTGCGACTCGTGGCTGAGCTCGTTGAGGTCGGACCCGCCGCCCCCGTGGTAGCCGTTGGTCAGGAAGCTCACCGACGACGGCCGGTTCGGCGTGACCGGTCGCGCCCGCGGTCCTTTTGACGGGCTGTCGGGGAAGGATGCTCCCAGGTGCACGGGCCCGCTGGAGGGATCCGACTCGGTGTTGCCATGCGGGACCAGGTGCGGGGCCGGCTCCCGACCGATCAGCCCGTCCTCCTCTGCCTCGGCGCGCCGGGCCTTCTCCAACGCGATGCGTTCCCGCTCCCGCTCCCGTTCGTAGACGTGCTCGCATTCGGCCACCAGCTGCGGCTCGGTCTGCTCGATCGTGGCGATGTCCACCTCCACGTTCGAGAGCAGCTCGTTGGCCCGCAGGATGCGTTCCTGATCGCCGAGCTGCCGCGCATCCTTCGCCATGCGCTTGATATCGGCCAGGAAGTCCTTGGGCCGCTTATAGTACCCATTGGACAGCCGTTTCTCGATGGTGACGATCTCCATGTTGTAGAAAAACTTGCCCGACACGGTCTCGCGCAAGCCCGGCGTCAGGTGCTTGTCGTACGCCTTCTCGAAGGGGCGGAAGGTGGTCCGCTGCTCGATCGGGAGATCGCTCGTCACGATGTTCGGGTCCTCCTCTTCCCAGAGGTAGCGGATCTGATTCTCGTCGATCACCCCCGTCCGGAACCGCTTGTACTTCTTGATCTGGTCCATGATGGGCTGGATCCGGATCTTCAGCAGGTTGAGGGTCTGGTGGTCCTTCTTCTTCTGGGCCTTGAGTTGCTCCTTGGACGGCGGGAGCGGCGCGGGCGGCGGCGGCGGCGGTGCCACCTCCAGCGTCTCCAGCTCCCTCCGCTTGCGGTGTTCCGGGTCGGGGAAGTGTGCGGGGGAGGTCTGGACGTAGTCGACGACTTTGGTGAAATACTCGTACCGCGCGTCATGGCCCGGCGCCGGCAGATCGAAGAGATTCCGCCGCGAGTACCCAAACAGGTGGCGCACCAGATTGGCATCGATCTCCTCACCGGCCGACTCGAGGACGCCGAACAGCAGGACGGGATCGGTCGGGGGCACGGACCGGAGGAGACCCAGGAACGTGGAGATGACGGACGGCCCCACGGTCTCGGACCAGCTGTGGAGGTTGGGGATGTAGATCACGCTGGGCTTGTGCCGTTTGACTTCGGCGAAGAGCTGAATGACAGCGGCTTCGGGGGACCGCGTGGAGTCGCTGAGGAGGGTGGGGAGGTCGAACGACTGGACGTGCAGACCTTCGAAGCGGTGGAGGACGGCGCCGGCGAGGTACTGCTGGCCCATGCCGAGCGCTCCGCGCAGCAACAACCGGGGCCGGAAGACGCGGGATCGGTCGAATTCTTGCTGCATCTGCTCCCGCTGGAAGCTCCCCGACCCCTCGGGCTCCTCGAACTGCGCCTCCTCCAGGGCCGTCAGCCGCTTCCGTTGCGGGAGCAGCTCGGACAGCACGGCCTGGATCTCGGCCAACGGTTGCCGCAGGAGCGGCTCCATCTCCTTGGGCAGCGGGGACGCCCCCGACGACGTGGATCGCTCCGACGACGGGACCATCTTCTTGACGGCGAGCATGAAATCCTTCGGGGTGACGTCGATCTGCTTCGGGTCGATGACGAGCTTCCGATCCGACTTGTAGATCTGCGGGTACCGTCGCTGGACGGCGTTGAGCGCAGCTTCGGTGCAGAGCGCGCGGAGGTCGGCGCCCCCATAGCCCTTGGTGATCTCCGCCAGCTCATCCTTGATGGGGCCCGGCAGCGGGGGATCCCACCCTTTGGTGTGGATGTCGAGGATCGCACGCCGGCCCACGGTGTTGGGGAGGGGGAAGTAGAATTCCCGGTCAAATCGACCGGGTCGGCGGAGGGCCGGATCGATGGAATCGGGCCGGTTCGTCGCGCCAATGACGATCACCTGTCCGCGGCCATCCATGCCGTCCATCAGGGCCAACAGGGTCGACACGATCGAGGCATGGATCTGCTCCTGCTTGCTGGAACGCACGGGGGCGAGACCTGGCGAGGGTTAGCATTTCATCTTTCTATACCATTTGGGGGTTGGGGGGGGGGGACCAAAAAAGAGAAAGAAGAACATACCATCAATTTCATCAAAAAAGATAATGCTAGGCTGCGTCTTGCGGGCCTCGTCGAAGAGCAATCGCAGCTGCCGCTCGGCCTCTCCGACCCATTTGCTCAAGGCATCGGCACCCTTGCGCATGTAAAAGGTCACCTTGCGGCCCTCGGAGCTGACGCTGTTGGCCAAGGCCCGGGCCAGGAGAGTTTTCCCTGTGCCAGGGGGCCCATGGAAGAGCACGCCCCGCGGGGGCACGATGTGGAAGCGCTGGAAGATCTCCGGGTACAGCAGGGGGAGGGAGACCATCTCCTTGAGCTGGTCGATGTGTCCCTGCAGGCCACCAACGCTGTCGAAGTTGACCGTGGTGTCGACGCCGAGCGGATCCGCGTCGGCCAGGGTCTGCCGGTCTTTGATCTTGCCCAGGTTCGCCGGCGTCCCCGACAGGCCGGGCGCCGCCTCGGTGGTGTTGGTCTGGGCCGGGAGCAGGCCCGCGCCGGGTAGCCCGGAGCCCGCGGCCGCACCCCGCGCGTGCGGCGTGGCCTCGTCGTCGCTGCTGTCGCTGTCGGCACCGCCGATGGTGGCCGGGGCCCCGGGGGGTCCCAAGATCGCCGACGGCCCGCCGCCGCCGAACGGCCCAAAGGTGGGGAAGAGCGAGCGCTGCCAGCCACCGCCGCCGCCGCCACCGCCGCCGCGGCCGCCGCGGCGCGAGGGCGACTCGTTGACCTCGTTCTCGGCCTCCTCGATGGGCAGGATCAGGTCGGGGCGGATGATCCGGTAATCGACATCCTTGCGGGTGCGGCGGGGCTTCTCGTAGACGATATCGGTCTGGACCCGCCGGCGGGGTCGCCCCCCGCGCAGGTCCTGCAACTCCTCGGCCAGCTCCTCGGCGATATCGCCCGCCGCTTCCGAGTGGCCGCGGGAGCGCGACGCGCGTTTGCGCAGGCCCGGGCGGCGCCCGGCGGTGCTGTCCGCCTCGTCCTCGTCCGCCACCTGGCTTCCTTTGCGGGGGGACGCCTGCGACTTCCCGGGCGGGGACAGCTCGTCCTCATCCTCGTCGTCGTTGGATTCCTCCTCCTCGGGCTCGAAATCACTGCCTTCGTCGTTCTGGCGCTGGGAGCTCCGGGGCTTCTTGCGGCCGGATCGACGCGGTGCCCCGGCGTCCTCCTCGTCGGGGCCCGGCTGGGAGCGACCGCGTCGGGTTCTCCGCCGGGATATGGGGCCTTCGTCCTCGTCGTCCTCGTCGTCGTCCGCCGCGTCCGCCCCGTTCTTGGCGTCTCCGTTTTCCGATTCGGGGACGACGGAGGGGTCCCCCTGGGCGGCGGGCGGGGCGGCCGCCGTGACACTCTCGTCAAAGCTGACGGGCACATCGCTCTCCATGATCTCGGGTTGGGAGCCCTTGATCTCCATGGTGGTCTCGTCGATGACGTCGAGGTCGTCGGGCTTGGCGGCCGCGAGCCCCGGAGTGCGCTTCGAGGCGCGGGACCCGCGGCGGCCCCGGGGCGCCTGGTCGGCGTCGGGGCTGAGGGTGGCGCGCTCGACGGTCTCGACGTGGCGACCGGAGTTGGTCAGGGCGTAGATGTCCTCGGAGGCGCCGCGGGTCCGGCGGGTGACGCGACGGTGGGCGAGGTGCTGGTCGTCGGGGGGTTGGCGCTTGAGGGCGTCGCCGACCTTGAGGGTGACGACGGCGCTTTTTCGTTTCCGGGGGGAGGGCTCGGGCTCACTGTCGCCGTCGGCATCCTCGTCGGGGTCCTCTATGCTGCTGGATTCGCCCTCGTTGTAGACGGGGCGCTTGGTGGCGGCGCGTCGGGCGACGAGGCCGCGGGCATTCCGCTGGGCGTTTTGGTCGTCCTCTTCCTCGTCCGACTCCTGGTAGGACAGTTCGTCGGCCTCGTCGAAGATGTCCTCATCGGAGAGGTCGTCGTCGTCGGAGGTGCGGCGGGCTTTCTTCTTGGCGGGCTTGGCTTTCTTCTTGGATTTGGCGCGTGGGGGGGCGCGGACGGGGTGGTCGCTGTAATCATCATCATCCGAGTCGGACTTGTTGGCGAGATCTTCGAGGGGGCGTTTGAAGCGAGGCATGTTGGTGGGTTGGGGGGATTCTGTCTTTGGATTGATCACGTCAGTGGACTCGGCTCGCTTGACGACGGGCAGCGAGATCGGTCACGAATCGAGGATCAGGGGAGGTGATTCCATCCACGATGATGACCAGAACGAGGGAGACTGAGCGAGGGAAGAGAGGGCGGGCGTACTGATGCGAAGGAGCTCGAGGGGACGGGCCCGGTTTATTTACCACCGCCCAAACAAAGGACCTCCCACAACAACGCGATGGTGGAACCGATTAGACCTTCATGTAGGAACCCTGGGCCGGGGGACGGGGCCTGGAGCGAGTCGACGGAGGAGCCGGTGGACGAGTGGATCGGGATCGTCGATGGGCAGCGGGATGGAGCTGGTCTTGTAGAGAGGGGATTCGTCGCGCGCGTTGTTTGTATGGGGGTGGAGGGAGGATGTCAATCGAGGGATATCAATCAATCAATGGATGGATCAATCAATCAACTAAGCAATCGATAGTTCAAGTGATGGTACAGGCGACTCGGCGACAGGAGGGAATGTACAGTCGCATGCAGTAGGGAGATCGGAGCGGCGTGGTGGATCGACGGGAGATGGAGACAGGGACGTGGATGGGACCACACTGCGATGGGGGTGTCGTGAGGGATGACCAAGATGTGTGACAATCTTATTGAGCTTGAGGAGACTATCAAATGTAAGAACAGAAGAGGGGTGAGGGAGAGATAGAGCGAGAGGGAGAGAAAGAAAGAGGGAGGGACTGACAGGAAGAGATGGAGAGAGTGAAGATCGAAGGGCGAAGAAGAAAGAAAGAGAGAGAGAGAGAGATTCAGCCCCAATGGTTGAGTCTGCCTCACCGCCTGCCATATCCGGTATAATTCCCGCCGGTGCATCGCGATCCGCCTCGATGGGGAAAATCGCCAGGGACGGCAGAATGAACGGCCATCTTCGCTCCATCATGGCCGACATCTCCGCGTCTTTTCGATCCTCCACAACCCTCGATCTCGGTCGTATCCCAGGGAGAGATCTGGTCGAAAGAATGGGGGTGGGAATGGGAAGATTCCCACCACTTTTCGACACGGGAGACCCCCCAACACCAGTAGAGCGTGGGGAGAAAAAGATCAGTAAAAGAGGGGAATGAAGAGGAGAAGAGGAGAGGAAAACGAGAAGAGAAAATGATAGCAAGAAAAGGACAGAGACGACAGCTCGGGGAAGCTTATCGCCCTTTGACTTCTCCCCGCCTTCTTGGCCAGGCACGGTCACGTGTTGGCTGACTCATCTATTCTTATCCACTTCACTTATCCACATCCACGTCTGGCACATCCACATCTTCACCTCGTCGATATCTCCATTGTCAACCCTCAACAATCAATTACTACTCACTTAATCCTTCATCATGTTCTCCTCCATGCGAGTCCTCTCCAGGCCTCTATCGAGGTCCTTCTCCACTGCCCCCATCCGTCGAAATCAATCCCATCCCACCCCGGAGTCCAACCCCAGCTCCTTCAAGCAGACTGTACGTCATATAATACATATACTATATCTACAGAGAGAGAGATATATATAGAGAGAGAGAAGAAACTAATAAAACAGGCCTCCCACTACCGCCTCCTCGCCAGCCCCTTCGCCAAAGTCTTCCTCGGCGCCGTCTTCACCTACCAGGTCATCTACTGGACCTGGCTCAAGCTCGAGATGGACGAGTCCAAGTGGGAGAAGCGTCGTACGTTTCCTCCCCCCTGTCTTTTCTTCCCTGTGTCTGTCTCTGAAGAAAGGAAGTGTCTAATGAATGCGTCTAGAAGAAGTAACCGCCTTGGAGAAGAAGGCGAGGGAGTTGACTGCTTCTCAGAAATGAAGAAATCATTCTTGATTCTTGTTTCTGTCTCTGCCTACTGTATTATTGTAGGTAGATTTATTTAGACGACCCTTGTGTTCGCCTTTGTGTTTCTATCTAGAGGGAGATTGTGGTCTGTATTTTTAGTTGAGTACTTTATGTTGTATATATATACCCAATGGATCAGTGGAGTCGGTTTCCTTGCTTGTACAACTTAGTAGGTATTGATTGTATCCATGCATTCTTATTTATTGGCTGTATATGGATAAATCTGGAGTGATCTTCTCCCTCCTTTAAATGCGTTGACTTGTATACTACCGAGTCTTGCTTTTCAGGTTATTCTCAACGAATAGACCCATCCACTCTCCATCCGGACCACAACGGTCACCCTGTCACCCTGTCACCCCCATAAACATCTCCCACAGAATGCGGTACATACTCCGACATCCCGCCCATATAATCCGAGCCACCCATCTTGGCCCGTTTCTCGCTCGCCACCCCCTCCCCAACGAGACTGACTCCCTCCGCAGAAAGGAGGCCGCACCGTTTGCGCTTGAGCGACGGAGGAGGTGCCATAGACGGTGGTCCTCCCTCATCCATCATGACCTCGTCGTCTTGCATCCCCTCGCTATCGTTATCGCTGTCACCGTCGCTGTCATCATCCTCATCCTCGTCTTCATCCCCCTCCTCTTCTTCATCCCCCTCCTCTTCTTCATCACCCCCCTCCCCATGGCAATCATCACTGCGACCTCGTCCCCCACCCCCCCACTCACATTCCTGACCAGAAGAGATCCACTCCCCAATCCGCTCCCCCCTCCGAATATGCTCCCGATCAATATGGTTAAACCGCTCATTCCACGCAGCGACGCCCTCCGTGCTCTGCAGCGGCACGAAGTCTCCACAGAACCCGCACCAGAACTGCGTCATGGACTGCGAGGGTCCGCCGTCGCGCCCGAGCCGGTCGCGGCCGATCGCCGTCTGCACGGCCGTCTCGTCCGTATACCCGTGGTGTCTTTTGAGGTGCTGCGCGTACATCTCTTGGCGGTGGAAGACGCGCGCACAGGGTACGGTGCCGTGGGCACCTTGGGCGCCGTCGGCCAGCGGACATCGCCAGCTTTCGAGGTGGTAGTGCTGGGAGTTTTCGTGGCGCTTCCAGTCGGCTTTGCTGCCGAAGGTTTTGTGGCAGCTGGGGAACGTGCAGCCGTAGGGGCGTTCGTGGCGCTTTTTATGTTTTCTATGGGGGGCAGATCGAATGAGTGGTTGGTCTTGACTACTGAAAAGGAAAAAAGAGAAAAGAGAAACATACTTCATCTCACAGCGTAACCGCGTCCGCTTCGTACAGAACTCACACTGAATCCATTCCTTCTTGCCCTGGTCGACCGCGCTAGGACGACGACTGGGTCCAGCAGCAGCCCCGGACAGCCGGTCCAGTGCCGCCGTCAAGATCCGCTGCAGCATCTCGCGTTTCGCGTCGGAGAGGAGAGAGTCCTGGTCGCCGTCGGGTTGGTGGCTGCGCCGGCGGTGGCCGTTGTTGATGATCTTGGTCATTGCGTTGATCATGTTGGTGGCGGCCTCGGAGATCATGTCGTCCATTCTCTCCGTTCGGACACCGCTCCCTTGGGAGGACATGGAACCCTTGCGGTCTGACATCGTGTCCAGGTGGAGGGCGTTCAGGGCCGGCAGCTCCATTGGCTCAAGGTCTGCCAATGGCGGCTGAGTGGGGGTAGACTCCCCGCTGGACTCGTTGGCTGCCACCGGAGGACATGTGTCCTGGGGACCTTGCTGCTCCGGGGAGGTGTACTCTGCCTGACTGGGGACAGGACCGCCGCAATCCGGGTCCGGATCGCCCGGCTGGCCGCCGGGGTCTAACTGCGTCGGGAGGACCGTCGACGCGTCGTCCCCGAAGCGCCCGGCCAGGGATTGGGCCAGCTCTTGCGGCTTCATGCACGTCTCGTACCAGTCGAGCGACCTGGGATGACGGTCAGCACCCGTCCATCGGGATCGATAAGAAGGTTGGGGGGAGGGGGAAGGGGTTACTTCTTCAGCAGCGCATCTGCATCCTCCTCGTGGTGCATCCGGGCCAGATGCTGCCGGAAATTATCGAGACGAGGCCAGCGTTTGTTCCGTCGGGGGCAGTCTTCGCCAAAACACAGGTAGAGAATCTTGGGGCCACGTTCCGGCTCCTGTTTGTGCACACACTTCTTATGGCGGGCGAGGTCATTGATGGTACCGAAGCCTTCTTTGCGCGAGCAGTTGGGCTCGTCACATTTGAAAGACTTTTTATGTCGGGCTTCATGCTTCCTGCCTTCGTTTAGTCTTGCAAATCTCACGAGGGTCCAAACCAGGGAACCTCACCTCTTGTCTGACGGACACTTCCCCGTCCAGCTACACCCCGGATAGTCACATCGAATGGTGTCATGGCCGAAGAACGACGGCGAGCCCAGGTGGTTCATGCGAATCAGAGGGGCATCTCCCGGCGGGACGACATTCGGGTCCAGGACGGGTGGTTTTTCCTCGGCCTCCTGCTCCGCGGGGCCCAGGTACGGGCTACAGGCGGAGTCGATGGCGTAGGAGGTCACCGAGCGGGTGGTGCAGCTCTGGCTGCTGTAGCCCGAGTCCGACGGATGGATGCCGTTCAGGTAGCTTCCATTCTCGGAGAAGTCGCTGCGTTGGCCGGTGGAGCAGCGCCGGGCTAGGCCGTCCGTCGGATAGGTCGTGCGCGGGGGAAGGATGGGGAAGACGGCGGCGTTGGTGGGGACGCCGGTCACCTGGAGGGGATTCCAGGCATCTTGGTCGTGGGCACGGCGAGGAAATTGATATTGGGCGTAGTCACGCGAGGGCGAGGACGAGGACGAGGAGGACTGTTGGTAGTGATGGGGCCACCAGGGGCTGAGCAGGGAGGCCGGACGATGCGGGAGCAGGGCGGGTTCTGACGAGGGCGCCGCGGAGGAAGAGGAAGAAGAAGAAGAGGAAGAAGACGCAAACTGGAAGCCCAAGAAGGAAGCCGGATCGCCGAGGGTGAGCTCGGACGGGGTCATCAAATTGTCGGGAGGGTGTTCGACGGGGGTGTGCGATGGGGGCAAGCGAGTGCCCATGATACCTTGCAGGATATCGCCCGAGTTTTCCCAGGGTGTCTACTCCGTATATCGTCAGTTTTCTCGTCTGGTCTCTATTTATTGCCAGAGATGAGCAGGGAACAGGGAAGAAGGGGACGAGCATACATTCATCCCGACCGATCTGCAGATCACCAGACACGACGATCAGACACGACGATCAGAGCCAGCTCAGGGACGATCAACCAGCCATCCGTCGAGGAGACTGTCGTCGAGGTTGGGTTGTTGTATCAATAGATATATAGATAGATAAATATATATATATATATATCTTTATGTGATATAATATAATATATCAGGGGTCCTGGGGCAGTGTCGGAGATTGAGACACGCGAGCCAGCTCTGGAATGGAATGAAACCGACAGGGAGGGTGGAGATGGAGAGAAAGGAGAAGAATGGAAGAATGAATGAGATAGGGAATAATCGATGACAAGGGATGAGACGAGAGAGAAGAGAAAGAGCCAAGAAGGGGGAAGGAGGCAGTCAGAAATGAGGCTATCGAGAGAGACCGTTGTCAAGGAGATCCCACGCGATCGGATGTACCGCACGGTCCACGATCCATGATGACGAGAGAGAGAGAAGAAGAAGAAGAGATAAGAAGGAAGAAGGAGAGAGAGGAAAGGGATAAGAAGAAATGAGAGGGAAGAGACCAGAAAAGAAAAGAGAAAAGATGCAGCGGGATGCAGGATGAACATCCCAATGATCTCCTGCATCGTTAGATTGAATGGATTCCCTTGGCTTCGTCAGCCGTTCCTATTCTGGGTCGTTTCTTCTGATTCCCTCGAATATTTGGATCGGATTTGGCTCGTCTGATCCATCCATTCCACAATGAAACAAAATGAAAGAGAAAAGAACAGGGAAAAAAAAGAGGAATCATATTTCTGGGTATATCTCATGCCGATCCATCCACGCCAGTCACGCAGCCCAAACTAAAAAAGAAACAGAAATCCACAGAAATCAAAAAAAAGAAAAAGGAAACCAATCCGAGACAGGAAACGTCAACATGCCACATGCACTTCGCAATCAAGGGGCTGGGTCTCAGCTCGTCGGGTCGTCCTGTCTCCTCCACAGCCACTCCCTCTCATTTCCCGGCCTCTCCTGGGCCCTTGGCCTTGGCTCTTCTAGATATATAAACATTTCTATAGTAAAATAAAATAAAGGAATAAAAAAGGGTAAAAAAGGGGGAACCAAGTTAATACCCCGTAGCTGGCGGGTATGTCATCCCCCCGGTCAACCCCCCTGCCAGTCCCCCGGGATAAGCATAATGCGCTGGGTCGTGCTCCGACACATACGTCGCACCCGCACGTGGGTCACACATCCCCGGAAGCCCCGAGGGAGATGTTGTGTACTCCGACGTCTCGGGTAACACGCCCAGCTCGGACTGCGACGCCCGCGGCCGGGGTCCCGCGTTGAACGGCGGCGGGTACGACGCCGACGTCGCCGCGGCGGTCGCGACGAACCCCCCGGGCGATTCCATCATCGTCGTGCCGGTCAGTGGCCCGGAGGCGTCAAAGGGCCCCCCACCTCCGATCCCCTCGTACGCGTCCATGGTCCCGGGTTCGGCGGAGAACAGGCTACCGGACGGGGTCGCCATGTGGGGAACCACATACGTGGGATGCAGGGACATCATCCCTGCCGCCGATCCCGCCGCGTGTGGCCCGCCCCCGTGGCCGCTGTCATGGCCGTGGTTGGGCAGAGGCTCAGCCTGGTATGGAGGGTGTGGGGTGGTGGTCGTGGTGGTCGTGGTGGTCGTCGGGGGCGTGGGAGTGGTAGGGGTCGTGGTCGGGACCCCGACCAGTGCGGGTGCGAACCGGTCGTGGGGCCGCCCCACTGGCCCCGCTCCGGACAGGTCGCGCTCGTCCACCAACCGCAGCACCGGCATGGCGATCTGCTCCATGTGCTTGGCCAGGTGCACGGTCAGCTTCTTCCAGCTGCTGCAGACGTTGCCGCAGAACCGGCACGGCTCGTCCGTGGGCCGCCGCGGCGTGTCGTGGCGGCACCGCTCCACCAGCTCCCAGAGTCGCTCGATCTCCTCCTCGCGCGGCCCGTCTGCGGGTGACGCCGCCGCACCCTTCCGCCCCTTGGTCTTCTTGACCTTGGGCTCGGGCATCTTGTGCTCGCGCACCAGGTGCTGCACAAAGTTGTCCTTTCGGTAGCAGGTGTGCTGGCAGTCGGGCACCTCGCACCTCCACCACTCCAGCTGGCGGTGCCGCTCGCTCTCGTGGCGGACCCAGTCCGCCTTGCGCTTGAACGACTTGGGCTCAGTGCAGTGCGGGAAGGTGCACGTAAAGGGCTGGACGTCTTCGTGGACGTGCTTGGTCCAGTCGGACGGTTTTTGGAACTTCTTCACGCTGAAGCAGACCGGACACTCGAACTCGGCCGGCAGCCGTTGCACGGGCGGCAGGGGCACGCCGAGGGGGAACTGCGCCGCCGTCACGGCGCCCTCCCCCATCATCTGGGGATCCTCCACGGTCTCGCCGCCGTGGCCGGGGATCTGGAACTGCGTGTGTGCGGCGTCCGGGGCGTCGGCGGCCCCCGCCCGCGGCGCCAGCAGCGTCGCCCCGCCGCCGAGGGCGAAGCAGTGACGACCCGCGGCGCACTGCTTCTGGCGGACCGCCTGGGCGTGGGTGGCTTTGCTTTCGACCAACTTGCGGTACCGGCGGACCTGCTCGCCGGCGAATCGTTCGATCAAGACCGGCGGGAGTCGGGGGTTCAGGTGGGTGATCTGGGCGCGGAACCCCTCCAGGGTTGGCACCGGGAGGCGGGGCTGGGGGGTCAACTCCATCACCAGTCCCTTCTCGTCCGCCATCTCCTCGTCCTCGTCTTCGTCCGCGTCGGGCCCCGTCTCGCGGGGTGCCGCCGGAGGGTGGAGCGGCGAGTAGGCGATGGCGCCCACGGGGGGCCCGCCGTGGCTGGTCATCAGATCCATCAGCCCGGGGGCCGAGGGCAACTCGCTGTGGCTCCGCGTCCGGCCGCGGATCGAGGACCACGGGCCGGCGGGCGGGGAGTTGGGGGAGACGGCCTGGAGGGTGTCCTTGCCGCCGATGGCGGCCATCTGGCCGGCGATGGCCATGACGGCCCCGCCGGTGCTCAGGCTGGGCGATCGCGACGACCGGCTGATGCTCAACCGGTGGGGGAAGCTGTCCTTGCGTGGCGGGGCTCCCCGGGGCTCTCCGGGCCGGGCCGTCGCATCGGTGCTGGTCCGCCCGAGGGAAATGTCGGAGAGGGGCCGCTTCAGGGTCAGGTTCAGGTGGCTGGCGCTGGGCCGTTTTAGGAAATGCCGCAGGCTGTTGCGCCGCTCGTGTTTCTTACCCTTGTCGTCCCGGTCATTGCTGATCGTCAGCGCCTCCAGGGACGCCCCGGCCCCGATGACACTGCTCGCATCGTACTGGCTGATCCGTTTCGTGCCCCACGTCGCCGCGCGCGAGGCGGTGTCGGTCTCCCGGGCGCGGCGCTCCCACTCGACCATGGCGGCGGTGGAGGTGGGCGGCTGGACCCGCGTAGCGCGGGGAGTCGCGTCGCGGGCGAGATCCTTCCACGGCGGGGACCCCAGGAACTGGTGCGGCGAGGGCTCGTCCTCGTCCGCCTCGGGCCCCATGGATTCGGGTTCCTGGGTCCACCGGGCCTCGTCGACGGCCACGGGCGGCGAGCCGACCCCGCCGCTGCCGCTCTCCGACTCCGAGTAGCCGTCGTCATCGCTGTCCTCCTCTTCCTCCTCACTGGACTCGTGCACCAGCAGCCCCGGCCCCGGGACCGGCGCGCCCGCACGCGGTGGGTGCCGCTGGAGGTAATCCTGTTGCAGGGTCCGATCGCCCGTGCTCTTGGCCCGGGGACGGATGCCCGAGAGGCGTCGGCGGCCGCGGCCGAGGGGCGGCCGGTCATCGCCGGCCTCGCTGACGGATTCGGACCACAATTGGATGTCGGCATTCTTTTGCTCCAGCTGACGCTGCAACTCCATCTGGCCCGGACTGAGGACGACGGCCTCGTCGGTGCGCCGGGTGGGGTCCACGCCGGCCTGTCCGGTGGTGTCGTCGGGGATCCACGCGCCGTCGTGGCCGCGGAAAACCGGGGCCGCATTCGGGACGAGGGGATCGTTATGGGGTTGGTGGTAGTGGTCGCCCTCATCTTCATCCTCGTCTGGTTCGGCGGACCCCCCATGGGGAGACAGGTGAGCGAAGGACTGGCTGGGTCGCCGGTCGCCGCGGATGGGCGAGTCGCCGCGCGAATAACTTTCGACCTTGACGATGGGACTGCGGCCTCGGGCTTCGGCCAGGGGATCGTGGGTACTGCGACCGTCGCTGGCGGGGCTGGGGGCCATGGAGAGGGGGTGAGGGAAGTGCAAGGCGGGGGCGCCGGTCGGTCCTTTGACCGGGGCCCGATCGGGAGAGGGGGTGGGGTTGTTGGACAGGTTGGGCGAGAGGAGCTGGAGGGGATCCATGGTCAAGGGCGGGGAGGCCATGCCGACCGGCATGTGTGGGGAGAGATGGTCGGTACTGGGGGGCGTGTGGGTGCTGAATTCGCTGGAGAGATCGGAGGGACTCAGAAAGTCGGAGTAGGAGGGGGTGTGGCCATCATGGTTGGAGGGCGAAGTGTCGAGATTCAAAGGGGGCGGGGAGGGATTGCGCGTTGGAGGACGATCGTCCGGGTTCGGGGTTAGTCGAATGGCGGAGGAACCAAAGGAATCCTGCTCGGGGTCCAAGGGCGCGGAGAGGTAGGGATCCGAGAAACACGGGTCGTGGAAGATGACGGGGTTGGAGGAGTCGTCCGGCGCCATTCTGGAGGATATGTGCCGGTTGGACGATCACGGACCGGATTGAGGGTGGGCTCGGTTCGAGGGACCGAACCAGGCGAGCTCAACAGAAGCAGAGAAAAGAACAGCAAAGCAAAGAAAAGAAAAAAAAGCCACCAGTGGGTGGGATCGGATCTAGTGCAACATGGACGGCCACGAGGGAAGGTTGGACAGGAGTGGGTGGGATGAAGGATGAGTGGGTGGAATGCGGCGGTGCAGCGCGAAGGAATCGGTGGTACGATGGACGGGCTGACCGAGGATTGGAGGGGATGGAAGGATGAATTAGAATGGGATCGATGGAGGAGAATGAAGATCGGAGCAGCAGAGAAGAGAGAAGAGTAGAGGCGAGGAGAGAAGAGGAGAAAAGAGGAGTCCTCAGATAAGGATGATGGACGAAGCCAAGACAGAGAGAGGGAGAGAGGGGTGGTCTTAGTAGGAATGGATTGGAGAGGAGAGACCAACCATATTATACCAGGGGAGAGAGAAAGAACGATGAGATGAGAGAAAAGAGAAAGATGAGATGAGATGAAGAGAAGAGAAGAGAGGTGAAGTGAGGTGAAGTGAAGTGGAGAAGAGAAGAAGAAGAAGAAAGTAAGAGAGAGAAAGAAGAAGAGAAGAGAAGAGGAGGCTCTGCGCATGCAATAACGTAATCCCCTGCATAACTCCATCACATCTCTGGACACAACGTGGCGGAGCTTTTTCTTCTTTTCTCCGTCACTGTATATCTTATAATATCTTATATCTTATTGATCTTTATTTATTTAGAAGATATAAATATAAATAAATAAATAAATATCTATTTATAAATAAACAATACACAGTCCAGAAGGAAACTTGGTACGAACTGGACCCGCTCGGGCAGTCCCGATGGTTCCTTTCTTATATCTCCACACTATTCTTTCTATCTACCTAATTTGATGGATACAATCCCATTCATCGAATACATAGTAGAGAGAACAACAGTATAATCCTCCCTATTGTACACAAATGATATCTATACCATTCAACATGTTCTATCCTGTATACCATGGATATCTACCACCTACTGTCCATCCTATCTATGAAATCAATCCAGTCAGCCTGGTGAGGCGGTGCATCTGCATCGGCATCCAACCCACCCCTCTTCTCTCCCTCTCTCTCCCATCAGGTACGGATTTATATTTAGAAAACTCAATAGAAACATAAATATAGTCTACAATAAATAAACAATAAACAAGAAATCAAAATCAAAATCAAAATCATCAATCATCAATCATAAAATAGAAAAGAAAATAAAAATAGATACAGGAATATCCCGATCTCTCCACACAAAATAAGCTTCACGTTTCAAACAACTCTGTCTCAGCCCTATCCGTTTCCTGACATCATCTCAGCTTCTTCCTTCGATGTCGGTAGAGAGAAAGATCATATTGAGAAAAACACAACAGTCATACATAGGAAAGCAGAAATACCATGTAGTATGTACAATGTCAATGCCAACACAGAAAGAACATGCTCCCCGCGCCCCCATACCCCTTCCCCATGCCCGTCCCCATGCATTACACTCGTGGGTTGATACAGATTGATATCCGTCGCTCAAATGCAGCACACACACAAATCTCATCGCCAAAGTCCTCATCAGAGCAAGACATCGGAGGAAATGATCACATCGAAAGACAATTAAGAAAAACGAACAAAAGAAAGACAGAAACCCCAGTTACGTCTCAATCCGCAAACTGTCCGGACTCCCCTGCCCCCGTCGCGAGCGGATCGTGTCCCTCGACCCCCGCCGCGACATATCCTCCCCACCCGTCAGCGCCTCGGTCGAGCGCGATCGCTGCGCCAGTTCCTGCCGTCGCGCCATCACCACCGGCGAGTCCGAGAAGAGCACCCGTCCCGCCGCGTACGTGCACGGGCTCTCGCGCCCCTCCTCCCCGGCAAAGTCCTCGTGCGCCGCCTCCCGCACGATCCGGGGGAACGTCCGCAGGATCACATGCCGCGTCGGGTCCTCCTTGCTCCCCACGCAGCCTTCCTTGGGCGTCCCGTGTTCCTCCCACGCGTCGTTGCTGATCCCGTCCGCGTCCGGCGACGGCAGCGACGCCAGGATGAGCTCGCGCTCCACCCGCGCCAGCCGCCACGTCTCCGCCGCCAGCTTGACGATCCGTCGCACCGCCGTCAGCAGGGAATCCAGGCGCGTCGGGTCCACGAACGGCTTTAGCTGTCCCACGATCTCGTCCACGATCACCGCCGCCGCCACGTTGATCGACTCCTTGGCGTCCGAGGTCGTGTACGCCGCCTTGAGCGTCTGCTGGCGCCAGAACGTCTCGCGCCGCACGGACTTGCGCCGGATGTCCATGGAGAGCATCTGGAAGAAGGTGTCCGCCTTGTCGTACCGTCGCCCCAGCGTGAACAGGAACGGCTGGAAGATCCGGTAGGTCAGCGTCTTCGACAGCACGTGCTGCACGTACGCCGATCGCAGCTCCCGCGACGCCGGGGTGTTGTCCAGGAACGACGGCAGCTCCGAGGGCAACTTGTCCAAGACGTCCTTGGGGGGAGCAATAGGAAGGTACGCAAAGTACTCCTCGGACAAGGAGACAATCTGGTGGGAAAGCTGGTCGAAGCAGTCGACGCTAGATTTCAGATTTTTAATCAGAGAAGGTACATTTATAACATTATCCATATATCCTCATAATCATAATCATAAAGTTCTATCCAAAAACGGAGACAGAAGAGAAAAAAACACATGAGAGAGAAGAGTAAGACCGAGAAATGCAAAGTGGTCTGGTTCTGTTTTTGAAAAGAAAAAACACAAAGAAAGGATACAAATGAAAAGAAGTAAACGAGAGGCAAGTTGATGCATTCACAGACAGAATAACGACAGACAGTCAAAAGAAAAGAAAGTGAAAAGCAAAAGGTCTTCGACTGCAATGCAGTTTCAATGCACTAGGTCACTTACAAGAAAGAATCACCCTTCGTGCTCTTCAGGTCAGTGGCTTCTCCTAGGCTGGTCAGGGTCTTCCGCAGCCGGTCACAGTCATTGCCCAGATTATCAATGGTCACGCGCATTCCTTCCGTGGCGCCTTGAAGCTGCCGTTCCTTGAGGGCGCTTTCCTCCTCCAGCTTGGCGATCTGTTCCAATCGCTCCGAGATCTGCTTCTCCAGCCCGGCCACCTCCTCGGCATGGCTGGCCTTGAGAGACTCCACCTCCTCGGTATGGCTGGCATTGAGAGATTCCACCTCCTCAGTATGCGACTGCTGCATATCCGCAACTTCCTTGGCATGCTGCTCCTTCGTCTGCTCCAGCTCGTTGTGTTTGTCTTCAAGCTGGGTCTTGGTCGTATTCAGATCCGCCACCGTGGAGTCAAACTCGGACTGGAGCGCGTCGCGCGACGCCTGCATCTCTTCCTTCTGCTTCTCATAGTCCGCCTTCATCGCTTCCTGGTCGTCGAGGAGCTCCTTCTCGCGTGCAGCCAAGGCCTCGGCCGCCGCCTTCTCGTCTTCCGCTTTGATCTCCTCGAAAAACTCGGTCAACTCCTGCTTCTGAGTGGCCAAGGCTTGTTCTTGCTCCTCCTCCCGCCGTTTCAGCTCCTTCGCGTGGTTTTCGCGGGTTTCCTCCAGCTCGTGGTTGAGGTTCCGGACCTGGGTCTCGAGGTCAGATTTCGACTGCGACAACTCCACGTTGGCTTTCTCCGAGTCCTCGAATCTCTCTTCCAGGTCTT
Source organism: Aspergillus neotritici (assembly GCA_023619815.1). Taxonomy (NCBI): domain Eukaryota; kingdom Fungi; phylum Ascomycota; class Eurotiomycetes; order Eurotiales; family Aspergillaceae; genus Aspergillus; species Aspergillus neotritici. The sequence continues at coordinate 184,867 of JALZYL010000014.1, forward strand.
TCCACTTCTCTTCAAGGTTCCCGAGCTCCATGCGTAGTTCGTTGATCGAATTTTTGAGGTTCCTCGACTCCTCAGCGCTCTCGTTGGCCGCTTTCCGCATCTGGTTCTGCAGGGCTTCGATGTAGAAGTCCTTGGACATGATGGCTTGCTCATGCTGCGTCTCCATTTGCTTGAACTCAATCTCGCGGTTTTGTAGCTTGGTCTTGGTGTTCCTGTAACTGCCCAGCAGGCGGTTGATGTCGGGAATAGCATCCTGGATCCTTTGCAGAAGCTCGATGGGCTCGTCATGGTGTTCCGGAGGCGACATCGTTCCCTTGCCGTTGATCCCGGGTGCGCCCCCAAACCCTAGATCGCGCAGGGCTTGGAAAGACGCGGTGTTGGGAGTCGGCTGGGCCGCGGCGTGGTGGACTGTGGGAGAGGCGTGATAGTATGGGTACGGCGGCAAGAACCCAGCGGAGCTCATGACCGGAGACTGGTAAGCGGCAGCGTAGCTGGGCGCCATGGAGACGGGGGCAGTTGGGGGAGGCATCGATGCCATGGAATGTGGTATATGCGTCACGTGGGGGGCCATCATCGGAGACATATATGGGCGGGCCAGGGGACTGCTGGCTTTGGGCAAGGGGGAGGCGGATTTAGGAACCGGAGAGGCCCTCCTCTGTCCAGGAGACGCAGTCTTGGCGGCCGAGGAGCTATTCTTGCGCACAGGAGGAGCGGCTTTCGGGGTCGGAGAGTGTAGAACAGGCGAAGGAGCGTGGTTTGTAGAGTACGGCGGCGGTGCCGGGGAAGCAGGCTTTTGAACAGGACCAGCAGCCTCTGACAATGGTGAAGCAGGTTGGGCCACGGGAGAAGCCCGAGGGGAAGATGAAACCGGCTGCGGGGCTGGCGAAGCATGTTGCGGTGTGGGAGACGTGATTGGGGGTGTAGGGGCCACCTGCACGTTGGGCGAGGCCGGTTTGACCGGCGATGAGACGGGCTCTGGGGCCGCTGAAGTGGCCTCTGGCACGGGAGTTGCCGGCTTGGATGCGGGTGGAGTTGTCTGATGCACTGGTGAAGAGGCGTGAGGAGCTGGCGACGCAACCGCTGACGAAACGAAAGGGTTCGACATATTCGCTGCATGTGTATCGACCTCGAGAGGACCAGTGTTAGACCGAGGAGAACCCGGGATGAACTGGCGTTCAGTCCCAGATGGAGACGGCAAAGGACCCGAGGCCGGTTCCTGGAAGCATGCGGGGGTCTGCGGTGCTGTCACCGGCGCCTGCTCTGGTGGTTCCAGAGGACCACCGTTTGTTTCGTGGTAGGTATGCTCTCCGTTAGTAGGCGCAGTCCCGTCGACGAATGGGTTGTTGTCAAATTCCTTGAAGTGGGATTCTCGAGGAGTTGTAAAGTCGAGTTGGACATCGTCCGCGTCCGGCTGCTGGTCTATGGACATTTCAGGATTGTCTTGTGGAACACTGTGGTCGGCGTCTGCCCACGAGTCCTCTGGCTGTTCCGTATCCACCGCTGGCGGGGTATTTTCGGCGACAGGCTGTGGCGGCTCTTCCGACTGTAGCTGCTCGACAGGCTGAAACTGCTCTTCAGGCTGAAACTGCTCTTTGGGCTGAAACTGGTCTTCGGGTTGGAACTGCTCCGGCTGCAACTGCTCTTCGGGCGCTAGCTGTTCTGCAGGCTGGGATTGCTCCTCGGGCTGTAATTGCTCTTCCGATGGTAGCTGTTCTGCAGGTTGTATCTGCTCTTCGGGTTGTAATTGCTCGTCAAGCGGTGGCGGCTCTGCAGGTTGGATCGGCTCGTCGGCTTGTAATTGCTCCTCTGGTTGCAGCTGTTCTTCCGGTTGTAACTGGTCCTCAGACTGGAGCTGCTCCTGGGGTTGTGATTGCCCTTCGAAGTGCCACTGCTCTTCTGAGTGTTGCTGTAGCGGTTCCTCGGTTTGGACTTGCTCTTCAGGCTGCACGTGTTCTTCAGGCGACGAGTGCTCTTGCTGCACGTCTGGCTCTGGGACGACCTCTGGCTCTTGCGTTGGTTCCGGCACCGAGCCAGTGGCGGGGTCTGTATCTAACGATGGAGAATTGACTTGCGTCTCGGGCTCTGCGTCCGACTGCCGTGGCTGCTCTGGCTCTGGCTTCTGCTCTTCTGGTTCCTGCGAGGCAGGCGCGGGTGGAGGTGTCTGGTTATCTGGCACATCCTGACCCTTTCCCTTCTTATTGTTCTGCTTGTTATCTGACTTGGCCTTCCCCTTCTTGCCTGATTTGTTCTTGCCCCCCATCGTGGGTGGTTATGCGTGCCCAAGTGTATGAGAGGCGAAAAGACGTGTTTCCAATGATCTGATTAACCCGTCAGCAGAGACTCGATTGGACAGCGGATGGCTTAGAATAGTACATCTGTGGGCACCTTTTGACAACGTCAGAAGATATATTCCGAGGCGATAAAGCAAGGTCCTCGAAGTGGGAAGACTTGAAAAGCAAAGAAGGATAGAGAACGTGCGGGTCGGGTGACCAAACCGGGCAGCGAGCAGGACAGGTAAGATTTAAAAAAGAAAAACGAAAATAAAAGATGAATAAAATAGATAAATCGAAATTATTATTCGTTTTTAGGAAAAAAAGAAAACGAAAATGAAAAGAAGAGAGGCGTGGGCAGGTGCAGGTGGAGGGGAAAAATAGTAGCACGCGTGCAAATAACCCGGCGTCAAATGCCCGTCAAGACAGCAAGCATATGGTTCCGGAAAGGCAGGAACTGAGGTCAACCACTAGGCACCAAGACCGTTCATTGGGTTTCTAGAGAATGGAATGGGAGAAGAGAAGCGGCGGAAGAAGGAAAAAAAGGTCAACTAATAACCTATCTTCCGCCAGGAAAAACACACCGAAACAGCCAACAAACACAGGAAGCACTGCGGCCAGCCCCAAGGGGGCTGGGCGAGGCGAAAAGCGGATCGAAGCTCAGCAACTGATTGATACCCATCCACCACGGAGCCAGATGGGGCAAGTAAGAAGTTGGACGTGCGTTGACTGTGGATCACCGTCCGCTAGATCTCCAACCAGGCCAAAGGCTCATGGCCTTATCCAATGCTAAACAGCATTGGGCATCAACGATAGTTCCCAAGGTGGCAGGGGACATCGCGGCGGGCAAAAACCGAAGCAGGAAACATCCATTTTTTGTCTAAAAAAAGGGGGCTCAATCGGACCTGTAGGTTTACGGAGAGACATCGGAATGATCATGGCCATTATTATCATCAGCAACATGCCAAAATGCCATAGCACGACGAACCATCATAGGTTGACAGACATGACCCAAGACCTCGAAAATGAGAGGCAGGGAGATGTGGGGACGCGAGCTAAATAAAGGCAGATGACATGTCGCCATGGATATCCAGAGATTCGACCGCCTGCATGAATTGGCATCGGAGGCAACACCAATAACAGGATAGAACGATGGAGCGCAGTGGGGGGTTGTCGGAGGCATCAAGACATCCTTGGATCTGAGATAGTTGGCCATGCATGCAGACCCAGTGGAGATGCGGTGAGTCAGCGACGACCTTCGTTCTTGTCGACGGCCAACACAGCGACCCGCTGGGCTTGGCTGGGAATATTCCATTTCTCCGTCATTGTGATTCGAGGGATATCAATCGATTTCATGATCCTTGCAGGGATCTAACTGAAAGACTGTCGAGTTTCGAGGAGAGTCGTTGGGCTGTCATGAAGGAAGAAGAAAGACGAAAGGAGTTTAGTCCGGTGGGAATCCCGCCTCACCGCACTATGCCTAATCGGGCCATCCGTGATCCAGTGACTTGGGGGCCTGATTCATGAGGGTCCAGATCACGTGCACTCCGACCTCTCGAGCGGACCGCGAACCATCTCAATCCTCCAACCGGCGACGGCCGATTATTACTCAGTTCCTCACCCCTCTTCACTCTCCCCTCCCCCCCTCTTCTTCCCCAATTACAGATCATGTTTCTCGCCCGGCGATCTGTGGCGTCTACGCGCTTGTTGCTGCGGAATCAGCAACCCCGACGATTGGGTTCCCACGCCGCCCATGGCCACCATGCTGAACCCGTGAACGAGGGCGTCGGTGTACGTTTGAACCTACCCTATACTTGCCTACCTACACGACGTCATGCATATCCCACTCAATTGGATCACCCAGCCTCCCAATGGAAGCAAAAAAGAACAATTAATTCAGCCAGCTAACGCAATTGACCCCAACAGCGCAGCTTCTACGTAACCATCGGTAGCGTCGCATCCGGCCTCATCCTCTACCGCCTCAGCCAGTCCGACTCCCCCTCATGGATCACCAACCTGATCGAGAAGTGGACTCCCTCGGAGCAGCTCTTCGAGCAGCGCAACGCCATTCACACCGTCGCCATGGAGAAGGCCGCCAATGACCGTCACCTGTTCGCGAGCCAGGGACCCCGTGAATCCTACGAGCTGAAGCAGCAAGAGTACGTTTGGATATCCTATCCGTTCCTAAAAATAAACAAAGACGAAAGAAGAAGGTAGAAGAGTGGCTTGGCGACTAACATGCGATCTATCAACAGAGTCAGCTTCCACCCCGGTCCCCCGTATAACAACATCGCCGGCGCTGCCCCCGACTTGAGCCACGTCCGGGCCCACTACGAGCAGGAGAACAAGACCAAGGAGGAGGCTCGTGTTCTGAGGGCGAAGGATGGCAAGGCTGTGAGTCTGTACGATTAGATTAAAATCTATGTATCTTTTTTCTTCTTTTCTTTACGGTCTTGCTTTGTTGTATTGCTCTCAGTGGACGGACGGGACGGAATGGATAGATGCCGGACGGAAAATGAAATGATCGCTGGCATGGTGTACATAGGATGCGGAAGCTAAGGAATCTTCTATTTTTGTTTCCATTGTTGACTGCCAGCTAGGTATTGGTTTGGCGGTGCTTTTTGCATACACCATATACAGTAGCCTCGGTGGATATTCCCGTCGAGAAGTAATTGGTCCATCTGTACCTTGTAGGTAGGTAAGTAGGGCGATATCAAACCCTCCAGCTTCACTAGATGGGTACCTACAGTACATACATACCATATCCCAAATATAGACATTGTAGCTAGATAGATACATAGATAGATAGCTCACTCACTCCACCCTCAAACCAAATTCACTCCCAAAACAACCCGCCCAACCCCCCCAGACTGCACATCCAACCGTTGCACCACCTCAACCGCGTCACCGCCAATCCGGCCCAACACAGCCAAAAACTCATCCACACCGCCGCCGACCCCAAAATAGACCTTCTTCGCCGCGATCAGCGCCCGCTTCTGCTCCTCCGGCGCGGAACGATGCAGCAGCTGCAGCAGCGTTTCGGAGAAGGGGGCTAGCGAGGCGGGCGCGTAGATCGTTTCGCTGGCGAGGATGAGCGTCTGCTTGTATTGATGTTGGTGAGTGGTGGTGACGAGGTCCACGAAGGCGGGTGACCATGCGCCGGAGATGAAGTCGATTGTGATGTTTCTGTTGGCGAGGTCTTGCTGGAAGGAGCTTAGGAGGTCGGGGGTGATGTCGAGCTCTTCTTCTTCTTCTTTTGCTTCTTCTTCTGCTGGGGGTTGTGGTGCGTCTGCGCCTTGCTCGGCGCCGGTGCGGTGAGACGACGAGGAGGAAGAGTTGATGATGTGGTTCCATGTTAGGATCAAATTAGGCAGCGTGACCAGCCGCAGCACAACGGCGTTATAGTCAGCAAAGGTAAGGCGGATCTTCCTGTTGTCCGACGAAGCCGGTCTAGACAGAAGCTGCGCGAACAGAGCCAGCGAGGGCACGGCTGTTCCTGAGCCGAGCTAGACATCGCAATTCCCATTAGCAAACAACAAGTTGTCAAAGAAAGAGAGAGAAAAGCCATACCTCAATAACATGCTGATCCCCATCAGCGGAGAGAGCATTCTCAGCGACAACCACCTTCGCCAAGTCCAGAGCGCACTCCCACGTCTTGAACCCGCCTTCGTAGAAATTAGGCTTGAGGTCGCCTTGCTCGAGACCGGAGATCAGCTCCTCGTTTTCATGGTCGGCTGAGTCCTCGGCCATTAGCTGCGTGCGGATGTCGAAGATTTCCCGACGCGCGATGGTCAGTGATGTCGCGGGGGAGGGGGTATCATCTTCAGCGGCATTGATGGTGAGCGTGTTGTATGATATTTGCGATGGGAGGGTTGAGATCTAGATATCTGGTCAGGTCGGTTTACAATTTGCCTTAGAAGAAGGTTTATCCTATGCCATGCAACGCCCTCGGAAGATACATCTGTATAGATCATGCACAGCGGGAGGATATGCAGTAGGTTCGGATCGGAGATCAACGCAACCCGCATGAAAGGGAACGACATCCACTCACCCATTCGCTAATTTCATGCCGTTGAGCCGGCACCAGCTCAGGCAAGGCCTTGTCTTGTCCCTGCGCGACGGCAGCACTCGAACTTCCCTGATCGAGACCGCTGTGCACGTCGGTCTCGTCGGCCTCGATATCGTCTCCGGAGAAACCGAAGCTGAACATGACTGACTGACTGACTGACTAATTGGCTAACGACTTGAACTTGAATGTGGTCGATAAAATTAAACAATCAATGGACCGAATAATCCTGTAGGTAACCACCGAGTACTAATGCCAGACGGTGTTGATCTGCCCGCTAGTGACCTCTTTTCGATGTCTATCAAGTAGAGGTGGGGTTGGTTCTGATAGATGAATCTCTCGATAGAGCCGCGTGTTTAGGATGGAATACCCGTGGAGATTTCTTGCCAGTCGCAGTAACCTATTGTATCTCAAATATCGAGGTGGATAAGCACCGTCGAGCCCGCTGTGGTGTTTCTCAGGATGTTCATCGACCGTTCTCATTTCATGTCTAAAATTTGCGCTGCATTGATTGATGACTAAGCATATCGGTGCATGCCTCCATACTCCGCGATTGTGCTAAACTCGACTCTTACAATTGATTCAGGAGACATTACAAGGGAAAATGAATAAACTGAAATGGAAGAAGAGGAATCATCCCTCGTTTCTATTATGCCGTGCTGTCGTAATGTATCGCAGACCCGTGTGGCTTATCGAGCCACCCGATGGTCAACCCGTGACATCGTTAAAGAATCTATACTATAGAATAGGCCACACTCTATGCATCTAAACAAGTGTATCCCCATGCTCGCCAATCCAATCAAGCCGATCCGTTCACGCCCGCCGCGATGGCAGCCTCGACCTTCTCGATCGCCTGCAGTGCATCGGCCGTGAGATCCTCAACGTCCTCGACACCGCAGCTCATGCGGACGAGGTCGTCGAACACGCCGGCAGCCTCACGCTCCTGCTTGGGGATGCCCGCGTGCGTCATGCTCGCGGGGACCTCGCACAGACTCTCGACGCCGCCCAGGCTTTCCGCCAGCGTGAAGACCTTGGTGTACTGGCAGAAGAGGTGGGCCGCCTTCTGGCCGCCCTTGATGCGGAAGCTCAGCATGCCGCCGCCCATGCCGTTGCGGTGCTGCTTGACGGCGATCGCCCGCTGCGGGTGGGAGTCGATGCCGGGGTAGTTGACGGAGATCACGTGGGGGGAGGCCTCGAGGGCCTTGGCGACGGCCGTGGCGTTGGTGGTCGCCTCGCGCGCGCGCAGGTGAAGCGTCTTCAGACCGCGGTGGGCCAGCCAGCAGTCGAAGGCCGAGGGGACGGCTCCGATGGCGTTCTGCAGGAAGGTGAGGCGCTCCTTCAGGGCGTCGGAGTTGAACGCGGCAACACCCATCAGTACGTCCTAGCATCTCTGATTAGCCGCGGATTCTACCGTCGCTAACACATCTCTTGAAACCCGAAGCCAGGAGCCAAAAAGAGGCAAAGAACCTACCGAATGTCCGTTGATGTACTTGGTCACCGAGTGGACCACGATATCGGCACCGTGGTTGAGCGGGTTCTGGACGTACGGGCTCATGAACGTGTTGTCAACCACGACGAGGATGCCATGGCGATGCGCCACCGCGGCCACCTTCTCGATATCCACGAGACCCAGGGTCGGGTTGGAGGGCGTCTCGATCCACACCAGCTTCGTCTCCGGTCGGATCAGCTTCTCCACGTCGCATTCCAGCGCGGGGGAGAACGTGACATCGACACCGTGGGCGGAGGCGACCTTGGTGAAGTAGCGGTGGGTGCCGCCGTAGACATCGGAGACGGAGACGACGTGCGAACCGGGGGCGAGCGACTGGAGGATGATGGCGGTGGTGGCCGAACCGGAGGCGAAAGCGAGGGCATACCGGGCGTTCTCCAAGGCGGCGACGGCCTGCTCAAAGTGATCCCTATCGGAGCGCGGTCAGTATGCGAGGGGTGGATCCGAGTGATCGTCGTCCCTCACCGGTTGGGGTTGGAGCTCCGGGTGTATTCGTAGATGCCGACCGGGCTGCCGACCGTGGTCTGCGCGAAGGTGGTGGACAGGGAGATCTACACACGCACGAGGTCAGTACGGTCCATGATCACAGAAATTGGATAGGGCAAGGAACGGACGGGAGCGATGACGGCGCCGGTGGTGGGATCGTGAGGCGCACCGGCGTGGACGGCCAGCGTGCCGAAAGCCTTGCCCGAGGCGGAACCATTCATGGTGGGGGAAGAATCAGAGTGACCAGTCATTGTCTCTCTCTCTTTCTGTGTGATGTATAAAAGATGGAAGTATTAAAGGAACGGCAATTGAATCCAGGGTTGAAACTCCACCAGAAATGCGAGGAAAAATGCAGGCAAAAGAATCAAACAACCGACGTCAATCAACCGGAAAAAAAAGAAAGAAATAAGATAAGGACGTTCTAGAAGCAAAAGAACAGAGATTCCGGAATAAATAGAAATCAAATTAGAAATCACCGATTCCGTCGAACCCTCATTAATAATCCCAGTCATCCTTCCATCCTCAAATCTTAATCGCCTTAATTGCGACCCCTCCATCGCTTACCGCAGGGATGGATTGCCATTTGCTCGCTAAACCGAGTGGTTCTCTCCACCTGGCCAACTCGTGGTTTCTTTTACGTTTGGGAACACGCCTCTATTCTATCTGAAATTTTCTTCTGGTCCTGGTCCGTGGTCAAGTCCGACGGAGAGAGGAGGGCAGGGCGCGACATCTCCGCCACTAACCGAGGATCGCAGCCCTCGACTAACCGGACCCAGTTAAGGCAGATCCATGATCGGTCTTGGATCTATGGTGATTGGTGGTAGGGTCAAATTTTGATGGTGAAGAGATGCAGAATCCTACGCTGAGTATCAGATTAGATCGGACGGTGTTTGAAATTGATTGTCCGATAAGGGTTAGCTATTCCAACCGCAATGGTATCTTTGTCGTCGCGGAGATCATTCTCATACATATGGTGATGCGATATTTACGAAGATAGACTCCACGCTATATTAGGCTGTCAGCGGATCTCTTAGCATATAGCCCGAGAGTCCTGGCTCATGTCACCGGCTTATTAACACTTTATGAACAGGAATTGAAATATTATCTGAACATAATCTGATAATTCAGATTATCGAAAATCTAAGTCGATCTAAACTAGACTATGATTCTGGCTAAAAGTCTGAACATATCCATTATCTAGTCAACTTAGCCTGCTCAAGATAAGATCCGTGAAGAGTTCGTTTTATATAGAGGAATATATGTGATATTATCTACTATATAGCTGCATGTACAATCTTCTTTCCATCCTTCTTTTCTCATCTGTATATTCCAAAGGATGACCTTGTGGCGGGCATAGTTAATCGGACTTTCACCGCCTAATCATTCACTTCGTTCAAGTCCTCCAGTAATGGCCATCGTGGTCAGGTCACAAATTCACTTTGGGCTCGTCAACAAGCTCTATATATCAGATGTTCATTCGCCCAGCTTCCTCATTGGTCTGCTATCCTTGTTCTTGGAAACTTTCTATTAGTAGACTCGCATGCAAGTCATGGATGGCTTTCAAGAACTCCTCGTCTAGTGCTGACTCCGGTCCATCCCCCTTTAAGTATGTACCGATAGAAGAAGTCGAGAGACTGGAAAAGTACCAGCCTGGTGGCTATCACCCAATTCTGATAGGAGATATTCTTCAATCCCGATATCGAGTCGCCCACAAGCTAGGCTACGGAGCCTATTCAACCACTTGGCTCTGCCGGGACTCCCAGTCTAATACATACGTGGCAGTCAAAGTTGGAACGGCGGATTCAAATGATCGCGAGGTGGATGTCCTCAATTATCTCAACCACCCTTCCCCACTTGATCACCCGGGCAGGACAATGATACCCTCTATCAAAGATAGATTCGTCCTCCATGGCCCCAATGGCGCTCACCCTTGCTATGTGACCACCCTAGCAAGGTGTAGTGTCTCTGGTGCGAAGGAAGGTTCATACAAACGCATCTTTCAGGCCATGACCGCTCGCTCGCTTATTGTGCAACTTTTGCTAGCCGTGGAGTACATCCACAGCAAAGGAGTTGTTCATGGAGGTGAGTCACCATTCTTTATAACTTGACAACCATATGCTTATACAACAACTACACCAGACCTTCACATCGGCAATATTCTTTTATGTCTCCCAGCCGATTTCGGTCAGCTCTCAATCGGAGAGTTATACGAAAAATACGGATCGCCCGCGTCAGAACCAGTGATTCGTTTTGATGGTCAGCCCCTTGAGTCTAATGTTCCGTCCAGCGCCGTCCCCCCTATCTGGCTGGGAAAAGCTTCCGAGGAATTCTCCCTTCCAGAATCTAGAGTCCTGCTCGGTGATTTTGGAGAGGCATACAGACCCTGCGCAGAGTACCGATATATCTCGCACGCCCCTATGTCCTTTGTACCTCCCGAAGCTCGATTTGAGCCAGAACGTGGTCTTTCTTTTTCAGCTGATATTTGGACACTCGCATGTTCCATTTGGATAATACTCGGCCAGCGCCCCTTATTTGAGGACATACTCGCCACGCCGGACGATATCACAGCCGAGCAGATTGACACCCGGGGGAACTTACCCCTACGGTGGTGGGAGAAATGGGCGGCGCGCCACCAATATTTCGATGAACGTAGAAAACCAAACCAAGGTCGACAGGTGAGGTCTTGGGAAGACCGCTTTGAAAAGCACATTCAACTCCCGCGACAGCAGGCTGGAATCCCAGGTTTTGACGTAGAAGAGAAAGCTGCTGTTATGGATATGCTGCGGTCGATGCTGTCTTTTGAGCCGGAGAAGCGGCCAACTGCGCAGGATATTTTAAAATGCGAGTGGATGGAGAGATGGGCCATACCGGACTTTAACAAGTCTGTCTCCCTTTAGGGAGTGCCGGGCCGTGGACAATTCTCATGATGCTGTTCCCCCCCTAGGCAGGATATGCTGTACGTTGTAGCCGCATGTAAAATCTCCTCCGCACTCCGGGTTATTTGGTTTTATTCTTTTCCACGCCACCGATTTCTTTCTCTTGGCTTATTGAATCTTCTGCCACCTCATTTCTTCTTGAAACACGTTGAAATTCTGGCAACCCGATGCTATTGGTACGGGGTGGATTGAAATCAGCTGCACCACTTACACACAGAGATTCTTTCTCGAACTCTTTAGGTTTCAAACACCCTATACCTATTTCAATGAATTTACCCCGGTCCCCATATCTTGACCGCATATAGCGTATATGAGCAAAGTGCAACGCAACCTCCAATCCCACCCCACCCCCAAACACTCCATTCCGCAAGAGCTGACACAGCCTGGTGTCCTCGATGACCGTCTCATATCCCGGGAAATCTGCCACATGCTAGCCCAACCACATTCCTTGCCAGAACCATTGCACCATGCACAGGTGTGCCGATGAGATTCTTTACTATAGACTGACCATAGGTAATATAGAGTCAATTTGGAGGACCGTCACCATCATGGAACTTATCAGAGTACTCTATACATACCAAACTAAAGAAAAACCCAGTACATACGACCATAGGGTGTGGAGAACAGGGCTTCCCGTCCGCTCAGCCGTACTTAAGCCACACGCCGGCCGGTTAGTAGTATGGTGGGTGACCACATGCGAATCCCGGCTGTTGTATGTTTTTCTCTTTTTTATATTTTATATCTGCTTTCCTATTTGGACTTCGTCTAGCTCTGATGAAGCTCAGTAAATAACTACTAAGGTGTGAACAAGTGGGTGGGTGTGAAGATAGACTAGAGAATGAGTGCTGATATACTTCCGCCGTTTAATCTACTATAGGAACGCAGGCGTACACTCCAAACCGCATCACTAGGGAAGAACGACTCAAAACAAGATATGTCTGGTAGCATTAAGGTAATCCCACTGATATCCCATCTCTGCGGTGCAGTCCGATCCATCCATACCGACCTGTCATCCCAGCAAGCTGGTCTTAGAATCTGCGCATACTCCCAGTAATCCGGATACCACCCCGCAGAGTCAGCCAAGGACGCCCGTGATGTTGTTCTGCTCATCAATGATAATGCTACGAGATGTAATAACAGTGTGCGTGACTGCTGTACAGTCAAGACTGCGGCAGCTTGCCAGCTAACTGATGGTTATCTCGATATTCCCAGAGTCGAGACTGAAACGATTTAGTATATATTTCCCTGTGATTTCCCTTGAACAACACGGTCAGACGGTTATAATGACAACATCCACGGATTAGTCCGTTAGAAGGCAGCTATGGTTGTTGATATAACCAACCTTAAATTGCTCTTGAGCCTGTATCAGTTAGCTGCTGTAAATGAACAGCAGGAGAGGGTGGTGAAACAAGTTGCAGAAAGTGAGCCCCCTCCTTGAGCACCCAACTAGCAAATTGTTGGGGGAACTGCCAATTCTGCTCTATGTGAGTTATGATTAAGTTGGTAGAAAGAGATATGATGCCTGGTGCAAAGCTTCAAATAGCGAGATTTATGATATAGCCAGTTTGAAATGGGTAATTGATTGCAGCGGTTAGAACCATCTGTAACTTTCTATCTAGATATACTCTACCACGGATGGACAAATAACCATAAAATGTGGACAACTGGGTGAATATGAAGGTGGATATAGAATAAGCAGTAACAGGGCCTAATCTCTAACATGGCTGTCATCGTGATGACTTTGAAAAAGAAGAGGCCATACTCTGTTATCTATTCACTATCCAAAGATGTATATACTGGAGGCCTTGGAACCATCCTATGTTAGACCTTATTGTTCTTTCTTCCTCAATTTGTCCTTATCCACTCCCACCCACTATTAAGTCTCTATTCCTTTTGGTATATACACACTTAGACCTCCTCCCCCTCCACACTCATATTTCATAATGAATACTGTCCATCCAAGCAAACATGGTACACCGCTAGCCTTGAGCATCCGATGAAGTATAGTCTCAAAAATCCTCATAAAACCCGAGTGAAGTCAACAAGAGAGGCAAAAAGTCGCATCAGAATCTCCCGAAATAAAGCCCTTGCGGAGAAAACTTCCCTCTGGAGATATCACGGCCGATATACATCGCCAGTCCCGTACAGCCGGGCCAGGAGAAGAAAGAAGCGGTCTGGCTTCGCCCCGAAATACAATCTTGAAAGTCATGGAACTGGCCGGTCTTCTGCGATCATGTATTCTGATGGGGTTTTATACCATCATGTTGCACTGAAGATAGGGCTATTTAAGAAGTCCAAACAGCCATCAACACGTTTGGTGTCGGGTAGTAATGGTTGTCATTTTAGTGCGCACCGTACGAGCATTTACTTGGTCTGTGCAATAATGGGAAACAAGATGCCCGGAGTTCAAGCGCACCCAGGACTTGAAAGTCCCCCAAAGCAAAAACAGGACTTCCCCAACATAGACAGCTTTATCAATATTATTTGTGGGGCTTCATACTGCCATATACATGGCAGTAAACGGAATTATGGTTTCTGGATGCTTGAGAGAAGAACATCGCAGCTGAAGTGAATACCAGTATCAGCTATCTCACTTCATCGACTGAAAACCGTTGGCTATATCAATGTCAATGCCAACGGGCATATCAGTGAATGGCAAGGTTCGTCTACCCGGTCAATCAATATATGTAGATATTATGAACTAACTATTTGCATTGTTTGGAGACCATGGCATGATGAGCTGGTGGGATCTCAGTCAGTTCGAGCCCTTAGCAAAGTTCTGTTCAGCATTCTGGCATAGTGGATGTTATGAGCGACTGTAACAGCAGTGGTGGAGACTCCACCTTACAGGACTGCATTTGCACCAGCCAAGAAGGATGCAGTGGATTTGTGATTGTTCCTGATATTCCTGACTGTCCGACCAAAAGGGTGCTTTGCGATTGGGTAAGTAAACAATGAAGTGCGGGAGTTACAAGGTCCGCATCATCGACACAAATTGGCCAAAGCTTGACTGACCACTTCAGTTCGTTCGTATCCTGGACAGTGCGTCTGTTTATTCACGTCCTGTCATCTTGCCGCGCCATACCAGACCAGTCTCGCCTTGACTGCCTACGACGTGCCCAGAACTTTCGGGTTTCTACAGACAAGTGGCTTTTCCAGCCTGCTGTCACCGTGATAGAATAATAGATAGATTCGCCTACCTGTTCAATTTCAACGCAAGGCTCTTATTACTACCCCTGGAACTATGATTACTTCCTACTAACAGGGAGTTGATCAATGACAAAGAAAGAGTCTCAGAGACATTGATAAACCATCAGACTTGGCGATATACTCCCCTGCTCCGACAAACTTAGCGGACCGCCAGCTCTGGATGATGGATCGTCGTTTTATCTGGGTATCTCGAGCCGCCAAAAATCGGCCCACTGTCAGCGAAACACGATATGATACCGTTAAACGACATTAAGCTAGCAGCTTCCGGGAAGCTGGCAGCTTCATCGCCATTCATACATTATTATATCTCGTGTTACGGGTTTGTGTTTAGTTGTTGTGACATGCTACTGTCAAATGGGAAGGGAAATATGTGAAATAATATAATAAGAAACACATGGCTGAAATCGATACGCTATCTATTTTGCTCCTAGTACTCGTCATCTACCACCAAGAAATCGGTCCCAACCCAGCCATTTGCATCGATCCCTGGTAAAGTTAGTATCTTCAATATCCCATATAAAAGACATGATAACTCAAGGGGTAGTCAACATACGATAATAGAATACGGAGGTTTCCGCTCGATGGCAGCCGCATCCCCGAGGTCGGGAGCGTTGGGGATCTGATCATGCCACTCTTCCATCTCGACGCGCAGTCGGACGACTTCTCCCACGTCGAAGTAGAATGTGGACCCGTCTTCGTTTTCCCAGATCCAGACCTGATCGGCGTAGTCACTGCGGGGGTTAGTCGTGGTTTCGAATGTACTAGGTAAGGAAGAAAACTCACAATCGAGCGCCGTCGAGGAGAAGGTTAGGCGGGACGAGAATGTCGTTGAAGAACTCTACCCCAACTGCGGAGAGTCAGTACGATATGGCAGACCACCCACTGGAGTGCCGACACATACTCTTAATGCCGTGCTCTGTCCCGCTCGAGATCTTCCCCAGCATGATCTCCCCCTTGAAGGGGCGGAACACGATCAGACGGAACTTGACTATGCGCACGTGAGATACCGCTCTCGCAGATATCGGAGACAAGAAAGAGCATACCGTTGACATTCACCAAGCCCGTTCCATGGCCGATCAGGCCGTCGGACGACTCCAACAGGTCATAGAACCCGATGCATAGACCGATTTTTTGAATGACCTATAGACATCGCCCATTAACTATGAGTGACGATCGTCGGGATCCAACCCGGAATCCCACCTTGTTCGCGTATTTCTCATTGATGTTATCTTCCAGCGCAACCGCACTATACTTGGAAAAGTCCTCTGGTGAGATCTGAATCAGATCGGAGAGGGTCGTCTGCGGGACCCGAATTAGCGGGCGGCTTGGAGGCTGCAGCACGCGTTGCGTTTACCCACCAGGATGAACATTTTGTAGGGTGCGGAACACCGCGCGGGTGGCAGGTTCTCTATCCGGATATGGTCACGGAGAATGGGCGTCGAGAGAAATGACTGGTGAAATGCAGTTCCATGTTCCACAGCGATGGGAGATCCAGCTACGCATCGACCAGGACCATCATGACCGAGAGACCGCAATCCGAGGGGAATATCAAGATGATCGAACGATGAATTCCAACTGACCGGCCAATCGCAGGTCGCCGATCCGCCTGGAATTTTTCGGTGGTGAGAGTCCACGTGATCTGCAGTCATCCGGGTGGGCGTCGGAACGGAACAACCGTTGGTCCGTGGACCCTACATCGCACCGACATAAGGCTGAATAAGACGTGGATAAGTTTGGGAACGATAAACTTATCCATATATCGATTCTCGCTTCTCATGATATCTCGTCTGTCTACAGTGGCGTTGACCTCATATCCACCAAGTGAACCGGGTCTAATCATATCCTTTGATCCATCCTCCCCCGGCTGCGGCACGAGGGAAACCGAGGCCGACAGATCAACCGCCACTAGGAAGTCCAGGACTGGCTCGGGTTGTCCTTCCTCAAGGAATGCCCAGAAGTCATCGGCGGTCCTATCATGATAAGCGATCATGGATCTGTCCGCCCGAGGGGGGCACCCTCACCAATCAGGGAGTCGCATGTCGATCATCTCATTTCCACCAATTGGGAGGGATGGAGAGAGGAGATGATAGTCCGGGAGCATGGTTGATCTTACAGACGGGTACGGAGTACGGAGTACAGGACCTGTAACCCTCCCGACAGGTGCGGTTGCAGGCACCCCAGGGACGAGGGAAGAGACATGGCTCACGTTGAATTTCTTCCCGACATCCATGTATGTCCCATGGGTTCGCGAAAACGATTGGGTTATTATTAGACTTTTCCCTCGGCGTTCTTTGACGGATGGATCACACGCCCCCAGGGAACCCTCGCCACGACCGAGCCACGAAACCGTCTGGATCGTTCTGGGTGATGGCCCATGTCACATCGGAGTATCCTCGACGGTCGACACTAATGGCATTTCTTTGTTGGGGGGATCCCATGACTGGATTTTGGTCTCACTTTCTATGCCTTGCGCAATTGTGCATGCACGATGTTTTGCAGGTAGGACAAGTCCCTGGATGGTGCGATGTCTGATAAGGTACATATGGAACCTGGAGTATTACCGGGATTCAGGGAAAATAATCTTAAATCAGGAATAATAATAAGAATAATCCTTATAAAATAAAGAAAATCATAATATCATTTATCATAAAAGAAGAAAATAAAAATAAAAATCAAAATAAGAAAAGGCAAAAAAAGACGAAAAAAACCGCTAGAGACACTAGAGCGGAGACTAGCCGGTCGTTTTCCTCGATGATTTGCTGGATTGCGCGCGTCGTCCCCTTACATATGGTGACCAGTGTGGAACCTGCTATTGATTTCATTTCCGGATTGTTATGATTCTGATGGCTCGACGAGGGAAGTCACCTACCGAAATGATAATTGATTGTTGTGAAGACCTCGTGCGTCTTGTCCGGGGTGAACGCTAGCGGACACCAACGCTAGACGTTATTAGACCGTCATCGCCGCTCTCTCGCTTCTCCTCTTCTTCTTCCCTCCTTTCCACTCTTTCCTGCCTGTCCTTTCCCTTTCAGTTCCCAACCCAGTCTTTCCTTTACTTTGCCTCTTTCGCCCCCCTCCTTGGTGTGGTATTTAATCGCACGGTCTCTCTTTTTGTCGCGAACGTTTCTCCGTTCCATCCATTCCTTTATCCAACTCCAACTTCATTCGCCTTATAGTCTTTGCTTCATCTCTTACGCATCCATCCCGGAATTTCGTGGGTGACTTGCTCTATATATCAATCTCGTGACAGTCATATTCGCGCGACTTTACTCGTTTGGGAATTTCTGCCAAGATGCGTGCCTTCATCTATCTGACTCTGAGCGGCCTCACGGCGCTGGCGGCCGCCGCGGCCAACAACGCCAACAGCTTCAACATCCCCAAGGATGGATACTCCTTCAAGGCCGGTGAACCCACCACCCTGTCCTGGGATCCCACCACCGAGGGAACCGTCACCCTGAAGCTCCAGTGGGGTGCCGTCCTGACCCCTGACTCGGGCAAGGAGATCGCGGGTAAGTCTCGGCATGGAATCGAATGACGCGCGACACTGTACTGACTGCGATCCAGCCAGCATCCCCAACTCGGGCAAGTATACGTGGAATGTGCCCGAAGACCTGGCGAACCAGCCGGACTACGCCATCGAGATCATCTCGGATGACGACGCCGACCAGGTCAACTACCTGCCGCGCTTCACCGTCGCGGGCGCCACCGGTGAACCCACCGAGCCGACCCCGTCCAGCACCGCCTCGCACTCGTCCTCCACGGAGGAGTCGACGAGCACCTCCAGCAGCTCGAGCGAGACCCCGACCACCATGACCACCACCACCAGCACGAGCTCCTCCAGCACCTCGGAGTCGACGTCCACCAGCACCGACAGCTCGTCTGCTGTGCCCTCCACCCCGGCCTCGACGTCGGCCTCGGCCAGCCCCAGCAGCTCGGCGGACCCCTCGTCCTCGGTGCCCAACACCAACGCCGGCATGATGAACCGCGTGTCCGGTGGCATGCTGGCCCTGGCCCTTGGCGCCATTGCCGTCCTGTAAACTCTTCCACGAACCCCTGGACGTCTTATCCCGCCTGGTTCATCCTTCAACCTTCTTCCTTTCTCATTTCCGGCCTCGCGCCCTTGTTGGGACACTTACTTCTTGATGATCTCGGATTGGATGTGCTTTCTACCTGACTTTATACCCTGACTTTATACCCCAAGTGTGAATACGTGATCGCGGGGGGACAACCATGCGATCCGGAAAAAGCCAGAGCCAAATCCGTCTTTTCCTTCTTTGTCGGGGTTATGCTGTGTCAGCATTTAATTATTATTACCCTTTTTTCTTTACGCTGTTTTTCTTCTTCTTGCCTTTGATTGGAGGCAGCTTGGGATACCTGGTTGATGGTACGGGTGGATGGACTATGTAGATATGTATTACTGTAATGAATGACATTCGGCCTGAGCCGACTGACTGACTGCCTGTTCTCCCGTCCCGAATCCCGTCCATGCCAGAGAAGATTTTTCTTTGATTTCCTTTTGTTTGTCACGTCGATCATCTCCCCCCTGGGCAATCTGTAAGGTTCACGGCCGCAGAATAAGAATGTGGTAATGAGATCCCCATTTCCCATTCCAGGTTCAATAATTTCCCTCCCCCCATTGCAGTGGACCACCCCTGCAGCGTGCAGGGCAGACTGCAAAATGCAAAGGTCAGACCGGCACCCGTTGTCGGGATCCACCGACGCTTGTGGGGAGTGTTAGTTGGGGAGTTGTCCAATGATGGGGAAGGGTTGAGTTTGATGGGTTGTTGTGGTTGGGTTGGGGCTTTGGAGGTGGGTCGTCCGTCCTGTCCTGTAAATTCATTTCCCTTGGGCTCGGCATTTTGGTTGGATGGTATGTCTTCCATGTATTTTCGTGCCTTTGTTTAGGTAGGTTTGATTCTGCGTGATATAATTAATACCTAGTAGGAGATATTGGGTATAGATAGGTAGGTAGGTAGGGTTAGCAAGGTAGGTTCCTAGGTAGTAAGATTGTCCGTCCGGTAACCGGGTATATATTATTATTATAGGTATAATAGGTATAATATACGGTACCTAGGTCCACCAAATTACCCTAGTTATCTACCGGACTTAAGTTAAATGTCGATATAAAATAGCGATCAACCGCTAAATCTCCTATCCATGTTATCCATCTTGGTATCCGCATTCCACATTCCATCGAGGGATATTTCCTCACCCGTCCATATCTATCTATCTCGATCGATTGGCAAGACGCTAAATGAGATGGGAAAGCTGTGCGGAAGTCACTGGTTGGAACACTAGTTAGTTGGGTAGAGTAGATAGGGTAGGGAGACGGGTCATTTACTTACTGTTTACCTACGGTGTTCAGTGCCTCCTTGTGTGATATGTATGTTCTTTTTTGCCTTTGGGGGAGGTGTTCGGTTCATTGTGCTATATTTAAGATGCCTACATATATATCAGCCTATCCGTCTGCTTATTTCTGCTCCTTTGGGTATAATAAGTAGTAGTGTCATATTGGCAGGTCGGATTGAGTTACTACTTACTATGGAATACTCAAAAGGACTACGTAGACGATATTATATATAGTATTTCCCCGAATAACTAACTTCCATCCCTGGCTACACCGCAATGTGATATGGGATATCTATGTAGGTTCTCTACATGTACCACGACGTACCTGCGTGGCTGTGAAGTGAGGACGTTCTACAGAGTACTCCCGACATTTCTTGGCTTTGAGTTAAGAGGCTGTCTTGTCTGACTCGGATTGCCGTTCCTGCAGGTACTTACTTCCTGGGTACTTGCCTAGGTACTTACTTCTCGGATAGATCCGCGCGTATGGATTTGGATTCGGAGCATTGCTGTTACTTACTGAGTTTTGTATTCCGATTGAGGCGGGAGATTTGGACTGAATGTACGGAGTAGTATGGGGTGGATATTTGTGTTTTCGACTTGGTTAGAGATAACAATCTTATGCCTTTTGATCGTTCTTTTTTCTTTATTTCTATATTGCTTATTTTCCTCTATTTATTTTCACTTTACTCACTGTGAAAATGTAGGAGCAATGCGGTTAGCAGAATAGGCCATTCACCAACGCTCTCATCCCATACCTACATATACACCCTTTCAAAAGTCCATACATGAAACAGCGGTAATCACCGCTAGACCACTCCCGCTATTTCCAAACTACACAGGAACAACACACTGACAGTTTCAATCCAACACTGGCCCACCACATTGTATCAGACTAGCGCCGATCTTCACGGAATCCGTCCCGCCAACCTAGACGCACTGGCCATTAGTTCCATGTTCCTGCTGTGTTACTACCAAGTATATTGAGACATTGATAGTAAGTAGTTATCAGGATACCGGTCCATGACACCTGTGGATTGTTGCGCAACGTAGGAATGACCAGCATAGGGCTGGTAGAACCAGTCCCTCCCACTAGTCTGACTCTCTCGCCAGCGTGGCGGTCCCTCCTGTTCTGCACCTGTGACGTTGGGGTGCAGCGTGCAAAGCATGTGTGCCTTGTGACGGCGGGTTTTGAGTAGTCTGTGGTTGATTCTGGCCTGATGGGTTGTGGGTAGGTCGTAGGTCGTAGGTGTGTGCTGGTGAGTATCAAGAGATGGACCGTGAATTATCTCCGTCGGACGGGCCCGCTGATGACTCTCCTTCCCGGTTGGGCGTTGGCGTCACCGTTGTAGCCACGTGATCTGGTAGATCGTGTCCGTCGGGTGGTGGTCATTGTGGTCTGGCTGTCATGATTCTTTTCGTATACTTTGTCTCCAGTCAGGGAATACATTTTGCATGCATTTTCCTTTTGATTAACCTGATCGTCCGTCTTCGTATGAGAAAACAAAGATCGAAGCCCAGAAGTCACGGGCTTATCGCGTCGCACCGTCAGGCGGTGAGAACGAGCCATCGGCCCAAAGTTACCGCCGGCAGAAACCAATAATACGGGCGGTATACCAGGACGTGACGGCGTCTCCGTACGATCCATCCACCCAATTCTCTCTCTCTTCTCTCCTCTCGGCGCTGCTCTTCTTTCTCTTCCTCCCCTCTTCTCAACGACCTGTCCCCCTCTCCACTGTCTTCGCTTCACACTATAGTCGTGTGGAGGTCTGCATCTCATTCGATTGCCTGCCTCTTCAACGGGTTGTCGTCTACATTGATCTCCTTTGACGTCAACCCTCTCGTTTAATGCCGTCTTTCCTCCCGCTGCGCTGCACGGTCGTATCGCCCACTACGTGAACTCGCCCTCTCTCCTCCTTTCGCTTCGACGCCCACCACCGGTCTATACCATCCAGACACCGATTCCCATCCGGTGGCTCATAAACGCGGTCCACTCCCGCACGACAATACCCTCCGCCGTAGGAGGTCCTCGTTCGCGACCGCTCTAGCCGAAGGATTCACATCGGTCGCGACAGCGGGTGGTACACCACCTGGTTTCGCGATTGGCGCATTGCTGAACGGTATGTTCTGAGGTCTATATTCTTGTCTTGAGTGGATTCCGATCATCCTGCGATGGCTTCATCCGGGAAAGAAACGTGTGCGGAGGCCTCGGGTGTCATGGTCGTGTTGGGCTCCCCCAGCGCTGGCTCGCTCATGGCCAGACGGCCCCGTCGTCACTGGGGGTGTGATCAAATCTCCGCACCGCCTTCCTTCTTGCTCGGCTTTCTGCTGCCCCAGTCCATTTGGTCCTTTTTTCCCTATTCGTTTGACGTTTTATTTTCCTTCTTTTCTTTTTCGTGGTGACGTCGGGATTTATTTCAAGATACCGGACGTCCTTTTTGTACCGTTTCAATTGTTTCCTCTCGCGAGTTTTCACCTTGGGTCGTTCTTCTTTTTGCCTCTAACTTTTCGGCCGTTCGTTCTAGGACTTCACCCGATCCCTCCTCTTGACCGCCGGCTTCCCTTCCCCCCAACCTTCCCGACCGCCACACTATCTATCCGCCGCCTCTTCCGCCAACCCTCTTTTCTCCCCTGGACCAACAAGAACATAATATCCTACGCCATCGTTTATGGAGGTGGCTGAGAGTCGGGACCCTGCCTCGGTGGGTCCGCCAACCGGGGCAGACACCAAGACCACCAATGAGGAGCAAAATTTGTTCCTGGACGATTCGCTCGTCGGCGATGATCGGTCCAGCAGTCTCAGCGAAATCGACGAGATGTCGGACAACATGCCCTCCGACTATGAATCGCCACGGCCAGACCCGGTGCCAGCCCCCGAGAACGACTCCGAGGCCGAAACGGAGCGGGTCGATGACTCCCCGAATAACCTCCGCTCCCGAACCAACATCGTCGTGAGCGCAACTAGCGGCTATGAGCCGAGTCCGAGCAAACTGGTCCAGTCCACGACGTACGACGAAGTCGACGATGACGAGGCTCACCCCGTCGACGATTCCCCCAGCAAGCCTCGTTCCAAACCGCCCCGCTCGGTGGAACCCCCCCGGGAGGAGACCGCCGAGCCCGACGGTCCCGTTCTGTCAGATAGTGCGGGTAAGAAGCGGAAGCGGCTTGGCTCGGGTGAGGACGCGGGGACGACCGAGGCCGACGACGAGGATGGCCCTCCGCAGAAGCGCCGCGGCTCGCTCAAGAGCGAGCTCAGCGATCCACCCCCCGACGACATCGTCCTGACCCCCGAACCCGTGGAAGAGGAACCGTCCAAGACGACGGCGGAGGAAGACAACACCCCGGCCGACAACGCCCCCGAATCGGATCTGCCGGCGGCGCCGGCCAAGGCCAAAAAGGGCAAGAAGGGGAAGCGTAAGGGCCGGAAGACGCGAGACGCCGATGAGGACGTTGATGGCGTCGGCGACACCGAAGGTGGTCCCGACGATCACACCGGCGATGACGACACGGCCGAGCGCGGCGAAGAAGCCGACGACGGCGAGGCGGCAGCCCGACTGGAAGAAGAAGGTAAGCGTGATCGACCCTCTCTCTGGTGCTCCTGTGCTAATCCATTCGATAGCTGCGAAGCGGATGTCCGCCATGGAGTCTCTGGCGGGTCTGGAGCGCGAATTTGCGACCCTGCGGGACAAGTAAGCACGCATCGCCTCTCGGTTCGGGACCACCGCTAATCACGTTCTACAGGATATATGATGAGCGGATATCCAAATTGAATCACGAGCTCGATATGCTGAAGGGCCCCAATCCCACACACCCCGACCTGTTGCGACAGCTCGAGTGCCTGCGGCGGTACCGCGATGACAAGATCCACTACGAGCACACTCTCTTCCAGTACCGTCTCAAATCCCTCCTCAACAAAAGCCTCGCGGAACGGGCGCAGGCACACAGCACGTACTTCCAGCGCATCCGGGACCTTCGGGAGAAGCACTCGACGAACACGAGCAAGCAGTTCTACGCCATCCAACACGATCGGTTCAAGACCGACGAACTCAGCCCGCAGCAATACATCCCGTTCCCCACGCGCCGGTCCCAGCAGATCGCGCAGCAGACGGCGTACAACCAGGAGGTGTCGGTTCTGGCTGGTGTCGCCAGATACGTGGGATTCCCCGCGGCGCCTTCTCTGTCCGCCGCGCGGCCGTCCGAATTGGAAGAGGATCTGGAGAAGATGGGGGTAAGTTTCACACCTCCCGTAGATCTGAGATCTCTCCACTAACGTGGTATTGTTTTAGATCACCATCCAGCCCAAAGTTCCCGTCTCCCAGCCGCCCACCAGTCTGCCGCGGGGCCCCATGTCGGCCATGTCTTCCAACGTCTTCCGCACGGCGGCGGAAGAAGCGTTCCTGGAGCAGACGCCGTGGGCCAACCCCCTGCATCCGGCGCATCACCAGCACGGGTCGCAGAAGCCGCCGGCCCGGGCGCCGGAGGACCACCGTGCGCCCGCGTTCACCACGCCGGCGGGGCAGAAGCGGGTCGTCGACGTCAATGCGCCCAACGGGTCCGCGTCCACCATCGCCGAGAACTCGTCGGCCAACAACACGCCCTACGGGATGGAAACGGACGCCGGGCCGTCGGGGGTGCCACCGATGGGGCACATGGACTACGACGCGGCGCGGCGATCGGGCTTCCGGTCGCTCAGTTCGTCCCCGCTGGACGTGCGAAAACCGCACCCGGCGGCGTACGGGGGGCACGACCACCGATCCCCGTCCGGGGCGGCGGGACACGCCGCATATTCGCCGCCTCCGGCTCGACTGGGACTGTTCCACACGGCAGCGTCTCGACGGGAATCGTCGCCGTCGATGTCGTCCAAACCCGTCAATTCGATGGGGGTGCTGGGGGGGCCGGGGTCCAACCAGATGGCGGCGCGATAACCGTTCAGACGAGGGAGACTTGCGCGTTGCTGCTTTTTCGACTCTTGACGGACCGATAAATACCCATTCGCTTTTTGTTGTTGTTTACTTCTCCTTCATTCTGGGCACGATTTGGGAATGGACTGTTGGGCGGGCTGGGCTTGTATATGGAATTGTACCGGTGTTGGAGAGTTGCTTTTGACTTGACTTATGTGTGTATGGACTGGCATGTATGATGGACCATCACTTTTCTTTGGGGGGTGTGTTGATACGGTGTGAGCGAGGGATTTCTTTGTTTGTTTTGCTGTTACACCAATCCATGGGCGACGGAGTTTGCATGTTCTTTGAATGGAATGATAAACATCTGACATGTGCATGATGAATAGAAGAGTTGTCAGCGTATGGAGTACACAGTAAACAGATACGCGTTGAACACTAGTACTACTACTACTCCTCCTGCCTAGGTACCTAGCCAGGCAGACAGGCAGACAACCCACTAGCTCCCTTCTCCAGGCAAGACAAGCAAGCAATCAAGCAATCAGCAATCAATCCACCGGTTATTCAGCCTCACCCCAAACTGGACCCGGCTAGACTAGGCCAGGCCCGACCGGACAAGGCCAGAACAGTCAAGGCGTGTTGGGAAAAAAATCAATAGTCGGACAGGGCTGGAACTCTACCAATCGGTGGGGGCGCTATGGCCCCATTATGGCGATGTAATTTCCTCCATCTTACCTGTGTTTGTCTATATATAGGTGGGAGATGTCTGTCTGAGGGTTGCGTTGTTGTCGACATTCTTTCGTTACTGCTTTTTACAACCCTCCTTTATTTGGTGTTTTTAAGTACAAGTCGCTCTTTATCTATATACTCTCGCTTAGTGCAGTTTACCCAAGGTATGTATGTATCTATGCAACATCACCTGACACAAGCCAACCCTAACCAACCATCATCCCTTACTATCAATATCCATCCCCAGTATACCTACATCTAAAGAAAGAGAAAGAAGAAGAAAAAAAGACTAACCCATCTCCCCCTCACAGCCCTACAAAACCAAAACCAAAAAAAGAATCGCCAAAATGACTCGCCTCCTCACCCTCACCACCCTCACCACCCTCCTCTCCACCCTCTCCCTCATCACCCCCACCCAAGCCCGCACCGACCTCAGAGGCTGCACCTCCACCGCCACCCACAACGAATGGAACGAGGCCTCCATGCTCTGGTACGTCCCCGGCACCGGCGAAATCTGCGACTTCCCGGACTGCGGCGGCGGCCGTGCCCCGCCCAAGTACGATAACCCGGCTTGTCCGGGCTACACGGGCACGGCGACCTACGAGCCGAGCTATCTGCCTGGGTTTGGGGAGGCTACTGCCACTGCCACTGACACTGCTACCGCCACTGCTACGGGTGGAGTGAAGCCCGGTGTGAGCGTGACTGACTCGAAGGGCGTGTCTGCCACGAGTGGGGTTGGCTCTGCTTCTGCTTCTGCTTCTGCTTCGGGTTCGGGCTCGGCTGGTGCTTCTTCTGTGGCTGCGTCCTCGTCTGCTAGAGCGACGGTGACGAAGTCGGCTTCGGCTTCGGCTTCGACTTCGTCTTCGGAGACTTCGTCTGAGTCGTCCACCTCGACTACGCACACTACGGTGCCTACTTCGAATGTCGCTGCTGGGTTCTCGCGTGGCGTTGTTGGTGGAGCTGCTGCTGCTGCTGCTGTGGCTGTGGCTGCTCTCGTGCTGTGAGGGGTATAGTATAGTATAGTATAGTATAGTATAGTATATCCTTAGGACCTAGTGGTTGGAGTGAAGTGGATTGGATGGCTGGTTAGAGGGTAGGGTATTGGGGTTGGTAGGTAATGGTCGTCGGCAGTTCTAGTGAGAGTTAATTTGACCTTTATCTACGGTGATTATTTACAGATCGCGTATGTAATATGTAGGTGTATCCTTGCATAATATGCTGCATTCATCTCTGATAATCTGCGTGAACCAATATGATAGTTTTGACAGTTATATTACATTACATTTATCAGATTGGGTGCGAACAGAACAATTATATCTGTAAAGTTAACCCGATTAATCGGCTTAAGATAGCATGATATAAGCATAACCGGCTCTAAGTAAAAAAGAATCATAAAACCGGAGCCTGTTCCATGTTACCTGTTAGTACCTAGTTGCTGATTGTCTGTTGCTGATTGATAAAGCCTCTTAAACAGTAGATTCCTCTTAAATAGTAGATTCAAAGGCGCAGTATAAACAGGCATTGAGAGAACCTCGAAAATGTGTCATATAGAAATCTGATCAGTCTATACTGCTATGGAAAAACAACAAGTTGCTGTCTACTTGGATTAGCGATGTTCACCTAAAAATCAATGTATCCAGCCCCAAAGAGCTATCAAGGCAACATGTCGATTCGACTACACAAAATGCTGACTAGCAAGCACTTTAGGAGGGCTTGATGACTGATATCCCCAACATGAGACAGGTGTCTTGAAGTCCAGCCCAACCAAACATCACAGTTCGTTAATTATATAGATTCAATCTCGTTGTATCCAAAAGAAGAGTTTCTGAAACTTCATACAACTCGGCCAGGGTTTCAACAATCCCGGAAGCGTCTGGATCGTTTCCTACCCGAGGCCTCCAAAGCTCGTTCAGCTGCGAAATACGTCGCTGAATCCAGGTTTCCGAGTTTTCCAGGTCACGGATAACGATGGCCCGTATGTATTCCTGGTACATCTCTCTGGGATGGATCTGGACACCGTCCACCGCGTGAACGCGTTCTTGGTACCGTCCATAGCTGTCTATCACATTATTGACAACCGTTGCCCAGTTTCGGTTGACCTGAGCATCGTTCATGTAACTGGTTACCTGAATAGCCGTACGAATAGCAGTGATTGCATTCTGGGCGTGTTCCGTATCAGCGATGTCGAATCCGTTTCCATTCCAAGTTATATCAGATATAGCCTGATGCCCGACCCAGAGGCGCGCCTTGTAGCCATTCAAGACGCTGTCCGCGTTCACTAAAACGCTTGGGTTAATATCCGAGCCGTAGGCATTGGTAATCTCGTCAATAGGGCGACCATTAGCGGTGTATGGTCCATTGGGATCCCACTGGTGATATGGCTGCCAAAAATAACTATTCGGGTCTAGGTACCTTTCAGGAACTAGATTGCTGCGGTACTCGCTACGCACCAGTGTGCCATCTCCAAGACGTGCTTCGCCCGTCATCATAAATTCTTGGGCTCGTGGCTCGGTCTGCCGCTCGTGGATATGCTCGGTGACGGGTCGGAGATCAGGATCATCGCTGGATGATGAAACCCCAGTGTCTTCACAGTTGTAGCAGTCCGCGGCTCCATATCGACCAGCATTAGGATTTGCCTGAAGGAGACTTGAGCCGTCTTGTCCATTTGGGTATCGATTCATGGTAATGTCCCAGTTATTCCCGCTGGGCGGGTGAACAGTATAAGTTACTGGAGCACCATAGGTGATAGCTCGAGGGTCCAATGTTTCGAAAAGTCCTTCATAATATGGCTTTCCAGTCTCAGGGTCCAGATTCAGTGAAGGATCGAGTGCATGGAGATCAGACATGACGCCAACATTCCGGCGCTTTCTGCGTTTGACAAATTCATAGGCTTCACCCGTCTCGGGGTCAAGATCCAGGGTACGATCGAACCGATCCATTTGGCTGATGCAGATGCAGTCCTGTAAGGCGGCGCCTCCACCACTGCTGTTACTGCAGCTCATCAGGTCATGCCCCCCAAACAATGCATATCCGTTGATGGTCGGTGCATCTCGAGCATCAGGGGTCTCTGCGCCGTCATGGAGGATCAGAGTATCTCCATATCCAACAACGCTTTGAACATCATCATCACCCCATGGTAGGTCTCCGCGGGTGAAAGACTCACGAGTACCCTGTTGATTGCTGAATACTATGCGCGGAGAGCCGTCGCTTTGTCGCTTGATACGGAGATAGCTGGAGAGAGTTTGGTTGAATTCGACGCCAGCGGCTATCTCCTTAGTACCGTAGAAGTCAAGATCGAGCTTCATTTGAGAATTGGTGAAGAATTGTAGAGCCAGGATTGTCCCATCCGATACACTGGCCCTTCGATTTCCTAGGGAACGCGATGAGGTCGGGAGGGTCAATTTCCCAGAGAAGGGATTATCGGCACGAGAGCTGCTCACTCCTCCTAAATGCTCTCCTACCGAAATTGGCAAGCTATCTGTGACTGTCCCATCGTTCGCAATGATAAAGTCCACAGAGAAATCACCGTCAATGTCTCCCTCCCCTGTCATCTGCACCTCAATATTGACTTGTGGTCCAAAATCACATATGCCAGGATGCGAGAACCCCCAAGCACTAATCGGACTGCTGAAGAGGTTCGCTCCGGTCATACCCTCTGGAACGGATATATAGCCCTTGCCGTTGAAGTTGAGGGCTCCAGTCATTTGAAAGCTTGTATCAAAGTATCCGTTGGCTTCGATCATTTTGAAATTGGGAGATATAGTTCCCACGAAACTGTACCCGAATTCAAGGGTTTCGAGCAGCTTGCCCGAGATACTAGCCTTGAGGAATCCATCATCACCTGTTGTAGAGCATTTTTCGGGGCTCTCTCCACTAAGTAAAACATCAAGGCTGCTCTTTTTGAGTGATCCTTGACCCAGTTTGTATGGAGGAGACGGATATATAGACTTGCCAGCTTTCCTGATATCGTCAAATTTCTTTTTCCAGTCGGAGGCAGCAGCACTATAAAAACGCTTATCTAGGGGTGACGCGGCTCGCCTCTTCTTGCTTATCACAGGGTTTCCTTGAACAATGGAGTCCCAGTATCCCACGCTGTTGGAGTAGTCAATTCTGATATAAATGTCTCCAGAGTCACGTTTGACCAGACCAAAGTCATATGAGATTTCGGCTTCAAAGACCTGGGAATCTGAGCCAGGAGACCCAGAAATGTGGTAAGGTACTAATTTCTCTGCAGGAAGACGAATATCATGAAGAACGGCGTATGATCCTATATATGTGTTAATATCCCAGCTTATAAGTGAGAACTTCTCAGTTCCTACCAGGTCCACAGCCTTCCGGCATACGCAGAACTGTTCCTTCGACTCCTCCCAACTGAATCTTGTCGCACGTGGAGTTCGAGGTCTGGCTTGGGCAAATTAATCTTATGCGACTGCGGCCTTCTGCCTTCACATTTTCACAATCAAGTACATGCAAATCAGATCCATCTCGGCGACGCAGTGACTGCACAGCGCTCTCTGGTCCGACAATAATTATCATACCAAACGTATTCACGTTGAGCGCCGTGTCGATGACACCATCGCCCCCGAGATTCTGCAGATCAAACTGGGGGTAATCATCAGCTGGCGGGAGAGTTGGAAAGACTTTCTCTAAGGCAACAGGCAAAAAGGGATGGAGGTTCTTGGGCGAGTCGCAGCACAGGACCTTCTTGCGATTATTGCCCACGCAGCTTCCGGAACTGTCACCGTAGGCGTCTGTTGAAAGTTGTACATCGTTATCGTCGCACTCGTTGTCGTCGCATGTTCCCTTGCCCACCCAGTGGCAATTCTGGAACGATGCGTCCGATGGACAGCACAGCTCTTGGGCTCTTCCCCACCAGCATTGCCCGCGTCTTCGCGCGACCTTGGTTGTGCCGCTACCACAGCTACTTCCGCATGAAGACCACTTGCAGGCATCGATCTGGCGTGACCAAGTTTCTGCTCGACAGCAGAAAGCCTGGACACCGGGTTGGAGACAATTCTTGGTCGCGTGGCTTGAATGGAAAAGTGTCACCTCTCCCGTATGGCATTGGCCGTGGCAAGAAGGTCGACCAACAGAGGACTCACCTCCTCGCCAAAGACAACTACCGGGCATTGAATTGAGTGGGCAGCAAATTATCTTAAACTTGTTCCCACTACAGGTATCGTCGAATCCACCACCATTGGGGGCTAACCCATATCCCGAGGGACAGCTCGGAGGCAGTGCACAGCCGGACATTATGCACTTTTGTCCATTGATCGAGGCCCATTTTCCTGCATCGCTGATTTCTGATCGTTGTAATAGATCGCTATAGCTCTGTAAACTGCGTCCCAACAAACCAGTCAGAGCAGAGAACTGTTTGTCATCTTGATCAATCGACCAAATCATAAGACCACCGAGGCCAACATCGTTGGCCCAGTCGACCTTTTGCTTGAAGGTTTCACCGTCATCATAGCTGATCCATTGGTCATTGGAAAACGTGAAATATTTGACAGCAGCATCCTTGTCATGTACAATCTTCGGGTTTTCGTTCGAGATTATATCCTGAATCTCGAAACTGGGCCAGTTCATGTCAATCTCGACAATTTATGGAAAGGAGAGAGGTGGAGTGATAACTTACTATGCCAATGTCCCTGCATTATTGGTACAATCCCCAGCATAAGCAGCCCCAGCAAAGGTGCATCCAGGCGAAGTACAGGTGCTCTTCTTGAGGGTGAATGAGCGGCCGTAGAATCCCAATCCCATGACAACCTTTTCAGGTGCAACATTGTTTCGCCATAGCAGATCTATGGATTGCTTGATTTCGGTGAGGTTTGTATGCGCCTGCACAATATCGCCGATTGGGTTCTCCTTGTCCCAAATGCCATGCAGGTCATAGGTCATCACATTGGTCCAGTCCGCATATTGAAGCATCCCCGGAACATCAAACCACCGCAAGTACCAGTATGAGCTGGGGATCGTAAAGGTCAGCCCATAAGGTCCATGAGCGGAGTTATCGAAAGTTTCACGAAGAGTTTTCATCAATAGGACAAAGTTTTCAGTATCAGCTTCTTTGCCGCCACGGTCTCCCGCCCCGGGGTACCTGTAGCGATGTCAAATTTTAACCTTGAGGCTCGTGACAAAGGAGAAATGATGGGATAATGGCATGGATAGCTTACTCCCAATCAATATCGACACCATCAAACCCGTACTTCTTCATGAAATCTACCATGTTATTTGCGAATGTCCGTCGGCTAGCCTCCGTGGAAGCTAATTTTCCAAATGTGGGTTGGGTATCCGTTCCATTATCGCTGAACGTCCAGCCTCCGAGAGAGATGTAGACTTGAAGGTCGGAGAGACCAGACTTGAAGGTGCGAACATCTGCAGTCTGAGTGAAGAGGGAAGGTGGAGTAAGACTGTCCATCGGAACAATATCGAAGGTCGACGGATCAATGTATGCGAACGCAAAGTTCAGATGCGTCAAGCCTTCAATAGGAATTGCTGCAGGGGGGAATGGGTAACATTCGCGACGGGCACTCCAGGCCTCGTAGTATCCAATGACTTTACTGGTGACATTTTTTGAACTTTTACCTGGTGGAATTGAGGGCGTGCCGCAGTTGGATTGACAGCCCTGAGAAGTACCACAAAATTCAGAGGTAGTCCCACAGAAACCATATTTGCTGCAGCAGACATTCAAGGGACATTTCTTCCCTGGAGGGTCGGCATCTGCTCCACATTCTGGTTTTGCATCGCATTGACTTATGCAGTCAGAGCCACAGAATGTAGACCCAAAACCACAAGTTCCCACATCACCTCCAAAGAAAGAGCCACCTGGAGAGTTTATCAGCATATAGATCTCTTATACAAGAGCCTTCCCATTATGGAAGATGGAGAACTAAGAGAGACTTTACTCACAGCACGCCTTAGTATGGCAGGGAATATCCTTTGTGCATGAATATGGACCCAGCCGGCGGTAGAGCACATTACTATGTTTCAAGGTCTCATTGTAGTAGTACTCAGGGTGCAGGTCCTCAACCCCTGGTTTGCCTGGAATGATATCACTTGGTGACTTGTCATGCTTCCATAAGTTTGTGAAAATGACAAATACAACAACTAAAAGAATGCCAATGGCAAAGGTTGAACGGCTGAACGGCCGTGACGATCCAGCAGTTTCTGCCGTCATGATGATAGGCGATCAAGTTTGTCGTCCACGTGTATTTAACGATGTGAGAGATATCTCAAACTAATTGCACTGAAAAGCCAAACAGTGTCTTGGTTAGGCTGGATATGACTGATACCCCCCTAAAGATATGATAGACGGCGTTGCCATAGCCTTTAAATACGACTCAGTCCTTTCCCCGTCGACTAATATCGGGGTTATCTGATGTCGATGGAATTCATCTCACCTACCCGGGCTGGTGAGACTGATGGAGATGACCGTTTCCCCATAGTCTCACCAAACCCCGGGGGGAAATATGATGTTTCATTCCGTTTGAGATACCTCGATGGCCGGAGGTGACATCCGAAAGGACTGAGCGGTAACACAACGGGCCCAAGCAGATGCGCCAGGAACAGGGAGGCTCATATCAGCCAAGCAGCGGCGAGTGTGGGGGATTGATGGTGGGGGCGTAAGTGGTAGGGGGGGTGAGGACGAGGGTGTATGGATGATGGGATGAGAATTGAGGTTTCCCAACGTTGCAACTTGGAAGTACCCATCTCAGGAAACGGATGACCGAGGCATCGAGGCTCTCCACACAAAAATAAGGCAGAAGCGACAGGTCCCATGCCTTACACTATATATGTAAGTGCGTTGCCGGTTTCCCACTGCCTAGTTAGGACTGCTAACCTCCTTCCTTTCTTTCTTCCCCAAATCACCCCAGGTAACCCCACTGGAATCATCATGGCAGTCAACCACGTTCATTCGCTTTTGTCGTTATTCTTTCTGGCCCTATACTCCAAGGCAATTCAAGCACAAGTTTTCCTGGCTGAGATCGATGGTATGGCTTTGAGTATGGGCTATCCAGACACGCTCTCCGCAGCTTGCCAGTGAGTTTGGATTATGCTTTGATTCATGAAACCTGCTGACACTTTTTTTTTTTTGAAGGACCACATATAACCGGACAATCCAGTGCAACTCCACCCTTGGATCTGTTGCATATGGTGGCTTTTTCCCTTCCAGCGACGAACTGGCCATCATGTGCACGGATGAGTGTCTGAACTCACTGCACACATTTCGATCCAAGCAAAGTCAGCTCTGTTCATCAGAATACTACCCCCTCGATGGTGAACTGGTGCCCGCTAGCTACAATGTCGATCTTTTGCTCTTTACTTATAGTTACACATGCATAAGAGATGGGTGCGATAGACGTTCTTCCTCAAAGCTGCCGGCCCACAGATTACTGACACTCGTCCAGATCTACCAAGGAGTTTTGTGCTCCATTGGTTGACCGATGGTCCCAGGACGGGCCGACGGCGGACCAGCTATGCTCGGAGTGTATGCTGCATACCTTCCAGGTCGAGCTCGACTCTTCGTTTGCATATGACGAGGAGTTTGCAAGCTACTATAGCTCCCTAACCTCCTCGTATGGAGAACCCTAGACATTCTGGCTTTAGTTTGGACTAATATCGTTCTAGTTGTGGCGTTTCGAATTATCCAATCACATCTCCAGCTCCATACTATACAATAACGGATACGCCAACGGCTACATCATCTTCAGTGAGCCCCTCGGCGAACTGTGCCTCCAATTACACCATCAAAGATGGTGATAGCTGCTTAAGTATCAGTAGGGAGCTGAGTGTATCGACGGTAATGCTCAGATATCTGAATGGCCTGACTGCTGACTGCTCCAACTTTCCTAAGCCGGGGACCTCACTTTGCATACCTGCAGCCTGCAAACTCCACACATTGCAGGCAAATGAGACCTGCTTTAGTATCACCCAGACCTATAATGGGACTTTCACTACCACGCAAATGATCTCATGGAACCCAGATATCAATCGAGACTGTAGCAACTTGGAAATGATCATCGGAACTGAGCTCTGCGTGAGGTGTGAAACACCTCCCGTTCATGGATGAGCTTTTTCATTAACACTAACGATTATATACCAAAGTGCGCCAGGAACCACCGGGGGATCTTATTTTACCAGCACTATCGTTTCTACTACCGCGGTGCCCACGTATGCTATTTACATCCTCTTACGCTTCCTCGCTGTGGATCTAAGTATTGACGTGTTCGCGATCGCCCTTACACAGGTCTATACCGCCAAATGTGGTAGCCGGAACCAATACGCGATGTGCCAGATATTATGAAGTCGCCCCAGGAGATACCTGCAGTTCCATAACGATGATGATGGGAATAAGTCTCTCTGACTTCTTCTTTCTGGTGAGGCTTGAATCTGTCCTTCTATCCAAGATCAGTAGACTAACTGACTGCAATAGAATCCTGAGATCAACAACCCAAACTGCACAAACCTGTTCAAAGGATACTCCTACTGTGTCAAGGCTGTTGGAGACATCTCTACATATTCAGGTTACGGGTATGCTTCATCCAGCTATTAACCCACCTTATTTTCCGATTTGCGTACTAATAAGCCCAATGCATACGAAGTGGCAACACGAAGCCCTGCTTTACTGTCCCGGTCCCCTCCAGTTGTCTGGCGACCGGTGCGGTGTCTACGGATACTGCCTGGACCTTTCCCACATATAAAACCAAAGCCACGCAAGCTACGCCTCTGCCTTTAGCACCGGGAACATGGTCAAACTGCTCAGAATATACGCAGTACATTGCGCCACGTCGTAATACCTCAACAATCAATACATGCTACGTGGTCGCTACGTTCTTTGATAGTAAGTGCAGAACGGATCCCCCCAGAGTCAACAAAGATAGATGGCAATAGCTCACAAAATGAATGACAGTGGATGTTTTCGACTTCGTTTTGTGGAACCCTTCTTTAAGGTATGATACTGAAAACCCAGTTAACTGTCAGCTCAAGCCTGGGTATCAGTATTGTGGCAAATTGTTTAAGCACCCTACAACGCGGACGATCCCATCCCAGACGTCCACGACCACCACGCGAGAGGCCACTAGCACGGGACCGAATGGTGAAGCAACCCCGCTGCCAATTCAGGTAAAAAGCCTTAGCCGTTTTTCAAACGCAGACAAACAACTGTTCTATGGCTTACTATCCACATAGTCCGGGATGATCTCGAACTGCGGTACATTCCAACTAGTCACCGCCAACGCAAGCTGTTACGACATAGCCGCCGCCAACCATGTATCTCTAGCGGACCTCTACTCCTGGAACCCGGCGCTGAATGGCGACTGTTCTGGGTTGTGGTCGAATTATTATATCTGTGTGGGACTGTCAGGCACTCCCACCAAGACAACAACGACCAGTAAAACAACGGTCGTAAGTGGGACTCCTACACCGACGCAGTCAGGCATGACGTCTGGATGTACGAGGTTTTATTTGGTGAAGTTGAACGACGGATGCTATGCTATTGCGACGAGCCATGGTATTACACTGGACCAGTTTTACGCTTATAATCCCGCCGTGGGAAGGGATTGTAGTGGACTCTGGCCGGATTACTTTGTCTGTGTTGGTAAGTAACATGACACAGTATGAGCTCATTCATTATTTTGCTACTCTCAAATTCATAGCATCTGGGACAATTGTGAGTCAGTGACAGTTACATCGCCCGAGCGGGCGGCGGCCAGATTCCATCTTTCTCCAACGAAGTAGGATCCTTTGAGTACTGCGTAACGTGATGGAGCATCGGAAGCTCCGAACCCCGTCGATAGGGCTTCCACTGTTCCTCCCCCGGAGAGAGATCTCTCTGGGTGAGGCGCGTAAAGAGCGTCGGCGCAATATGTTTGATATCGATTCTGAGAGGACCCGGGTCTTCTCCGGTGGTGCGCTTTGGCTCCCATAGCCAGACAAACGGTCTGCGCGAGTCTCGCGATTGTAGCGCCTCGTGATCCACATATAAAAAGGCATCTGTTCGTAGACCTCGCGGGAATTCGCCGCTGTCTCTTTTGGAAACAAACATGGTCTGTAGATCATTTGTATTGTTATCGCCATGTTGTACCCAATGGAGGGTGAATTTAGCGAGAACCGCATTCTTGATCTTTTGCTTGGGATAGTGTAATCCGTGATAGATCGCAGTTTCAATTTCCTCCTTAAACTGTGGCCATTCAGGGACATCGGGGTAAAAAGCTACCAGTCCACAGACCGTCCCCGGTTGACTGAGCACATGCTCCTGCCATGGTACCGCCATTGCAAAAACATTATGCCGGATGTCATCGTCATTCAGGTATTTGCCCGCCTCCACATGAGCCTGGAGCCACCACTTTTGGACGGGAACGGCATTCTCCTGAGCTGCTTTTATCTCTTCCGTCAACGCCGCTGCAGCAGCTCTATGGAGGAGATCACGGTCGGCATGGCTCAGACGCGTCCGGTAGGCGAGCTGTTTGCCTGCTTCCCAAGGGACGACGCCTGCCAGGATCAAAGAAGTCTCCTTGAACGAGAGGTCGTCTGCGTGGTCGATACATTTTCTGACAAGCTCCGAGTAACTCAGTCCGCAGGCGTTTCGACAGTGCTCGTCTTCCTCGGGGGCGGGCGGACGGTGCGTGACGATCCTTCTTTCTTCGTCTGTTAGGGATGTGGGATCGTCTATCGCTCGGTGGTAGAGAGCGCGAGTCGCTTCGTCCAGGGTTAGTGGGGATCGGTCTGGATCGGGGAAGATATCCTTGAATGAATATGGCGGCGGCATGATGGTTTGACGAGGATAAAGGTCTCAGATGGGGGAAACTTCAAGGAGAGGGTAGGGTTGAATATATGTATGTAGGTGGGCAAGGTATGTCCCAGGAGTTGCGGGGTTCTTTCAATGTTTCTCAAGGTCGTCGTCATACAGTGATATCCAGTGATATCTCATGTTCTGGGGCATCTAGGCTATAGGTGGTACAGTGGCTGTGTCTGTTGGGTATGTAGGTATCACTGTGATGTAATGACTGACCAGGATTATAACTGGCTGCAATGGGATGGACGAGTACGGTGAATTAGGAGGTGGAAGGTCTTTCTTTGTTTCATCTGTTGTTGTACAGT
The DNA here is from genome assembly GCA_023619815.1 of Aspergillus neotritici. Lineage (NCBI taxonomy): Eukaryota > Fungi > Ascomycota > Eurotiomycetes > Eurotiales > Aspergillaceae > Aspergillus > Aspergillus neotritici. The sequence continues at coordinate 222,417 of JALZYL010000014.1, forward strand.
GAGTGTATATTCTCTTGTCACGTCCGATAGGTTATATAATAATATCACATGACTTATACGTATAAGATAGACTCTTCTTCTTTGTTCTCCTTTTATGTCGTAGTTTTATGGAATAGTATTATTCGTCGCCCTGTTTCTTATTACCCATTTTTACATTTTTCATCCTCTCATCATTACCAAGGACCAGGCACGGAATAGCCTTCTCGGTATCTAGATACCTAGAGGTTGGGTGGACTGGCTGATTGTGTATGTGTTGCTGGAGACTTGGTAGTTGGCTTGTAGCAAGAAGTTGATTTGATATTTTGTTTAGAGATCGAGATCATTTAAATAATTATTTAAAGAACCACTTATAGAAACATTTCCAGACCACATATGCATGACTTCAATCATGCATGCAGACTATATGCCCTTGCATGACATGGTATTAATTCGACGCAGATTGCAACCTGCAAAATGGACATGCGTAAATCGACTGCTAAAGTACAGGTATCATCGATGAAACAACAGCCATAACAATAACTGCAGACTGACAGCTATATTCTCTTCATGTAATACCCTCCCCAAAAAAGGCTTATGACGCCGGAACGGAAGATTCTTCAGCGGCTGTGTTAACACCCGTACCATGTTCCACCTTCGCAGGCCGTGAAGCCAATTGTTGGGGTTGAGTTTGGGATTGGGGTTGGGATGGCGGTTGATTCGGAGGGTCTGCTTTTTGGGGCCGCCATCGTGCGAGAACCTTCCCTGCCGCGGGTCGAGATTCCTCGTCTGGACTGGTTAGTTGGGTGGAATGAGTATGACAACGGTGGACGACTTACATGTGCGATAGACGTCTTCTAGCGCGTTGAGACAGATTTCTCGTGCCGGAGGTCGGTACATGATTAGATACCTGCATCCACATTAGCAGGCTATAATGTTAAGAGAAGGGGCAGACATACAAAAATGACTGAACACAGAGATTGACTCGCTCCGGGTCCTTGGCTAGGCTGGCTACCCGTTGCGTAATGGGTATCGTGATCTCCGGAATCTCGCTGAGGAACCGGATGAAGATCTTCGTGTCCCGGGAATCCAAATACGGCAGGAATCCGTCCAGCAGACGAAGAACCCATTGATCGTAGTGCAACGGGACTGTCGTCTCTTCGTCCTCGCTCCGCTGAGACGCTGCGAACTTCATCTGGATCCGGTCGTTGTACCATTCCTCGTTCAGCCACATGATCCCGACGTTGATCCGGGCCCGGAAGTCCTCCAGAATGTACCGATAGAGGGTTTCGCGGATAGAGTCCGAGATCGCCGGTGTTTTTCGCGACCCATCAGTGCCGGGTTTCTTGTCTGTCGTCTCCAGACCTCCCGGAGCCCGCGTTGCCAGCCGCGTTAACAACGTCACCCACGCATCCCGGTCAAATGTGCTCCCCGCTAGTCGGGAAAAGCCCAGGTGTTGTTGGTTTTTGCCCTTGGCGGGCGTTGGCGCCGCGTTGGTGGTTTCTAACATGCCAAACACTCGCGCAACCGCACCGCGGCCGGTCTCCGCGGCCTCCTCTTCGCTCAGTGGGGGAGGCTGAGGCAAAACAAACGGCCCTAACGACACCAGATCCGGCTCCAGATCGGCCACCTCGGTCGACACGGCATCTCCCTGTCCTGGCTCCGGCACAGGGAGGTCCATCGGCTCGTACTCGGGCTCATAGTCGTCGTCCTCTTCCTCCGCCGCAGGCGACGGTACCTGCGGTTTTGGAAGGGACCGATAGCGCATTCGGATGGCCTATACTGATGTCAGAAAGGAACGTAACCGCAGGGCTATTCAGCTCACATCGACAGCCTGGTTTAATGCGGACTGGTCAACACGGGTGAGGACGGGAAGCAGGATCTTGACCAGAAGGTCGGCAGGAAGCTGTTTCACATCAAAAGACGACAGCCCCGCATCCTCAGTTAGCGTGTAGAGCTGCTGGAAGCTGATGGGTCCCGGCGGAAGAGGTGGGACCTTGATCAATGGCGTCTCGGCTTCAAGCCTTAACCGTTTGGCGTTGTCCAGTCCATCCGTTGGCTCCGACGGCAAGCCACGCTTCCGATTCGAGTCGTCGACCGGCTCCAGGCGCGATTGCATCAACCGTTCGACATAGTGCTGCATCTTTCCGGTGAAAGGATGGTTGGGGTTCCTATACCCTGACGTCAGCGTCCATTCAGGCCCGCTCCACACCTGCGATATCCTACCTCTTCATGATATTGATCATCAGGGCCTTCGCTGTCCGCTCCATAGACTTGACTCCAACACGTATCGTGGGCGTGATCGAAGAGCGCACTTGTTTCGCCGGGAAAAAGCTGATCACCGCGTTGATGATTTTGTTTCCCACGGACTGTCGGTTTCGGACGAGAATGGCCAGGCAGTTCAGGGTGGCATTGACGAGGAGAGGGTCACTGCAGATGTTGCTACCGGTCAGCCTAGATCCAATTCGCCCGGGGGAAAGTGCGAGCGGAAGGGAAAGCCATCGCTTACCAGTCCTCCTCCTGGAACACGGACAAGAGCCGGTCCAGCAGGCCCGAGGCCTCGGCCTCCAGGTTCGGGAGTGAGAGTATAGGGTGGTTTCGAGGTACAATGGCCAGGGAGGTCTCGTTTTGGTCGGGTCGCTGCAAGGCAAGGTCAATCCACCGTCTCTCGTTCTCTCGCACGGGTCAAGGCGACAGGGACATACTCGGGGGTCCGCTATTGAACCGTGGGTTTGCACCTGCACCACCCGCTGTACGAATTTGATGCAGCACAGCTTGACCGGGAATGGAAAGGAATCCCATCTCCGCAGGATGTCTTGCTTAATGGCCGTCATATTCTCCCAGGCGCTTGAATCATCCGGGCGATTGATACTAAAAGATTACCAGGAGAGTTAGTCGCTTGTCGCCCCCAGGAACCCCGTCACACGCGCGATCCCAAACCCTCGCCAGGACCTACGAGCACCTCACTCTCCACCCCCCGCGCGCGGGTTCAGACCAAACAAAGCAAGCATCGGTTACCTACATGCGCCTAAAGACCAGCGGGTACAAGCTGGCCGCAGCCTCCACGAGATTGCGTAATACCAATTGATCACTTTCCGGAAGCTCCAGCGTCTCCCGGATCGACTTGAGTGAGTCTGCAGCGAGCTGCTCCTTCTGTGACGATCCCAGCGCCGGGCTGGCGAAGGTCTCGGCGAGGAAGTCGGAGCCCCATCGTCGCAGTTCCACGTGCGCGCGCGCGCCGATGATCGGGAGGACCCCGTTGATGATCTGGGGGTAGAAGGCGGCATCGCCTAAGACAAGATTACGGGCGGCATTGAGCTGGGAGATTTGTCCGGCGAGTTGATCGGACGGTTGAGCCATGGCGGCTCCGATGCAGGGCGCGGGAGCCGGCCACGGAGAGGAAAATTCTAGGTTCTCAGACCGATCGACGGTTTTCGAACGAACTAAGTAAAGAGAGCGTTAAAGTCTACGTCGAGCAAGGCTTGAAGAATGAGGCGGGTTCTGTCAGACGAGAGGTGACGCGACAATTGGTGGAGGTCGAGCTAGGCGCCACGGTATAGAAACGAGTCACGCGAGACAGGTAGGGAGGTAGGAGGATAAGACGGAGGCAGGAGAGCGATGGTTGTTACTGAGAAGCGAAGTTGAATATCCAAGGAAGAGATCAATGAAGATGAGACGACATTCATCCGAGCCTTTCACAGGGATGGGATTGAATCACGATGGGAGAAGTGACCGTTGACGCTGATTGTCGGAGTCTGGGAACATTTACTGCCCCGGCCTCTTGTTCCGCCGTTCCGGTACACCTCCGTACAGTACCGTGACAATACCGGAAAATACCGCATACCATGCCAAGACTCCGCGGATCTGGGCTGATCTTCCGACTTTCCTCTCTCTCTGCCCACTTCACTCACCCACATCAGTCCATTCCATCCTACGCCGTCCTCTACCGGATTCTGTTCGCAGATAGCAACTTCCCAGTCATAATGGCCGCGGGACTGTACGTTCAACTCTATTCCCATTGTCAATGACACCCGATCCACTCTCTACAAGCGGATAGACTGACCCGAAACCCCAATAGCTTCAACTCCACCTACTACGGTAAAGACTACCGCGCCGGTGCGGCCTTGCTGCGTGCCCGTCGGCCCTATCTTTTCAAGAATGCCGCCACCGGTGCTGCCCTGGTAGCTTTCACCATCAGCGTCTGTACGTGCATCCGTCCGAATTTACCCCGAAACCTAGATCCCGGCAGACACCCCGCGGTCAATCTGAGAAGAGATGACAGCGGGAAGGCAATGAAGAATAGAAAGGAGGAAAGAAAGGAATGATAAAGACTGACCAGGCCTCCTTCTCAGACGCCTACACCATCCGCGCCGTCGGTCAAGACGAATTCTCCGATGTCAAGGTCCCCGACGCCCCTGCGCAGCCGAAGCAGCAATAAAGCCCTCCTTCCATCCCAGCCGATCCGATCTTCGGCCTGACGGATATATTGTTCAACGGGGCACCAGGTGATTGCAGTATTTGTCGATCTGTGACAGGACCAATCCTTCGATGGCAAACCAATTCAATCCACTTTTAGCCTGTCGATATATTTCGTCATTGGTGTGCCTATCTTCGTCTCGTTGGGAAGTTATTGCGGACGGATCCAGGGCCAGGTTGGGACGGAGGCGGATTGGACCGTGACCGGTGATGAACTTGGCGTGCCTGTCTACTCCCCGACTCTTGTCCCCCGCCTCTCCCCTCTACTACGACCACTGCGGCCACTGCGGGACAGAAAGAAAAGACGGACGAAAACCGGACTGACTGGATGAACAAAATCCCTGACGAACCCTTTCTCTGCTCTGCGTTGTACTTGTACTTGTATATTTAGTTATCTCGGAGTCATAAGATACCACCCTGCCAATTTTACAGACCTTATTCAATGGGATATTACTTCACCTGGCCGTTCATACCTGGCCATCATCGTATCACTGCAATCATGTAGGTGTAAGGAATCAGAAATATCCATTGAATCAATCAACCAGCTAGCTCTACATCTCAGCCTAACACATTTTGAAAATACAGACGCGAGAGAAGAAATGAATCCATGGACTTGTTAAAAAGAAAACCAAGTAAAGCAAAGCAAACACGCTATCAGGGAAGTAGGGATATCCCAAGAGGCAGAACAGAAATGCCAGACTCTGCTATTTCCCCCTCCTTATTCGGTTCGCAGAACCCGTGGTCCCTTGCGCTTGGTCGCTCGCTTGCGCTTCTGGCCGCGGTCAAAGGCCACGGCGTTGTTGTGGGACCGTCCCAGGTTGTCCAGGTCCTTGACCTTGTAGATCCGGATGATCCAGTTCTCGCTGGTGTAGGCTTCTTCCAATGTAGACAGTTGGGGCCCCTCTGCGGGCAGTCGGGAGCCACGGACACGGTCCATGGCTTGGCCGGGCTGGAAGAGATTGTGGTAGTTGTGGTAGGACATTTTGTACCTGTTGGATCAATATTAGCATAATGCATCGAGGGGAAGTTAATGAGATCATACATTAAGCTGTTACGCATGGCGGGCGCGGCTTCATCGTCGACCCGATATTCACCCCGGGCCGTGAAGAATTCCCGTTCCTTGACCTCGTCCGGCCAGATGCCTTCGGCAATCCGGACCATCCACAGGAACTTGTTGATGTCGTCGCCAGAGTAGCCCAGCAGTCCGCCGAACACCACCAGCACGTAGTCCACGTCGTGCTGGCGGAGAATGGGATAACTGACCTCCTCGCGCGAGCTCATCGCCTTGCCGACCGTGGCGATGTGAGTGTTGTTCCACGTGTTGTTGTCGACCAGGGTCGGGCGATCCGCCATGCCACCGATCTGGTAGCCGTAGTCCCACCAAGACATGATCTTCGCATTCTCGGGCGTGTTCTGGCGAAGCCAGTAGTACGCTTCGCGGTAGTCATCGATGATAAACTGGCTTCCATCCGGCAAGCGGCTCGCCAGCACGACGGAGGGAGACGAGTACGCGTTCGAGGTGACCCAAGTGCAATGAGCGACGAAGAGAAGGAGGTAGATTGCGACCGATACCGTGATGATGGCCTTCGATACATACGAAGTAATGCCAACGACGGGGGCCCGGGTCGAACGCAGCCCGTCCGAGGAGCTCTCCGCACTGGACCTCGCACGGGGCAGGGGTCCGGGTGTGGTGAGGACGTAGGTATCGATGATGGTCGAAAGCGCCACGGCCGCAGCAACACAGACGATCGGAGTCAGGGTCAGCATGAGGCGAACCATGACACCGGCGAAGTAGCTGGCGAGGACGGAGTAGATGATGACGAACACGTGCTCGTCATGAAGTTCACGGAAGCACATGTAGACACCGGCGGGGAAAAGCCAGATCAGGAAGTTCAGATCAAAGAAAAAGGCAGGCCACGCGGTCGGCTGGTGTTCGGATACGGACGCAATGATGGGGATATGAATCTTGGCGTAGCCCGTATCCCACAAGGAGTAGAAACGACCGCTCCACGGGGCGATAACGCCCGACGCCGATAGGATGACCAGGCCAAGGAAGGCGACGGCAGCCACGAGGATGATCATGGTCGTCAAAAGGCGCTGGAATTGCTTGCCGGGGACGAATCCCCGGACAAACTCGGCGAATGCGACTAGTTGAATCAAGCCAAAGATACCCAAGGCAGACATGTGGTCACTGTTCCGGATGGGCAGAAATCCGACAAAGGGGATCTGCATGCTAGCCAACGTTCCCAAAGCATACCAGGTCGTGTAGCTGATGTACAGACGGGAGCTGTATCTCCCCATGCAGAGAAGGACGAAGACGTGCAGGGGAATCAGGTTGGTGATGAAGACGTAACCACCCCAGGCTGACACCATGTAGCCGTAGAACAGCGCGGTGAGCGCGCCCCACATGATCGAGCCATTCTTGACAGCCTTGATCCACAGGAAAAAGGTAAAGACGAGCAGGAAAATGGCAATCGCCTCGTTGTCGTAGCTACCAGCGACGGACCGAGAGATATAGCCGGGGGTGATGCCCATAAACGCCGCCGCAAGAAGACCCGCGGAAGGCGAAACGGTCATCTCGCAGGTCAACAGATACATGGCGAATGCCGTCAGACCCGAGAATGCGGGCGCCAAAAGCACGCAGACGTTGCGAATATCGACCGGAATCGTCAGGAACCGCAGGATGTGGTAGATCACGCCGCTGGTCACCATGAGACCGGGGTACAGCGTACCTCCCGTCACTCGTCCCAGCGGGTGCCATGTCCCTAGACGCAACGCAATCCCTCGTTAGAATGGAGTGTCCAGAACCACCAACTGTTATGGTTGTTATCACCGGGGGGGGCGACCTACGGTCATCGAACCAATCCCAAAAGCTATGGAAGCCATGCTGAACCAAGTACTTTGTTGCGCGAAAGTTGAACCACGGATCGACTGTACAATTGCGAGCGTGTCAATACATTATTCTCGAGGAATAAATTCCAAATGTCAAATAGGGATCGGGATTGAAGTTGCTGAGTTTGGAAGGTATCCGATGGGGTCGGGTTGATGCAACATACACTCGTGGATGATACTCTCGAAACCTGGGAAATTCACGTCAGTATCCAATTGATTGCGCAAAAGTCGACCCTCCCCCCAAAAGCATAATACATACGAATCACACTGAACAGACGGGAGGCCACTGCGGCGGCGGCGATAATGGCCAAGATGATAATCCGCAGCATGCCGCGCGTGGTCCTGCCCGAGCTGCCCTTCAGAAGGGCATCAACAGGGGAGTCGGCCATAATGGCCTGGAAAGAAAGGAAAGATGAAATCCAATAGAAGATTAAATGGAAGGGAAGACACGAAACGACATTCGACCGTCCCTAAGAAGGTTATACCGCGAGGAGGGAGAAAGTCAATGGTCGGATGGGGAGGAGTATGTTTAGTCGTTTACTTCTCATGGTAGCTTCGCAAGGTGGTCACTTCGGGACGGCTTGGCAGGTACATCTCCGTATGTAAGTCCGAGCCGCAGTACTAACTAATCGACCCCATAGCTACTGTGGTCAATTCACTTGGAAATGGCTGGAAATTAATATTTTCATGAAATATACATTTCAACAATATATTCTGACCATTAAAAAATGTAGGAAACTGATCATGTCGGTCGTGAGACCTGTTACAAGTATGGAACGTGCATGTAGTGATCTGGCTGCCTGAGGCTTGCTCCGGGGGTCTCCCCGCACCGCATCAATCATCATCATCATCATCGTTATTCCCAGTAGTATCTTCGCCATCCCCATCTCTCCAAACACAACGTACACCCACAACTGCTGTCTTCTCCTCCTGCATATTATTCTTTTGTGTCACAGTCTATCCACGTGTCTATCGGGCCTACGCATAATGAATCAAACGTCACTCTCCCTCGAACAAATCTCCACGGCGCTCACAGAGGCGGCCAAGCCCAGCGACCTATACGATACATTAGCTAGATATGAAGGTCCGGCACTATTCCTCTCCACAAAGAATGACAAGGAATCAGAAGTGCTCAGTGTCTTCTACTCGACATTCTTCTTCTCCCACCTATTGACCGATCAAATGTGAGTTTCTCGCTAAACCAGATGATTGCGATCATGACTCTCGGATGGGTATACTAAGATCGCACCCTCTTCAACCCCCCACAGATATGAAGCGCGCGCGATGACCCAACGGATGCCTCAAGACCTAGCACAGAAAGACCCTTCCCTGCAAAACTGTCTGACGCTATTGCGCGCCGTCTGGCAACGAAACCACGAACAAGTCTACCGGATCCTGCGGGACCTGCCGTGGCCAGAGTCTCTCCAGTCGGTGGTTCAAAGTTACGATAGTACGCGAACACCCCACCTTCGGCTGCGTTATACTTGCTGTGGATAAATTTCCTAACGTGGTACCTAGCATACTTCCAGGAAAAGACGCTGAAGGAAGTCAGCCACGCCTACGAGGCTATCAAACCCGCGGCGGCCGCCGGTTACATGGGGCTGGACCAAAATGCCGCCGAGAAGGGCGATCCGGCTGTACTTCAAAGATTCACCGCCTGCGGGTGGACGTGGGATGAACAGGCGGGCTTATTGTATCCCAAACCGGTGGATGAGGCCCCCCAGCAAAATGATGGGAAGCTCTATCACGACGTGAGCCAAATATTGGCGATGTTGGGGAAAGGCGGGAGTAGATAAAGGGATTCGGGGATTCTAGACAGACGCATCATACAGACTCAGGAATCCCAAGGGAGCCGCGGAAAGGGAGGTTGGCTGGACAGACTCTAAGCGACGGCGCACCTCGGGAAACTATCATTTTTAATGCCTTGACGATCTAAAGAGCAAGCGATAGAATACAGTACGGACGAACAACGCGCGAACTTTTCCGAGAGTGCACACACATCGGGACAAGGGATCCGCATCGCAACAAACGTCAATCTCTTGCTCTGGTCCAACTGTAGTGTACAAGAAGCACGACAGCCCAGGGTATGTACAGGTCTCGGAGAGGATTCTCTATGATAACCAAAAAAGAAAAAAAGAAATGGGGAAGGGAAAAAAAAGAAAACATCATTCCTTTCGCTCGCAATGACACGAATCTGGGAAATTAGACCAAACAATAGTACATTAGTCGGGGTCAACCCCAACCGCGGTTTTGGCACCCGAGAAAACGGCCATCAAACCGCATCCCGGACTGCCACTCATCCTTGACTCCTTTCCTGGACTTCTTTTCACATCTAGTTCTCCCCAGCCTTCATCTTCAAGTAAGCCTCCAGGTCGAACCGGCTGTCTTCGGGATCCGTGATGACTGGAAAAGCCAATGATTAGCGGTACGTCGGACGACAGGGAGAACCAAGGGGGGCGAGAGGATGGTTCGGAAGCACAGGGAACGCGAAATTCTCCAATCATACCTCCGCTGTTCTGTGTCTGGGGGTTCTGGGGTTGCGTCTTCTTCTTCCACTCGGCCTTGGCCTGCTGGATCAGGCGCTCCTGGCGGGCATATTCACGCTCGGCTTCGGCTTGCTTGGCGCTGGAGGTGATGGAGGACTGGTGGTAAACGCCGTAGACGAGACCGGCAACGAGAGCCGAGTAACGGAGGACCTATTGCGCGAGACATTGGATCAAGGGTCAGTATCGCGTGGTTTGGTGGTGGAGCGATTATGAGGTCTCTAGATGAGACGGGTGCGGTGGCCCTTGCGGGACACTCACGTTGACGCCTTGTGAAGCCATTTTTCGATAAGACCCTAACGACCGGAGCGGCGATTCTAGAGCGAGAGTGGTGAATCGAACGAGAGAGAAGAGCCGGGGAATCCGAGCGACCGATTGATAGGGTATCGAGAAGTCAATGGCAGGGCAACCGGGGAATAGGAATGGGATGGGGTCAGGATCGGATCAGAAGCTTAGAAGGAACTTTGCCATGTCGCGAGTTTTTCCGGTCCGGCTCACTTTTTCGGGGAGCGCCAGGTCTGCTTATGTCATCCACCCGAACCACCTCATGATAAGAGGTACACCGAAACGGACAGTAAATAAATCCCCTGTAGATCTCACGTCTGCATGGGAGAGTCTCCCCCACCCATCATGTCATCCTCCATGCAACAGCGAAAGGCGGAGATTCTCGCCAAACGCGCCAAACTCGCGGAATTGAAGCGTCAGAGGGAGTTGCGCCAACATGAGTTCTCCCAGGGTAAAGTCAGTAGCGGCGACGGCTCAGAGGTACGGTGCTTCCCCTCCTGGATGGACAAAGACCGATTGATCGGACGCTAATCTGTCTGGGGTATCTAGATCGTGTCTCCGGTTCCCAGTCGCTCCGATAGTAGAGCAGAGCTCGATGACTTGATCTCCCGGTTGGTGGACCGCCCCGGGTCGGCCTCCATGAGCCACGGAGCAGATGGGATCTCACGGAAAGGGAGCCGACCCAATTCGGTTCTCAGCGCCAGCCAACTCAGTGGAAATGATCCGGAAAACTTCAGCGCGCCATCGCGACCCATCTCCCAGTCGATTGCGGTTCAGACCGTCGGCGCGGAGACGTACCCGACGCCGACTCCTGGAGCCCCACCGCCGGCGGAACCTCCTGTGGAAGTCGTCACATACAGTAAAGGGGTTCAGACGGATGACCTGAAGCAAGGTCAACTCGATTCGGTCGACTCGGACGGGGAGGACTCGCAGGATCCGTCGGGCGCAGGCAGACCCCTGAGCAAGAAGGAGCGGGAGCGGGAGGAGGAGATCCGCAAGAAGCTCCGTAAAGAGATCGAGGAGGAAGTACAGGCGATCCAGCGGAAGGCGGAGGATGAAGCCGGGGAGGAGGCGGCCAGGTTACGTTATCCGCTGCGGGCATTGGACGATGATGAGTTGAAGGCTGTCACCTCGTCTGACGATTTCCTGGACTTCGTGGAGCGATCGGCCAAGGTCATTGAGCGTGCGCTGGACGAGGAGTATGACGTGCTGGCAGACTACGAGCTGGGGGGAGTGGATGGGGATTTGGAAGAAGATGAGGGTGTTGGTAGGAAGAGACGGAGCATCAAGGAGGTGTGTCAGTTTTATGACGAGAAAGCATCCAAGAAACGGATGATCAGCGACCTGAGCTTCTCCCCTAAGGTATGTCACTGGGCGGTCATCCCATGTGTGATGAGGCCTATTTCTAACCAAATTTCCTCAGTTCCCCGAGCTAGTTTTGGCGTCGTACACCAAGAATCCCTCAGCTCCCCATGAGCCCGATGGCTTGGTCCAGGTCTGGAACCAACACCTGCACTCGCGCCCCGAATACACCTTCCATTCCACGTCAGACATCCTGGCAGCCCGATTCTCCCCGTTCCATCCGAACCTCATCGTCGGCGGCTCCTACTCGGGCCAGGTCCTCCTGTGGGACACCCGGTCGTCGCGCGCCGGCGGAGGCGCTCCCGTGCAGAAGACGCCCCTGACCGGCTCGGGGCACACCCATCCGGTGTACAGCATCTCCATCATCGGCACCCAAAACGCGCACAACATCCTAACGGCATCGACCGACGGCGTGGTTTGCGGCTGGACTGTGGACATGCTGTCCCAGCCCCAAGAATACCTGGAACTGTCGACCCCACCCCCGTCCAAAACCGAAGACCTCGCGCCCACCACCATGTCCTTCCCGCAGTCCGACCCGACCTTCTTCGTCGTCGGCACCGAAGAAGGCGGCATCTACCCCTGCCACCGATACGACCGGGCAGGCGCCAAAGCCGGCACCGACCACCGCCTCGCATACCGCGGCCACGCCGCGCCCATCATGTCCACAGCCTTCCACCCCGCCCGCGGGCCCGTCGACCTCGGCGATCTAATGCTGAGCTCAAGTCTAGACTGGACGGTGAAGCTCTGGCGGGTGCGCCCGCCCGCCACGACGGCGCCAACCTCGGCCGCCGACCCGGCCGCCCAAACCGTCTCCCCAATCCTCGACATCAACCGGGAAGACGTAGTCTACGACGCGCGGTGGTCGCCCCACCGGCCGGGAGTCTTCTCGCTCGTCGACGGTGCTGGCAACCTCGAGGTGTGGGACCTCTACACGGACACCGAAGTCCCCGCCGTGAAGGCCTCGCCGTCCCAAGGTCGCGGCGGCATCCTCACCCGCAGCCTCAACAAGGTCGCCTGGGAGGAGCGCGAAGGCCGCCGCATTGCCACCGGCGGACTGGACGGCGTGGTCACCGTGTTCGAAGTCGGCAAGGGGCTGAGCGGAACACCCGAGGACGTGCCGTCTGAGGAGTGGACGGGGATGAAACGGCTTGTGGGAAAGCTGGAGCAGAAAGACGGAATGAACTGACTGATCTAATCTAGTCTTTCTTTGACTGGTTTAATCTGAAATATGGATCACGAGCCTATCATATTGTCTGCACCATGTACATCACGTCCTTTTCTATCCTCCCTTTGTGCCAGCTTGATGCGGTTATGCGGTGCCTACTTAGCTTAGCTTAATTATACCCCGGGTGCCCTCAATCGATGTTGATAGCAGGAATCATGATATTCAGCGAAACACTTTACGGCGTCGATAGATATAAAAGTTAAGAAGTAAATCCTGGAATGACGTTCGTCCTCATAGTAGCGATGGTAACCACGATATATATAGTTAGTATCCACCATTATGCAAGACCAAAAATGTACACAAATAGAATATGATATAATATAGTAAGATTGGGTATCAATTCCATTAAAGACATAATTGTCAATTAAATCCCTATGTTCAATCAATACTAGTTATATCTGTGCAGCTAAAGACGGGAGAATCTACCATTTGCGGTTTTCATCGTGTCTCTCGTACGACCGTCTGTCTGTCCATGTGTTAAAACCAGAACGAACGCTCTACGATAGTCAGTATGTGAATCGGAATCCGGGCTAAATAAGGGATGAGGTCAGTACGAGTGAACTTATATGTATATATTATTGGGGTATGATTTGCAAGGCAAACCAACTTTATTCTGCAGCACCCGGAGGCCCTGTTTCTGCTGCTGATTGCACCGGTAGAAGGACACGGTGAATATCCCCACGATGACGACCATTAGGATGTGGGATCTGTCGTTAGGAACCGGAACCGTAGGAGTTAGCACGCTTTCTGTCTAATCCTCTGGTGATGGATAACTAAAGGACGAGGGGGGGAGAAGAAAGAGGTGAAACTCACCCTACCGCAACCCATATAGCGGTTTGATAGCGCGGTGCCTCGTCCGACCGCACGATGTAGCTCCCTGCGACGCCGCCGAGACCATTACAGGCTGAGACGGCCGCCGCCACAGTAGCACGGCCCCACTGGCCGACGATGTTGTTAGCCATGAAGGCGTTGAGGGCGGCCCAGTTGGAGACGTAGGCGCCTGTCGCGAGGAAGGTCCCGATGTAGCGGACTGTGACCTGCGAGGGGAGACCGAGCATGAGGAATCCGGCGACGAGGCAGAGGGCGTTGAAGGTGATGAGGGGGCCGCGCATGTGGTAGGTGTCGCCGACGAAGGAGGTGAAGAGCGCTGGGATGACGGACCAGTAGTATGGCTTGTTGGGTTAGCTCATTCGATATATTGGGAAGGGGGGACGGGAGACATACAGGGGTGGAAAGGAGAATGGACTGGTTGCTGGAGAAGCCCATGCCGGACTGGAGGATGATGGGGAGGAAGTAATTTAACGCGGTGGACACCAGGTTGAGGAGGAAGAACATGATGGCGAAGCCGTAGAGTTTGGGGTCGGCGAAGTTGACCAGCACTTTCTGCCACGAGAACGGCTCCGGCGCAACGTCGTCGCGATCGGCTTGGATGCGCTGCGTGGCGATGCGGGCTTCATCTTCTGACAGGAAGTAGAAACTGTGCTGCGCGCGTTCGGGAAAGTCGATCATCCACCAGTATGTCACGACGCCGATGAAGCAGGAGATGAGGCCTTGAACGAGAAACATCCAGCGCCAGCCGCGCAGGCCTGCTCGCCCGTCGAGTTGGTTGAGTCCGAAGTTGACGATGTTGCCTGTGGCCAGCACGGTCACCTCGCCGGACTGGAGAAAGGCAAAACGCAGCTGTTGTTCGCGCCGCGTGTACCAGGTGCTGACCAGGTAGGTCAGCCCGGGGTAGATGCCTGACATGGCCATGCCGAGGAGCACGCGCAAGGCGATCATCTGGCGCCAGGTCTGGACAAAGGCCATGCACAGCGTGATCAAGCCGAAGCAGAACGTGATGGCGGCGAACCAGATGCGCGGGCCGACCCACCGCACGGCGATCGTGGAGGGAAGCTGGAAGACCACACTGGCGATGGTAAAGATGAAGATGGAGACCGAGTATCGCGTGCCCTGGAGGTCGAGGTCCTGGAGCATGCTGGTGACGGACGCCGAGGAGAGGATGCCGGAATCCAACAGGTTCAAACTGCACAGAATGCCTGCTAAGGTACAGAGGCGAAGATCGGTCTTCCAGCGCACTTGCTTCTCGAGCGACTTTAATTCCTCCGGACAGACATCGTGGAGCGGCGAGAGCCCAGGGGGCGTTTCTTCTGGCCCAGCTGTTTCTTCGACTGTGGTCGGGGAGGTGGTCTTGGTAGCCATATTTCCCACCTGATCCGTCGCTGAACAAGACATCCAGACCTCAGTGCTTTTCCCAATTGCGAAGATTCATGTCGTGGAGATCACAGTATTATTATTCATGCCGGGATAGGTTTGGGGGTGGGGCGAGAAGGTGGTCGTGATAGCGATGGCTTGTAAAATGCCGAGGTGCGGATCAGACTGGATTTTCTCTGCTGTCCGTTCCACACGCCTCCCAATCAGCAACCAGGGTGGCTATACTTCCACGCAGGGTTGTACACTCTAGTCTCGAACTAGTCGGAGCTGAACAGCATAATCGAGTAAGATGCGGTGGGATCCTTCAATCAGCTCTATGCAACACGAAGTAGGCACGTCCTTCAGCCCTTCCACCCCTGGATCGACCCGCGGGAGATCATCGACCCTATCAGAGACCCTGATTCGATCGAGATTACATTCTTTATGACTCGGGTGAGCCTTTTGTGCAAGTTCCCATGACTCTGGATCTGATGCGTGGTATCAGACAACGTGGTTCGTCGAGAGTGGTAGGGATATCGTGCAGGACTCTTGAGTCATACATGGTGACCCGTCACCCAACTCCTGCAAATATTTGATCCTCTGAGAGGTCATATCGCTCGCTTGGGAAGCACACTGTACGAACAGTGTCCACCGGTTGGGGAGACCGCAGGAAAAAGCTGCAGGGTTTGTTGATCTGGTCCTGGTCGATCCGCCAGACTGAGCGGGGTTTATCACCGCCATGAGAGGTATATCAGGCAGAGATTCGATCCAACATGCAGATGGAGAGATCGCTTCGCTATATGACTTGAACTGCAGGTAGACGACTGTTTAAACCCGCCTCTTTGAGACAGGGTGGATTACCCCGGTGTTCAACAGCTTCCCCTCCCTGGATTCTGATACGACAGTGAATGGCGAAGAGTATCCATGATCTCCCTCCCATGACTGAAAATCATAACTGAAGCAATTCTGGCGATCGTATCAGAATCAGAGTCGGGGTGTTGAATCAGGGTAGCTGCATGAAGCCAGGAGGGAATGGTAGGACATTGAACCCGTGTTTTCTATGAATAGAATAGGTCATAGAGAAGTGTTATAAAGGATTATATAAAAATTAATTGATCGGAGAGGATCAACTCTAGACGTATTCTCTAAAATGCAGAGTTACTATCAACATGCACAGTCCATGATTACTACCTAGGTAGTAGTCTATAAATCCTTATAGATCAATGACTTGAACTTTATACCTGGATATAATAGGGAGATAATATTAATTAAAATTCCCTGATTCACCGAATACTCAACTTCTCCATGGTTCGACCGGACGAAAGGAATGATATAACAGACTATAAAAACTGGGTCCATCTCCGCTCGTCTCCTCTCTTATCGCTTCCCCCACCTTGGGGAGTTCTGGACGTGACTTGTACAACAAACCTCCACTCTCTTCTGCTTCATCGGTCTTTACACTGCCAACTCTCCTCTCTTTCTTTTAGTCTACTTCTTGTGATTCTTTCTTTTTGTCTCCGTCCTCTTTTGATCCTTTTATTCCCCGTATCGGACACGGTAACCATGGTCGACCTCATCTCCCCGCCCGATCCGCGTGCCTTACTTCCTCCGTTATTAGCCTGCCTCCCCACGGCGTTCGCGTCCCCCACCCCACCCCCCGCTTTACTCGCCCTCCTCTCGCCGATTCTACGCCAGCGCGTTCAGTTCCTCGGCTCCGTCACCGCGTCCCCGACTGAATCGTGGCTTCGACTGCTTTGCTGGGATGCGGGGAAGGCCGAACACCTCCAGAATGTTGTGGACGGCACCGAGTTTGAACCCCACCCGGTCTCGGGCGAGATCGAGCTGCACGGGGAGATCCCCGTCGTCTATAAGCGGGTGGACGATGAAACGCTCCACTCGCGCATGGTTTTACCCGACTATGGGTTGATCGCAGTCTATCTCTGGTGCCCGAACGACCAGGATGGAGGGGGTCCCGGGTGGCGACTGGCGGAGCTTCTACCTGAGGAAGGCAGCGGGGGCGATGAGGCCGACTGGTCGCTGTCGATCGGCGAAGCAAAGACGCGATCGCAGGAACAGCTGGTGGAGGACGCGTTGAGAGCCGCAGAAAGACGCGCGCCGGCGGCCCCGCCGGCCGCCGCCGCACAAGGGGAGGAAGAAGACGACGATGATGATGACTACTGGGCCCAATACGACGCCACCCCGGGGAGGACCCCCGCCGTCAAGACACCCGCTCCCAACCCGGTCTCGTCGCTGCAGCAGCAGAACACCTCCGAGGCCTCCTACTTTTCTCGCTACGCCGACGTCCAGCCGGCCATGGACAACCACGACCCCGAGGAAGAACAACCCGAAGTCGGACCGTCATCGTTGAATGGAGACATGCTGGCCAGTCTCCTGCAGCGACAGATCAATGGCTCCGGGCACGACGGCCCCCATCCCGTCGCAAACGGTGACAGTACAATGCCGTTGAACCACCCGCGACCGTCGTCGACGCCGTCCATGAGCTCGGAGGCGGTCTCCAAGCTGGAACAGGAGGCAGAAAACCGATCATCCGGTGAGGTTGCTGTCAAACAGCATATCAGCTCGAACCTCAAGAGCCTCTTCCGGTTGGCCAAAGCCACGGGAATTTCACGGACCGATTTCCAGTCGCTGGTACAGACGGAACTGGAGTTGTTGAACGTGTCCGATCACGATTGATGACTTGCACTTTTCTTATAATTTCTTGTCCTCCCTCATTGATTTGAGGTGCTTTATTTTCTTGGAGTTTCCATTTGTTTTGATGTGTCAAGTCCATCTGTATATAATTGCATGTGGGCGCGGCGTATTTCAGTACGTTTCTTGGATACATATCGGTACAGGAGATAATGCATGGGATCTTGGTTTTTCGTCTGATTCGCATGAGCTGGATAATTTCATTCTATCACCTAGCAGAATACAATCGCATCTCCAATATTCATATCCTCCAGTGCAGTCTATATTTAGGGTAGGGCGAGGTAAACTGCTGCCTCATGGTATGGCTCAGCCGAAGTCGGACCCACAGCTTGATCCGATCCGCCCATGTTTGTTGAAGACACGCAATCCGTCTTCAGCGTTGACCTCATCCTCTTCTCTCCCAAACCTCCACTTTCCTTTCCTTCTTCTTCTTCTTCTTCTTCTATTTTCTTCTTCAATTGATTGATCTGTTTCTACTTGGTCATGATCAATTCATGATCAAGTCCTCTTTTTCCAGTTGTACGTGATTGTGTCCCCCTCGGTCTAGGTCTTCTGGCTGACAGGTCTCACTGTCCAGTAATTTAGGTCCCCTCACTCATTCCTGACCCTTTTTCCTTTACTCTTTCGTCTTTCAACCAATTCAGTATCATGTCTTCTCCCTCCCCCTCTCTCCGCAAGAGAGCTGGGAAGACGGAGACCACCCCGGTCCCCGAGGCCTCGTCGGGCAAAAGGGGGGCGGGCTCTCCGCGCAAGTCAGAATGGGATTATCGGCTGGCCATAACCATCCTGACCGTCTTGGCGTTCCTCACTCGTTTCTATCGAATTTCTTACCCGGACCAGGTGGTTTTTGACGAGGTGCACTTCGGAAAGGTAAGCGGCTCGGCGATTGCAACGGGCGAGGGGAACCTCCTGACTGACGCGGAACCCGGTGGGATTCGATAGTTCGCCTCCTATTATCTGCAGCGCACGTACTTCTTTGATGTCCACCCTCCGTTCGGCAAGCTCCTCTTTGCCCTGATGGGCTGGCTGGTGGGCTATGATGGCCACTTCCTGTTTGACAACATCGGCGATTCGTACATCGACAACAAGGTCCCCTATGTCGCCCTCCGCGCCATGCCCGCGACGCTGGGCGCTCTCACCATTCCGGTGGTCTTCCTGATCATGTGGGAGTCGGGTTACTCGCTGCCCGCCTGCGTGTTGGCCTCGGGGCTCATGCTGTTTGACAATGCGCACATCGGCGAGGATCGGTTGATCCTCCTCGACGCCTCCTTGGTCCTCACCATGGCCCTCAGCATCCTCTGCTACATCCGGTTTTACAAGCTGCGCCACCAGCCCTTTGGCCGCAAGTGGTGGAAGTGGTTGCTGCTGACGGGCGTGTCGCTGAGCTGTGTTATCTCCACCAAGTACGTCGGTGTCTTCACCTTCGTCACCATCGGCGCCGCGGTCTGTGTCGACCTGTGGAATCTGCTGGATATCCGACGCCCGTCGGGGGCCCTGACCATGGTCGGCTGGACCAAGCACTTTGTCGCCCGCGGCTTCGCCCTTATCGTCGTGCCCTTCCTCTTCTACCTCTTCTGGTTCCAGGTGCATTTCGCCATTCTCACGCGCTCCGGTCCCGGTGACGACTTCATGACGCCCGAATTCCAGGAGACCCTCAGCGATAACGCCATGTCCGCCCAGTCCGTCGGCATCCAGTACCACGACGTGATCACCATGCGCCACAAGGACACCAAGGTGCTCCTGCACAGCCATTTCGACAAGTATCCGTTGCGCTATGACGATGGCCGGATCTCGAGTCAGGGCCAGCAGGTCACCGGGTACCCCTTCAACGATACCAACAACCACTGGCGGATCCTTCCCACGGTTCCGCTGCCCGGCGAGGAGACCGAAGGACACAAGGTGCGCAATGGCGACGTGGTCCAGCTGTTTCACCTGGGCACCAATTCCTACCTCTTGACCCACGATGTTGCCTCGCCCTCTCAACCGACCAACCAGGAGTTTACCACGGTGCCCCCGGAGCTGGCCCACGGCGACCGCCACAACGACACCCTGTTCGAGATCAAAATCGAGGGTGGAAAGTCCGGCCAGGAGTTCCGGTCGCTGTCGAGCCATTTCAAATTGATCCATGTGCCCACCCGCGTAGCCATGTGGACCCACACCACGCCGTTGCCCGACTGGGGCTTCAAGCAGGCCGAGATCAACGGCAACAAGAACATCCTCCAAAACAGTAACCTGTGGGTGGTGGACTCGGTCGAAGGGCTGCCGGCGGATAGCCCGCGTCTCGTGAAGGAGGAGCGAAAGGTCAAGCACCTCCCGTTCCTGCGGAAGTACTTGGAGCTCCAGCGGGCCATGTTCCACCACAACAACGCCCTGACCAGCAGCCACCCGTACGCCAGCGAGCCCTTCCAGTGGCCCTTCCTGCTGCGCGGCGTTAGCTTCTGGACCAAGAGCGACACCCGCGAGCAAATTTATTTCCTGGGCAATCCGGTCGGCTGGTGGATCGCGAGCAGCTTGCTGGCAGTCTTTGCCGGGGTTATCGGTGCCGACCAGTTGTCTCTGCGCCGCGGCGTGGATGCCGTGGAAGACAGTGAGTTCTTCTTTATTCTTTTCTCTGTATCAGCCCATTTTACTGACCTGCCATTAGTTTGGGGACCGGGTGCCCGTTCGCGTCTGTACAACAGCACTGGCTTCTTGTTCCTCTGCTGGGCCGCGCATTACTTCCCCTTCTGGTTGATGGGTCGCCAGCGTTTCCTGCACCACTACCTTCCCGCACACCTGGCATCCTGTCTGGTGACGGGAGCGCTTGTGGAATTCATCTTTAACATCCAGCCGATCGCGGTGCAGGCGCCTAGCTCCGAGGATGATCCCACGGGCAAGGCCAAGGCGCGTCGCCGCGTGGGGCATTTCGTCACGGCCAAGGAGCGCATGAGCTGCAAGTCCCTCGCGGCGGGCTGGGTGGCGACGCTGGTCATTCTGGCAGCGGCCTTCTGGGGATTCTGTTTCTTCGCGCCGCTGACCTACGGGACCCCTGGGTTGGACGTGCAGGGCGTCAACGCCCGCCGGTGGCTCGGCTACGACCTGCACTTCGCCAAATAATCGACACGTCGCCAGGAGGGGCATGTCCCGTCCACCGCAACAAAGTCAACAGTTGCCCCTTACCTATATACCTCTCCTTCTCTCCTCTCTTCTACTCTGTCTTATCCAAAACTTTAATGCAAAATGTACTATGCACCGCGCGAGGCCGGTTCTGCCGACCCCTGGGACTTGGAGGATGTTCCGAATACCCAATGTTCGCGGTAGTTGTGGATGCTCCTACGATATTGCATTGCTTGTTCGGCGTGAAGATGCTTCCTTGTGTCTTGATATAATAATATGAAAGGTGTTCCTCCTGTTGAACGATCTACGGGACGTTGATCTATCATCGAATTGATCAGTAGCCAAGATATATTCTTCACCAAATTATAAAACGCCAGAATAAGTATACATATCAAACTAGTTAAATGCAAACAGACAAAACACATAAAATCACACTCAAGTCATCCGCTTCCCAATCTCACTCTCCCAATTCCGCGACTTCTCAAACCCATTCGACGCCGTCTGGTAGTCCATCATGGCCTGATAAACCTCCTCCTGGCTCGTGAGCACAAACGGCCCATACTGGACCACCTTCTGATCAAGCGGCTGGCCCGCAACAAGGATGAAGCGCGCCTCCGCGTCCGCATTCTCCGGCACCGAGACCTCAACGAACTCACCCCCCTGCTCAAACACCACATTATGAAACTGCTTCACCGCCTGGGTACTATCCCCAGACCCAAACACCGCCGACCCACCCAGCAGATACGCAAACGCATTCCACCCAACGGGCAACGGCTGCGCAATGCGCCCCCCAGGCCTAATCGTCACATCCAGCAGCCACACAGGCGTATACGCCAAGTCACGCACACTGTCCACCCCATGCGACTGCCCCGAAATAACCTTCACCTCCACCCTGCCATCGTCGACCTCCGCGCGCGGGATCTCCGCCGCCCGCAGGTCGCGATACCGCGGCTCGCACATCTTCAGCTGCTTCGGCAGGTCCACCCACAGCTGCATGCCGACGTTGGGGCTCCCGTCGGGGTTCTCGTGCGGCATCTCCGCGTGCATGATGCCCCGTCCGGCGGTCATGAACTGCAGATCGCCGGCGCCGATCGTGCCCTTGTTGCCTGCGAAGTCTTCGTGGTCGACGCCCCCCTGGAGCAGGTAGGTGATTGTTTCTTGGCCCCTGTGGGGGTGGTCGGGGAACCCGGCGCCTTTGCCGATTGTGAAGTGGTCGAGCATGAGGAAGGGGCTGAAGTGTCGGAGTTTGGAGGTCCCGATGGAGCGTCGGACGCGTGCGCCGGCGCCTTCGGCTTGCTCGATGGCGTGGAAGACGGTGCGGATTTTGCGCGCGATGGACATTTTGGGTGGTGTTGGTGTTGTAGTGGTGATGGTGGTGGTGGTGGTGTTTTTGAAGAGTTGTGACCAGGTAGGTAGTTGAGATTGGATAGACGTAGTTATCTTGTCAATGCGACCAGAGTATAATGAAAAGACAATTGCTATGACTGCAATAAAAAACGACAGGAGCAGTCTCATCGAGGTGGGTGGCTCCTCTTTATAGCTGTGGGGGGGATCCGCGGGGCGAAAGTGGTCGAAGGTGGGAGATACTTCAATTGTGGGTTAGTCAATGGTTATGATATTTTGAATAAGCATGGTATGGAGAAGGGAGGATTTTATAGATAATGGATTACTGGAGATCGAGATCGTCATCAATGGGAACGAATGGATTAGAATTGATTAATTATATAGATCAGTCATGGATGATTGATGCTGATGCGATGAGTGATGGCTGACCAAGATGCGCGTCAGCACGCTAGTCCGTTTGCGGCTAGGCCAAATACCTTAGCCTATTCGGGTTAGACGGATATTGATAAGATATGATGTAATTATGCAGCCCATCTTATGCTGATTATATAAGGAAGTGCAATAATACCAGATGGTTAGATTACCGTAATTCACCCCACAATACTGCGGTGCTGGTATCGGTCTTTCCAACTGTCATGATCGGATCCATCCATGGCTCCGCTATCTATCCCATATCCTGTCCTGGAGCGTATATCATCATGCCACGCGCATAACTCCTGCTCTCATTGTTCCCCTGTGTCAATGTTCTTGCTAGGTGACAGATTCTCTCCTGCCTAGTCTCACCGATTGAATCCTGGGGCACACCGACCGCGCAGCTCCAACTCGCCAACAGGCCAGATCTCCGATCTCCTTCTGAACCACAGCAGGAGGACAATCGATCGACAGCCGGCAGGGTCTGCCAGATGCCGACATGGGTCGACCCAGCTGGACGATAGCTTCGTGGTTGGCGCTGCTCTGCGCAACTCCTTCCACCTGGGCCAGCAAGAAGGTGTTCAACGTCAACGATGATTTACTCGCCTCCCCTCAGGTAGGCATTCCCGATGGTTTGCTGTGTCGAGATCAGCGCGCTGATTGTGCTTGCGCTTCTAGTTCCAAATCATCTTCCCGAACGAATACATTCCTGCCACGCAGGCAGAGGACTTATTGCAGTCCCAACAACGCCCGTCCGCCTCCGCCGTTCCCGGCCTTCAACAGAATCGCGCCCAAGTGCACCTGAGTCGTGATGCGCCTGATCGCCAACCACGTGGCAATGCGAACCAAGAGGAACCCGAACCGGGCCCCGTCTACGAGGATATGATTCTGGGCGGGTCCCGATATCTCTGTCGGATTCCGCATGTTGAGCCCGAAGACTTCAGCCACCCGAACGGCTCGACGGAGGAGAGCGAGGCGGAGCAGCAGAAAGAGCTGGCGCGGGCTACCGACCGAGGCATCGAACTTCTCCGCGATATGGAGGGCAAGTGCATGTACTACTTCTCGGGGTGGTGGTCCTACTCCTTCTGTTACCAGAAGCAGGTGAAGCAGTTTCATGCTCTCCCTTCGGGCAGCGGCGTCCCCAGCTACCCTCCCATGGAGGACCCCACGACGCACTCCTTCATCCTGGGCCGATTTCCCCGGCCGGATGGCGACGACGACGATGCGGAGCCGGAGCGCAAGCGGAAGAAGAAGAAGACGACGACGGCGGATGTCGCCAGACTGCAGTCGAAAGGCGGGTCGCGGTACCTGGTACAGCGGCTCGAGGGCGGGACCCAGTGCGACCTGACCGGGAAGCCGCGCAAGATCGAGGTGCAGTTCCACTGCCACCCGCAGTCCACCGACCGGATCGGCTGGATCAAGGAGGTCACCACGTGCTCGTACCTGATGGTGATTTACACGCCGCGTCTCTGCAACGACGTCGCCTTCCTGCCCCCCGAGCAGGAGGAGGTGCATCCGATCGATTGCCGGGAGGTCCTCGAGGAAGACGAGATCCCCGAATGGGAAGCCCGACGGGACGAGCACCTGGCGAAACAGCTGCTCGAGGCTACCACGCCGCCCGAGTTTGCCGTCGTCGGCGACATCGAGGTCGGGGCGCAGAAGCTGGTCGGGTCGGAGGGCAAGCAGATCGAGAAGGGCCGCGTCGCGTCGGTGGGCGAGGAACGGGTCGAGATCGTGGCTAAGCGCGAGGGCGGCGAGGTGCAACAACTATCCCGGGAGCACCTGAAGAAGTACGATCTGGACCCGGAAAAGCTGGAGACGTTGAAGAAGCGACTGGAGGATCTGGCGCAGGGCAAGGATTGGACGCTGGAGGCGGTCTCGGCCAATGGCGAGCGCGGACTCCGGGGGATCGTCGAGTCGGACGAGGATGAGGAGGTGGTGGAGGAGGAGGAGGAAGAAGAAGAATACCAGGGAGGAACCTACCCGGAGGCCAAGGAGGCTGAAGCCCATGAGCGAGCTCCACCGGACGAGAAGGGCCATCGCCAGGATCCGGTGGAGAGGAAGACTCGGGATAGCCCTCCGGACGTCCCTCATCCGGGTCCTGGGCCATCGGAGGAGACAGAAACGCCAGAAACGGGCAGTGAAGAAGAATTCAAGAAGGATCAGCGGAGAGCGATTAAGGATGAGCTCTAGATGGGAGATTTTTGGTCTCATTTACTTTATTGTTATTTTATATCATTTATTCCATCGTTCTATATCCCGGTTTGGTTGAGATGGGATGGCTCTGCATATGAATTGTATACTAGATGTCTGTCTGGACCTGTCCGATGATTTCCTTCTTTGACCTTTTCTATCTACCTATCTTCATATCTTCATATCTATCTATCTATCTATCTATATAAATATGTATATATAGAGAGAGCCCAGAGATCTGATTGATGCCCATCTGATACCGTACATATATAGACGTGGGCTGACCGCCTTCCGGCCCCGCTCTCCATGATTCGACCAGCTTTGCCCGACGATCGGTCTCACTCCCTCCTTTCTCTCTCTCTCGCTCTCTCTCTCGCTCTCTCTTCAACCTCACTCCATCTTCCTCATTCTCCTTCCTCTTCATACCCACCCCCCCTTTCTTCCCCCCCCCTCATTCCCTTCTCTCTCCTATTCAGAAGTGGTGAGTGTTCCCATCCATTCGTCATACATGGCCTTTCCCACTAGTACGGACGACTGACGCTGCCAAGACGGTTGGTGTCCTCCACATCCAATCCAGTCCAACCCACGAACCGATCGAACCCACCGAACGACCAACTTCCTCCAACCTCTCCCTACCACCCGTCCCCCCCGC
This sequence comes from Aspergillus neotritici, assembly GCA_023619815.1. Taxonomy (NCBI): domain Eukaryota; kingdom Fungi; phylum Ascomycota; class Eurotiomycetes; order Eurotiales; family Aspergillaceae; genus Aspergillus; species Aspergillus neotritici. Next base: position 247,771 of record JALZYL010000014.1, read on the forward strand.
CCCCTCTATTATCTGGCTGGGTCGTCCGATCGAGGAAATCCTCCTCCATCCGTCTGTCAATCTCTCCGTCCGACTACCCCGTTCGCTCCGCCGCTGGCCTGACAACGCCTCAACATGGGTTTCGTCGGTGTCTATTCGGCCATCTACGACTACCAACCCCAGGGCCAGGGGGAGCTGGAGTTGCGCGAAGGCGATCTACTATACGTGCTCGAGAAAAGCACCGAAGACGACTGGTGGAAGGCCAAGAAGAAGGCGGAACGTGACGATGAGGATGAACCGGAGGGTCTGGTGCCGAATAACTATGTGGAAGAGGTAAGGCTGGGCCACGATATCCGACCCCCTCCCCCTCTCTGGGATACTCAGTACCAGCCCGGGTTGTCGGAATCCCGGAGTTGGTCCATATACTCCAGTCATTACCATTCTCAAGCGATCGATGCGTGCTTTTCTTCACTCTATTTTCCTTATTTCCAACACGAGAATCATTTCACACTGCTGACGCGGCCTCCCGTACGGACAGGCTCAACCAATCCACACAGCCAAAGCCCTCTACGACTACACACGCCAAACGGACGAAGAGGTATCGTTCTCCGAGGATGCGGAACTGGTGGTGTACGACACCGAGGACCCCGATTGGACCCTCGTTGGTGTGAATTCGGACTATGGGTTCGCCCCCGCCAACTACATTCAAATCGTCGACCAGTCGGCAGCATCGGCCCCTTCGCCGCCATCGCCTGAGCCCGCTCCCCCATCCCTCCCGCAACGACCGGCCGCGCCCCCGGCGGACGAGTCCCCCGCGCCCGCCAGTCCTGCCATTGATTCCGCCCAGAACCAGAACCCCGCCGCCGCGGCCATCGCAGACATCATCCACAAACAACATGCGGTCGATCCCGAGCCTCCCCGCGCCGTGCCCCCGCCACCCCAGCCGTCGTACGAACCCGAAGACAGTTACCGCGAACCGTCGCCGCCACCCCCGGTGCTTCCGCAGCGCCCTCCGTCGGCGCAGATCTCGTCCCCGGTCATTCGCGAGCCGCCGCGACAGCCCTCTCCACCCGCACGCACGCACCTCTCGTCCGTCAAGGACGAGGACCAGGACCATGTCAAAGAGTCACCCCCCTATCCCCGAGTCGGACAGCCAGCCCCGCGGTCTCCCTCCGGCTATCACATGTACAATATCAACGAGATGGTGGAAGTGATGGGCAAACGGAAGAAGATGCCGACGACCCTGGGCATCAATGTCGCGACCGGAACGATCTTCATCTCCCCAGAGGACGACGGCGACTTGCAGGAGTGGTCGGCGGACAAGCTCACGCACTACGCCGTGGAAGGGAAGCACGTTTTCGTCGATTTGGTCCGGCCGAGCAAAAGCGTCGACTTCCACGCCGGTGCCAAGGACACGGCGCGAGAGATCGTCGGCGCCCTGGGCGAGATCGCGGGCGCCTACCGCGCAGAGGGCCTCAAGGAAGTGGTGGCCGCCGGGGCGGGCGGTGCCCAGAAGACGGGTCAGATTCTGTACGAATTCATGGCCCAGGGCGACGATGAAGTGACGGTGGCGGTGGGTGACGAAGTCATTATTCTTGACGAAACCAAGTCGGACGAGTGGTGGATGGTCCGGCGACTGAAGAACGGCAAGGAGGGTGTTGTCCCCAGCAGCTACATCGAGATCACCGGCACGGTGCCCAAGGCACCTACCGGGGTCGAGTCCGGGCTGTCGACCGTCGAAAAGAACCGCTTGGAAGAGTCGCGTCTGGCCAAGGAAGCGTTGCGCAAGTCGAAGACGGACGACTCGCTCGAATTTAATATCCCCGAGGTATGCCTTTCTTTCCCTCGAACCACCCAACAGCCAACGAGTCAGATGGACTGACTGGGAGCCTTTCCCTCTTGCAGCGACCGAAACGGGATAGCAAGAGCAGCCACAAAGCGAGTAAGTTTACCTGCTTCTGTCCCCTTTGCTCCGAGGGTAGGTGTGTTGATGAAAAGACTCCGCAGAACCGGACCCGACCAAGACGAGACAATGGACCGACCGAACCAAAACCTTTACCGTGGAGGCTCAGTTCATCGGCCTGCAGGATGGCAAGATCCATCTGCATAAGATGAACGGAGTCAAGATCGCGGTCCCCATCGCCAAGATGTCGGTCCAGGATCTAGATTACGTCGAGCGCGTCACCGGTGTGTCGTTGGATGAGGACAAGCCGCTGTCGGACATTCGCAATCGTTCCCAGGCGGACGGCAAACGCGCCGGGGCGTCTTTCCAACAGTCCGACTATGACTGGTTCGATTTCTTCCTGAAGGCCGGCGTGGGTCCGCACCAGTGTGAGCGATATGCGCAGAACTTCGTCAGAGACTCTATGGACGATAGCATTCTGCCCGATATCACGCCGGAGGTCTTGCGCACCCTTGGTCTGAAGGAAGGAGATATCTTGCGTGTGATGCGCTACCTGGACACCTTATTCAACCGAGGCAAGTCCCGGTTACGCAATGTCAGTTTCGGCGGGGAGGAAGTCATCGGCAACGGGGAGGACGGTGCCGGGGGTCTGTTCTCCGGCCCTGGGGGCGCGTTGCGCAACAACACCCGCAAGGGCCGGCCTGCGCCAGCGGTCCAGACTGGCGATGTGGTGGACCCCAAGGCCTTCGAGCAGAAAGACTCATCTCAACCCGCCGAGCGGAAAGAGTCGCCGCCCCCGTCGACGCCGGCCGAGAAGCCAGTGAAGAAGGGCTTCGATGATGACGCCTGGGAAGTCAAACAACCCCCCAAGCCGACCGTTACGGCCTCGGCTGCGACAGCCCCCTCGCCTACGGCCACGGCATCTCCCACCACTACCACCACCACCAGCCAGCCTAGCCAGCCTATCACACAGCAACAGCTCACGGGGGCTCTGGCCGATCTTTCCGTCCTTCACCCGCCGCTTCAACCGACCCCGACCCATAATGCGCCTACGACCGCGTCTCCCCCGGCCATCCAACCCCAGGTGACCGCGGCCCCGGTGCAGCCGCAGCCGACCGGCGCGACACCCAGCTTTTTCTCCCAGTTGGGGCAGGCGCAAGGGTTCAGTCCTCAGGCGACTGGCCTGCAAGCAGCGGCCCGGCCCCGCCCACAGGCTCCTCAGACGATGGGCCAGAGCTCTCTCCTCCCTCCCCCACCACCCCGACCTCTGTCGGCGCCGCAGAACTTCACCCAACCGCCGAACTCTTTTGGTGCTGCTCCACTGCAACCCCAACTGACCGGACTCCCGCAACCAGGCCCGCCGGTCGCTCCTCCCGGACAGAGCCTGGCCGAGTTAACCCAGCAGCGCTTCCAGCCCCAGGTAACGGGCTTCGCGCCGCCGAATCAGTTCCAAAACGGATTGGCACCGCAACCGACGGGGTTCCAGCCCCAATCTCAATTTGGGATCCAGCAGCAACAGCAGCAGCAGCCCGGTTTCCAAGGTCTCGCACCGCAGCCGACCGGCTTTGGCGGTTTCTCTGCCCCACCACAGCAGCCTATGCAGACCGGCATCAATGCCAGTCTCCCGCCTGCATTGCAACCCCAGCCCACGGGCATGAATGGCATGCCGTACAGTGTTTCTTCACCCCCGCCCGTACCGCCAATCCCGCAGCAGCCCACCGTTGCACCCTTGCAGCCGCATAAGACCGGCCCGCCCCCGCCAGTCCGCTTCGGAGTCAAGCCCGAGGCGAAGAAGCTTGCGCCACAGCCGACCGGCATGAAAGCCAATCTCTCCCAAGCCAGTAAGCTCCCTCTCTCTCTCCATGGCTCAGCACGTTTGCTAACGCCTGATTCCACTCAGCTCCCGCCAACCCGTTTGGCTTTTAAGTTCACACAACGTGTATATAATTTCTTTTCCTTTTTCTTTTCCCCGACCTATCTACCGGCACATGACCTTTCCAGCCCTATACATTTGAATTTCTTTGTTTTCTTTCCTTTTCCCCTCCCTTTCCCATGGGGAACGGTGGGCGGGTGATTGCACACATACCGTAGACGATGGCTGTAATGTGAAAAAAAAGAAAAAATCTCTTGTGGGATGGACACCTGCGTGGTTGTGAGAAACGATTATACATACATACAGAATCGAATCAATCTCGGGGTGTGTCTGTCTGTCTGTCCGGTCTTGTTTTTGTCACGCAGCGCTTCAGCGACTTGGATTTTTCTACCTCTTTCTGTTTCTCTTTCTCTTTCTCTCTTTATCGTTTATTTCTTTTGTCTTTATTTATTTTTTCTTTTTGTGTCATTCTCTTTCTTTCTATTTATTTTCTCTTTTTGTTTCCTTTTTTTTGCTGATTTTGATCTGTGAAGAACTAACTAAGTGAATACTGACTGAGGATGTAATGTTGATATTTATTTAGACTTTTAATTCTTTCATATTGTTTGGTTTTTGAGATCTTCTGTTGTGGCTGTAGGTGTTATCAACCAGTCAATCAATCAATCAATCTCTGTCTATAGTCTATAGTTGGTTATTCCTGGTATGTGTGAGATTAGTTAGCCCTTGCCTTTTCCCCGTTGGATAGACGTTTATATTATTTCTCGTGTATTTATTTCCCTCTCGTTAGATCGAGTATGACTGAGTTAGTTCAACTTGTCGATGTTAATGTTAATGATTTGTAGTATGTATGTATGTATGTACATGCGCTCTCTAAGGCATCGTCTACTCACGACCCAGCTATGAATACAATACTATACAAGCAGTGTATCCAACAGGGCAAAAAAGGCTGAAGGGGCCAGCCAAGTCAATCAACTAAACTCTCCCCCCACAAGCCAAACACATGGACATCTTCTGCAGAGTAGAAGAGACCATTGTCAGAGAGGACCATATCAGACAGAGGGGTCTGGTTGGTATATTCTGCTGCGCCTGCGCCTGCGCCCAAGATATTAGCACCGTCCGCGGGGGAACACCCGACGGGAATGCCTGTTGTTGTTAGGGTCGAGATCGCCGCGTCGTAGGGGAGCGCGGTGGGATCATCACCGCTGCTGCTGTTGTACAGAGTGGCCCAGATGTCGTGCTCGGGTGGATTCGTCGGGGCGGCGCTGGGGGTAGCCGTGGTGGTAGAGCTTGGGTCTAGGCCGGAAGGGGAAGCGCCGCTGGGGATTTTCCCGGGGGATGGTGATGATGGAGATGGGACGGGGAGGTCGACCGCTGCGGACTGGAGGTCCTTTACAGGACCGACCTGGCCGAAGAGTTGATCGACTTGTTTGCTGCGGCGGTCCATCCACTGGCGGTTGCGCCGACGGGTGTACTCTGTGACTGCGGTGCGCAGGTACGTGACGATCTGGAAAAAGCGGCAGGCGTGTGGGTCGTGGGGCACGAATAGTTCGAGGAAGCGCTCCGCTTTGTTCAGCCCATCTTCGAGCGGGAGGAGGTTGTCGTAGTCGGCGAAGAACGCGGCACCCAGGACAACGGATGAGTTGAAGACGGAGTTGATGAGGAAGGGGAGTCGGCGTGGGAGGGAGGCATGTTGGAAGGAGAGATTGTCGATGAGGTCGAGGCAGCGGAGGGCGGAATACACGCATGCGTCTGCGAATAGGGCAATGCGGGAGTTGTTGCTATACCGGGAGTCGGCGTTTCCTGTTGATTCGTTTTTGCTGTGGACGTGGTGGGAGACGCGGAAGATGAGGAAGGGCCTCGTTAACAGGATGATGGACCAGTAGTAGGTGCCGAAGACGTGGGCCGCCGCGAGTGTGGTTCCTCCGGTTTGCGCGTCGTCTGTCCGCTCCGTCTGGAGCTGGAGGAAGCTGGGGAGATTCCGGACCCAGGTCCGGTGTTGATTGGAGATGGTATCTGCGACGCGAAGAGAGACTACCTGTTTCATGTAGACCTCCGTTAGGATGCGTTCGAAGATGTGGCACAAGGAGACGACTGTCGTGGAGAGTTGTTCTTCCGGTGAGAGCCGTGACGGTTCTGTGGTGGCCGCGCTATCGTAGTCAAAATCCGACGTGGCGGGTGGACGACCGAGGGAGGCGCTAAGGAAGAGATCCATCATCCGCAAGCTTCTCCATACGTGCTCGCGGGTCCGTCGCTCGCGCGCGCAGAAGAGCGCATTCGCGTCCCTCCGGTGGATTCCTACCGCATAGGCGGCCCGGAGGGCAATCCCCAGGTTCATGAAGGCTCCATTACGACGGCAGGCCCCGAGCATGTACATTGAGATCAGCACATACGACTGGATAGTGTAGATACTTGGTGTCTCGGTGAAGGCGGAAAATGCCAACTGGCGGCCACTGACAAAGTACTGCTCGGCAGTGGTCTGGTTAATGTCGGACGCCTGCGCCCCGATGGCCATAACCAGATAGAAAATCGAGCTAACGGTGTCCTCGTCTCCCGACGGGTTATCTACCCAGCCCTCCAACCGGGAATAGAACTCGTCGAGGTCAAACAGGTCGAGTAGCGGGCTGGTCGCAAGCCCATACTGGTGGGCCAGCCGCTGCGCCTCATCATGGCACGGAGGAGGGACCAACGAGCCGGCTTGCGTCGTGGAACTGTTCTGAAAGGCTTCCAGCATCGAGTGACGCGAGTTGTCCTCCGTAAACTCGCATCTCCCAATAGACGCCGACACGATGCGCCGGACGCTCTGGAGAAACGACAAGCTGGCCGAATCACCGATGTACATGTATTTCCCCTGTCCGTCCTGCAGAAGCCTCGCCACCTTAGGTACCGGCGCCATACCGTCCCTGTCGTCCACCGTCTGTTGCTCCGTGTTGGCGCTGTGATCCTCGAGCGAGTTCAGTAACTGATCCATGGCCGTCTGCCGTTGCGGGGTGGGCAGCGTGTGCTCGCTCAACAGCATAGTCTCTTTGACACTCGCATTCGGCTTCAACAGACGAGCCGGCTTGTCGGAGAAATGGCATTCGGAATCTTTATTTCGTTGGATACAAATCGTACACGGTTGCTCGCCGTTGCATTTCTGTTTCCGCCGCTTACAGCTGTCGCATGCACGGCGACAGCGGAGTCGGGCCCCGGAGGGAAGACTGGCCCGCGGCATCACGGCCACCACTCAGACAGAGACCGTGAGCGAATTCGAGAGAGGTTCTGTAAATACCCTTCGACGCGTGAAAGAGATTGGCCCGATTTCAATCGCAATGGACCCCGCAATGTCGTCCGAACCTAACCCCACTAGTAGTCATCCCGCGCGATGGCATTCAAGTGGGACACTCTGCTTTCCCCTCAGAGGTGGTCGAGAAGAGTAGGGACGAAGCATCGAAACTGGGGAATGGGACGTGATTGAGACCGGACAAAGGAGCGATGCCATGATGTTGGGAGCCGAAGAGGGGAAAAAGTGGAAATCTCGGGATGATCGACCGGCATTAAGCCGATTTATACATTTATCCCCGGATTTTGTATTGCGGGGCTGACTAACGGTGCACTACTCCATCCTTTCCATCTTCTATTCTTATATGTTGAAAACTTCATATTCAGATACTTCATTAATTACAATTTCATTACGACATTTCACTCCATCAATCATTTCACTTCAAGGTCGGAAAGACACGATCTTCCCCCAAGTGTCAGCCGTACCCCAGATGCCATGGCGCAGACACGACAGCTGCACGATCTGGCTATGGTCGACGAAGACGTTGACATCGACGCCAAACTCGCGAATATACCAGTTGAACACCTTGGGGTCAGCGGCTTCGAACATGACACGCTCCGACGGCAGCTCCTTCATGATCGTCGAGACCACGTCGGTGCGCCACGACCGCACGTTCTCCGTGATGCCCTCGGACTCGATCATGAGACGCTCCACGCCGGCGTCCAGGAAGCGGCGTCCCAGGTTGACTAGCTTGGATGGATCTGATGTGCCGATGGCCTCGAGGTCTGCCTCGGCGGTGTCCCCGCCGGCGCCGAACTGGATGCCCAGCTCGGGCTTCGCTTTCAGCTTGTAGGAGTGGACTTTGTCGACCAGACGCAGCCAGTCATCTTCGGGGAATGATAGAAATCCGGAAGAGAGCTCGATGACGTCGAATCTGGTACAAGGGTTAGATTTATCGCGCTTCCACATTTGATGCCGGGGAGCGTGACGTACCCTAGGTCTTTGCATTTGGTAAGGTATCTGTCAAAGACGGTGTTCGGATCGGGGTGTGTCAAGAGATGTTCGGCCCAGCCGCCCTGGTTATATTAGCGGAGGTCTCCCAGTAGGGCGTTGGAGAGACAAACCGTAGACACGTAGGCCCCATGTTCGTGGGCCAAGTCAATCAGCTCGCGCAGAGGCTTCTCCTGGAAGAGAGAGAAGGACCCCCCGGAGAATTTCAATCCATCCACATGCTCACCCATGCTGGTATAACTGTTAGGGGACGTATTTATCTATCAATTGCTTCCGTCTACTTACGTCTCGAGCACATCGGATAGGTATCGCTTACCCATCACCTGTCGTTCGCTCATGGGTTAGCTTCCGACTTCTCTGTCAAAGATATGCCAGGAGGAACCCCAGGAGGAACTCCATGAGGGGAGGTTATGACGTACCGAATAGTATGGACCTCTGATCTCGGTGACACCCTTGGACCTGGGCTTTGGGGGCCTGGGGTTCGATCGAGCGAAGCCAAACCCATTCTCTTTATCCTGCAGTAAAGATACGCCATTGTGGGCGGGCGTCGTGTTCGAGAGACCCCGCGAAGCAGCAGGGATCTGTCGCGAAGCCAGGCTGAGGATGTTCCTCGAGGAGGGAGCGATGCGCGGCACGGAAAGCATTGTGTGTTGTATTCTCGTTCAAGTGAATTGGTGTGAACCGAGTCTGTAGACTAGGTGCGAAGAGCTACCTATATATGGCCCATTGTCAGGATGTCAGATGTGCACCCATCCTTCCAGATTTGGGTTTCGCTAGTTTACCCCAGTCTTCGGATAGGTATGTCGTCCGGGTGGTATGAACGTACCTTGATGTAAACTGTCGCTCTGTTCGTGGGGAACTCCGATACCGGTGTCACAGATGATAGGTTTTCCCTCTCCATTCCGCTTTAAACTTCAATCCATGGGTTTGCACGTCTTGTCCGGTTGAAGTAGTGGCCCTTCTGGGACGGTGCGCGATGAAGTCAGTATAACGACATGGTGGACAGGTCATGACGTCATGCCCGAGGAGAGGAATCCTAGCCTCCGATCATTGTTAGAGATTGATTGTTAGTTGTCCGATTCACGGAAATAACTCCCAGAGTCTTGGTCTCTTTTCTAGTGGTTCTAGTAATAATTATGCGCTTGATGCTTTTCTTGGGGTCAGTTACGGTGGATGTCATAGGGCTGTTAGGGTTTCGAATGGCCCGCCCTAACCCTCTATACTTAGAGCGTGTCCTCGATCCAGCTGTCTCATCCCTTTCCCCATGACAGTGGGCATCTTTAGAGCCCAAGAAACCCACAATAATCAACTAAATAATTTTCCTTGAGTACAGTAATATGACTATCTCCCAGAATGGCCTGACCGACGGATCTCACCGGAAGACCTTAACCAATAGCTCTCCTGGATGTTCCTTTATGTCCCGTCAGTCTGGACCAGATGGGAAGACGGAGCACAGATGCTGTCATGTTTGGCTGTTTCTTTGGACCAGCTTTCTTATGAGCAGTTGCATTGACAATGGGCTAGCCATGTTGGGTTGGTTGTACCAAACTATAGCCATTAGAAGCCGGCCCGATAATCACCGTGGTCGTACAGAGATGCAGTTAGTTGCAAGCCAGTCCATGTCACGATCTCCAGTGGCTAGCTGCTTGATGGATTGGCGGGTAATCGCCGACAGCTCGGGCTCGTAATGGTAAGGGAGAGAGAAATACACGAGATGTTGATAGCTTGAGTGTCCTGTCCCATACAGGGTGCGATATGGTGGTCAAAAGGGAAATGGCTTTTGAACAAAGAACAGTTCCGGTGTCATAAAACATGACTCAGATTGTTTTCATTCGGACCAAATGTTCCGACTGTTTTCTTTTTCTTCTTCCGGTTTAGTTGGGTTCTTCCAGCTTCGGTTCCTAAACGGGTCAAGCCACCGGGATGATGCTATTCAGTAGGACAGCCAGGTCACACCGTCCCATCAGGGAGCAGAGCAATTCCTTTCACAAATGCCAAGGATGGAGACAGAGCTGCTCATTTGCTTAACCCTAAATCCTTTGTATAGACGTATTCAAGTGACCTTTCCGGGTTCCGTCCCGAGGGTGAAAGACATGGTTCCTCCCGGTCCAGGATCCCATCCACTGGTGTTTGGTCGAGAGACACGAAAACCCATGGGCGGAAGAGGGATATCCACTGTATCCGTGACCTGAAATGATGGCTTTGCATGTCATGTTTATGCAGGGATGCATGACTGGCTGGGTGAAAGAACGGAATTGGCAGAGTTCCTGCCTGTTTTCACTGCCAATGATGGTCTCTTTATCACTTCTTTGACCTCTCTTCTCCCCTCTCCTTTCTTCTCATTTCCACTGCGCTCTTCCTGACGTACCTTTTTTTCTTATTCTGGCCTGGAATGCCATGTTCTGTCGTCTTCTCCCCTGTACCACTGCCCCCTCTTCCTGATGACCCGGCTGTGAGTGTCTGAAGTTCACACTGCGGGTCTCGTCCTCTCTTTCTATACATTATTCTTTCCGCCCTACCTTTTTACCCTCGTACATCATTATCATTGACCTCATTTCGACCTTCCTGATCCAGGCTCACCATGGGTGTGGGGGCGGTTTTAGAACCGCTGGTGGTGATAGTCCTTCTCGTTGGGGGGACCTGGATCAACCGTACCATGGGCAGGACGTGGGGATCTGGATCCACAGATGCTTTTGACTCTGGCCGTTCCACCCCGACAACCGCTGTCAAAGATAGCTTATTGTTAGATGGGCGACCAGCATCGCCTAGGTCGCCCCGATCTTCCAGGTCTCCTTCTCCAAGGACCCCTTCTCCCCGGCCCCTGGAGAGTCGGTGGCGCCGGAGACAGATCGAGCTCTTCAACTCCTCCGTCACCGTGACGACCCCCAACACTGCTGTCTATCAAGATCGTCTGTTAAGCCAGTTACTCCAGAAGTTTCCGTTTCTCGTCGAATGCTGGTATTGGGCGCTGGTCTACTGGGTCCGTTCGTCTTCAGTTTGTGTTGGGTTGCGATCCGGCTGGGAGATGCTAACTCTCTTGATACATGCAGACATACCAACTTGGTCGAGCGTTCACGGCAGTCACGCTCCAAGAAGGAACCGTCGACGTCGCGAGGCAGCATGCGCTGCAGTTGATCCGCTTCGAGCGGACGATCGGGCTGTTCTGGGAGGTTCCGATCCAGAAGTCTTTTCTTCGACATTCCGATGTGATGCAGTGGGTTAATTGGATATATTCATTCATTCACATTCCCGGCACCATTGTCTTCCTCATATGGCTTTACTACTACACCACCACCCGGAACCGATGCGATGAGTCCCAGCCTGGGTCGTCTAGACGCATGACCGGCGGATCACCAGCTGGTCCTCACCTCTATCAAGCTCGGCGACGAACCCTCGCCATGTGCAATCTGCTCGCGTTTGTGGTCTTTACTCTCTGGCCCTGCATGCCCCCCCGTCTGTTGAGCGATCCGAACGTGGAGGGCCCCGACGGCGAACTAGGACGTAGCTACGGCTTTGTGGATACCGTGCATGGAGCTAATGGCACGGGGAGTGTCTGGACGCAGAATCGGTTCTGTAACCAGTATGGTATGTGAGACTGAACTCGGGTCAGACAAACCACCATGTAAGGGATGAGTGCTAACTGCCGTTTTTGATAGCCGCGATGCCCTCCCTGCACTTTGGCTATTCGCTCATGATCGGGCTCACAGTCATGGCTATTCCATTGCCGCCGCATCATCGACAACCGATAGGTCGCTCTCGTTGGTGCATTCGTTCTCTCGGAGTGCCGATGCCCTCATGGCGTCGTCTCGCCTGTCTTCTGGTGGGATTCGCCTATCCCCTGGTGATTCTGGTCGCTATTGTGGCCACGGCCAACCATTTCATTGTGGACGCTGTGGCCGGGGCCCTGGTATGTGTACTGGGGTGGAGGTTGAATCATCTCCTCTTGAATTTGTTGCCACTGGAAGATTACTTCCTCTGGCTTGTCCAGATCCACAAACCCGAGCCCACGGTGGAAGGCATTGGAGAGTTGGATGCGTGGATTGACGACGACGAACTGGAGGGATCAGTTCTTCCACGATGATCCTCGAAGAGAAGAGAGCCTTCACCTCATGTCCTGCTTCACCCCCCTGTCGTTGTGCAATTCTGATGATACCCTGTGGCTGCAATTTTTTGGGGATGAAGGTTGTCTCTTGTCTATCATTGTTACCACCTGTTTTGTAGAACCTAAGTAGGATATATTCGCTATCAATATGCAATTATTCATATTATTCATATCCATTCAGGTCTTGGTTCTGTTCCAATTTGTTAGCATACAAAGAGGATATGATATATGAGTATGCACTGAGTAGTGTATATCGTGTTGGATGAATGTCTGGATTTCTGATATTAACCTCTGCACTTGGTGTCTTTTTCTTTTTCTCTTTCTTTCTCTCTTTTCTTTCTGATTTGGTCATGTTTTAGGTTATTTTCCTTCCTTCCTACTATAACTCTTGTAGTATCATTTCCCCAGAGTTAACAAAAGAAGGTAAATGAACTGCTGAAATGACGGTAACTTTGATACCAGATCGAGCGGTGATCGCGTATCGGGGCGGTACGGGCCGTAATGAATCCACCGGTGACTGGAAGTGCTTGCTTCATCCTCCTCATTCCTTCTCATTCACTCTTCGACTCATTTCCTCTTCTTCTTTCTCTCCACTTGGCCCTTTTCTTCTGTGAGCTGGAGTATAAAGTCCTACTGACACCCAATCCCTTTTTTCTCTTCTGAAATATCCCCCTAGTTGGATCCTGTGGTTTGTATCTTCGGACGGGTCTGAGCTCTCTACTACTACACACCACACCACACTTAACTAGAGGTTGGTCGCATATCCCTCCAATCCACTAGCTGGACGATCGCGCTGATAAAACTTTTAGTTATTTTGCTCTGGTATCGTCCAGCATCTGCGCCTACAATCAGACGGGCGGCTAGGTCATCGTGACTGGATCCTGGATTAGCTTCGTCTTGTCGCAGATTGTGGCGCATCCCCAGTTGACACTGGTTTGTGAGAGAGTACCAGTCAGCTGTTCTGTATCTCCAACGGATCTCTCCGGTCTCAAGCCGTCGTGGTTCTCGCCGTGACCGTGCGCTGTGAGGGGAGCTGATCGACCGGAGCTGTTTATTTCGCCGCAGTCCCTCGACCTCCCACTGTCATCCCCACAACTATCGCGGGGGGTGTGGATATTGAAATCTACAATCTATCTGCCTGGTTGACCACAAGCCTCTTGTGGATATCCATTGACACTTGCGATAACCCGTCAAAGAGCTGTGGAACGCGTTCTCTCCTCTCCGGTCGCAGCGTTGAAACACCCGACTACGACGGAACCCCGATAGCCATCTACCGGGGAATCGCGAGCAATTGGACCATCTCCAGTTGTTGAGAAAGATCAGGTAGGAATTGTCGTGAATTTTGTTGGATTTTATCTCCAGGACTAATTTCGTTTTGTTTGTGGAGGTCTGCAGCGGGAGCAGAAAACCGTTGCGTCATTTGCGGACTGGGGGAGCAACCGCCGTTCCCTTTTTTTTTACGCGTTGTTCCATCTTCCCGCCTCCCGTCGCGACCTTCTCCACCATCTCTCGCTCTCTCCTCTCTTCCCCCCAATTCTGACCTTCCCTCTTCATCCTTTTCCCACTCCACCCCATCTCCGACTTTTCCCCCACCACCCCCGGATTGGAAGGCTGACGCTTCTCCTCTCATTCCTCATCCCTTCTACCTCGGTTTACGTGTTTGAGAGCTCTGTCGCGCATCATGGCTGAGGACACGCCCACCGCCGCTGCGCCTGCTGCTGAGCCGGAGCGCGCTCCTGCAGACTCCAAAGCCGGCCCCGAAGAGTCCGCCCCCGAGGCTCCCAAGGAGAAAGACGCCGAAGCGACCAATGGATCCGAGCAAAAGCCCTCTGGTATGTCATTCGCAATTAATCTCTTCTCTATCCCCCCCTTGATGGGCAACCCCGACAGGGTGTGACAAGGTGGCGTGGCTAACGGGTTCCGGTTTGTTTCCGTTAGAGGACGCGACCGCCACCGAAGAGAAGAAAGAATCGACGGATGCTTCCACCGAGCAACCTGCCCCCACGACCGACGCGAAGGAGCAGTCCGAGGAGAAGGCTGCGCCTGCCGAGTCGGAGGCCGCGCCCGCTGCGGACGTCACCGCGACTCCCGCGTCCGCCAAGAAGTCGGGAGGATCCAAGCGCAAGTCGACCGGCGGCGCGTCGGACAGGAAGTCGCTGAGCCGGAAGAAGTCGATGTCTCGCGTCACCCACCTGCACGCGCAACCGGGCGAGTACTACCTGGCGCGTCTCCGCAGCTTCCCGCCGTGGCCTTCCATCGTCTGCGATGAGGAGATTCTTCCCCAGTCTCTCCTCGAAACGCGTCCGGTGTCGGCCAAGCGCACCGATGGAACCTACCGTGAGGACTACTCCGACAGCGGCAAGCGGGCCCACGAGCGCACTTTCCCTGTGATGTTCCTGGAGACGAATGAATTGTGAGTCCCGTCGCATGTTTGGTCTTTCTTTATCTTTCCTTTTATTTAGCTATTTCTTTCGTTGTTTTGTTTTAATTTTCTGTTTCCTCCGACTTTCCCTGCGCCTTTCACCGCCAGAGACTAACCATCGCTTGTAGCGCGTGGATCCCGAATATGGACCTGACCCCGCTGGATCCCGAGTCCTGCAAAGATGTGTCGACCAAGAGCAAGAGCAAGCTGCTCCTGGCTGCCTACGCGGTCGCTTCCGAGGCTCATGATCTGCAGCATTTCAAGACCCTGCTCGCCGACCACCAGCGCGCGCTCGAACAGGAGATCGAGGAGAAGGAAGCCGCGGCGGCCGCCAAAGCCGAGGCTAAGGCTGAACGTGAGGCCAAGAAGAACAAGCGGAAGAGCATGGAGATCGTCGACGACGAGGATGTCGATATGGAGGATGCGAACGAGGAGTCCAAAAAGTCCAAGAGCTCGAAGAAGCGCAAGAAGGACGCGGAAGCCGAGGGCGACGATAAGGTTCGTGCGTCCTGACCGATTCTCGTCCCTCACGAACTAACCGGTCATCTGCGCACAGCCGGCGAAGACCCCCAAGACCAGCACGAAGCTGAAGTTGACGACGCCCAAGACCCCGGCCAGCGAAACGAAGAAGACCCCCGCGTCCAAGAGCAAACAGGCGGGCGGCAACAAGAAGGGCGGCAAGGCCAGCGCCAGCGAAGCTGAAGAGGAGGCCGCGCCGGCCAAAGCCGCGAAGCCGGTTAACCCGGAGGAGGCCAAGGCCAAGCGGGAGAAAGAAAGTACGATCACCATCCCCTTCTCCCCGAGACTGATCCTCGGATGTGAAACAGGATCTAATCCGGTTTTTTGCAGTTCTTTTCGTCCGTCATAAGCTCCAGAAGGGATTCATTTCTCGCGACCAACCACCCAAGGAAGAGGAGATGAACGCCATGTCCACCTACTTCACCAAACTCGAGAACTACGAGGATCTGGAGGTGTCGGTGATCCGCGCGACGAAGATCAACAAGGTCCTGAAGATGATTGTGAAGCTGAACACGATCCCGCGCGATGAAGAGTTCCGATTCCGCGAACGGGCCATGAATATCCTGACCAAGTGGAAGAACGTGCTGGATACCGATGTCGGCACCCCGGTCGCCGAAGAGAAGGAGAAGGACGAGAAGCCCAAGGCCAACGGCGTGCAGAAGGAGGACAGTGTGGAGACACCGGCGAAGGAGACCGACGGCGAGAAGGAGGAGTCCAAGCCGGAGGAGAAGACCGAGGCCGCCGACGAGCCGATGCCCGATGCGGACGCCGAGGATAAGAAGGCGTCGGCCGACGAGCCCGCCGCGGAGGAGACCGACAAGACGGCTCCCAAGCCAGCAGAGAAGGAGGCGAATAAGGACAAGGCCACGGAGGAGAAGACCGAGGAGAAGGCCGAGGAGAAGACCGCGGCAGCGGACTCATGAGGATGGGGCCAGTCAACATTAGAGCACAGATGATTTGAACCATTTTCCATTTTGATTATTATTTGTTGTTCTGTCGTGCTCCGACTACTTCATTACCTCTCTCCATTTCCCTCCTACTTATGCTGCTTCCCTGGTCTGGTCTTGATCCGGTCGATAATGCTATTCGCATTGATTTTATTTCTTTTCTTGTCTTTGTGTTTTTTATTCACCCTATCTGTCTGTTATTTGCTGCTTGTTATTTAGTTTTGTTTCGCTTTCTCGCTTTCACTGTTTGTCTGTAATCGTGCTGTTATTACCTACCTTACTTTACTTTTATTCCATGGGCATTTTCTTTCAATTGATTGATTGGGATTGAATCTTGAATCACAACGAAGAGAGAAACACAGAGAAAACCGAGAGATTGATTGAATCTGCAGAAGACGCGAAACAGGAAACAGAAACGATATCGAAAAAGGCAGAAGAGAAGAGGAGGAGGAGGAGAAGGTCAGCCCAATGTTTGTTAGTCCCTTGCCCATCCGCGCACTTTGCAACTGTATGTGGATAAGGTACGATTTCACTACCCCCTGTCCTGATTGATTTTCTCAACGCTGCGAGTGGGGACGAAAAGAAATAAGCGCGAAGGAAGGAGGGAAGTCGTGGGGGATGGGTAGTAGTCCTGGGAGAGGGGGTTGGCATGTTGGTATGTTAGTAGGTAGGTACCTTAGGTTACCTACCTATATAGTTGGCAGTTATGGACCCAAAGAATACTTACTACTTCCTGTGTATGTATGGCTCTTAGCAATGAGGGTATTATTTTCTTTAAGCATCTCTCTATTAGTTGAGCTATGGGTTAGTTAGCTAAGATGGCTTTTTTGGGCTTCTTTCTGTATTGCATGCTATCCGGGGAGATAGATATTCTACTATCTATCTGTTTGAGGTTCAGGGCTATGGTTTGTTTGGTTGCTATGCAGGCGAGGGCCATATGAGAATGAGAATTATTCCATACGTACTTGAATTTCTAGGACAGTTAATTCTACTCTTGCCCGCTGGTTAAACTAAGACTACACAACTAACAGAATAGCAGAGCCCTATGATCATTGAGTGATACCAGGTAACTTAACGCAATATTAACTGATGGGCTGATATATATCCTACCTGGCCGTTTAGCGGGCTTACTTACGGGATCACAAGTTAATTAACCATCTATCTATCAGTGAACGAGAAGCTCCTCGCCGCTCTACCCTGGCTGGAAAATTGCATATTTTGCCAGCTAATCTGTCATTTCATTCCTTTGGCTTCTGTCAGATAATTTCACATCTTGAAGTGATGTATGTATTCATGATTGGAAAAGGGTCGTGAAAAGTGCAAGGTGGTAGGTAGGTACGTCAGAGGCTTTGGTTGATTGTTGGGCCTTGGCTGTCATAATAACGGATGGAACAACGGCCCTAGGAGGAAGTGGAAGCTTCGTCCTGATCGTTTTTCACAGGTGTAGAGTCGATCGTGATATGAGCGGACTCGGGACTGTAGCTGGAGTGCATAATAACAGTGTCTTTATCTTTTGCAAAGAGCTGTAAAGTCTCAATATATTCTTGTAAGAGACTATCGCCGGTCTGCGCTGACTGTTGGACCTCCGCCTTTCTGTTGATATCGTAGATGAACAGGGTGGGGTCCATATTGAGGGACTGGAAGGTAGAGAGGGAAAGAAATAGGGTTCTTGGAATAATAGTCAGGAGAGAAGATATAGAGTGGGATATTACTGAGGATATTGAGGATTGGCTTTGTTGACGAGAGGGATGAAGTCCAAACGAACCTTTATAACCATCTGACGGTCACGTGAATGGGGTCAGTTTTGGGCTGAAGCATTATAGTGGATTATTATTCTCTTGAATGATTTAAACTGTCTGCCTAACTCGATGCCTGACAATGTCACCTGCAGCTGCCTAAATGTGGATGATATGTTGAAATAGACACGCAGAGAAGACATATTCCTCAGCATTGTTTGCTGAGCATGGAGAACTAAAGGAGAGTCCAGATGCATGCTAGATTGAGAATTTAGCCAGACACACAGGCAGATTGATTGACAACCTAATTGTAGCAAACGACGGTAGCTAGCTAACATAGAAAACAACTAAAAACCGGTCTCTTGTTGAAAGAGATCCTCATAGCCCGGCCAATTACTCCTCAACAAGCCTGCTTTTTTGATTAACAAGAATAAGAACAGAGCTGGACCCTCATTTACTAACCTTGAGCAGTCACACATATCAGAGTTGTCGTGTCCCTCAGCTGCCCTTGGCACATCGGCAGTTTGTCTTGCATTCGAAAACCTTACTCCAGTCTCCACCTGTTCGGCATCTCTTCGTTGATTCATTGTATGTACAGGTGCCACCGCCATGTCTGCAGGAGTTAGAGTTGCAGTCTTTGCCTTTTTTGTTGGTGATGTAACAGCTGGCGTTGATCTCGTTTGCCTCCGCCTGGACCGGAGTTGACAGGACTGGGGTTAACAGGGAAGCGAGCAGCATCAGAGCTGTAACGGGAGCGGATACCAGCTTCATCTTTCTTGTAAAAGTTGAAAGATCTTCGGTTTCAATTTAAGCTGATTTCGAGATCACAGATAGGATGGAATGGAATTGATAGAGAAGGAGATGCTGGATTCTTGCTTGGTTCTTACCAGATATCCAAGGAGATTAAGGGGGTATTTATATCTTTCTTCTTCTTCTTTGATTCTACTTGTTGGACTTGACGGCTAGGGGGATCACTGACTATACAATCAGGTATTCAATGATCATGGTGGTGTAGGGGATACTTCTGTTGGCGCCCTAGGGTACGCGTCTGATCTACAAAAGATAGTCAGTCGCAGGCAAGGAAACACAGCAGATTGCTTGGACAAGACAAACCTCCAGGAAGCTGATGTGATACCACTTGCATAGGAGTTGGAATCAAGCAGCTCCTCCCATCTCACGTCAGCTTGGGACTGCATGTTCTGTAAGGGATGGAATATCAGCTTTCAACCAATTCGGACTTGTCCATAGGAGGCCTTACTTCACCTTACACCCCTGAGTCCTGACCTATACTGAGGTCAACTCACCATGTCGAGTCGGCAGAGGGCCTGCAGGGCGTTAGGATAAGCGAGGGGCTTATTGTTCGAAGGATACCTCGCTAGTATGATTCGTTAATATTAAGCTTATTACAAGGAGGTATACGTACTTGCTTGGCCTTGCTTTTACCTCCGCTGCTTCTGACTATAACACTAGCAAGTCATGCAGCTTAGGCGCATACCAGGGGTTGACAGGCAAGTCTGTCTTCCAGG
This sequence comes from Aspergillus neotritici, assembly GCA_023619815.1. Lineage (NCBI taxonomy): Eukaryota > Fungi > Ascomycota > Eurotiomycetes > Eurotiales > Aspergillaceae > Aspergillus > Aspergillus neotritici. The sequence continues at coordinate 267,048 of JALZYL010000014.1, forward strand.
TTCCCCGCTTGACGTCTGTTAGAATCCTAGTCTCAGCTACCACTATGGGTTCCGGGCACCTAGGCTCCAACAATCACACCCCCCGCAACGTCGATCCGAACTTACATTATCATTTTCCAAAGTCAAACATAACCGGACAGATCCCGAATGAACTATTCTAGATCCGGTACACACTCTGGTCTGGGGTATGTATGTCTCAGCCTGCAGTGGTTCGCCTGGGTTCATTCCAACTGAAGCCTAATCCTGCCGGGGGCCTGATGAGGAGAGGAAAGCAGCAATCAATCAGCAGCACACTTGGAAGGAGTGAAGCTGCGCATATCGTCTTACGAGAGAACCACAAAAGTACGTCGCGGCCTCTCTACTATGTTGGTCAACCAAGATTAGGTATTGACTTTCTCGGGCTTGACCAAGATTAGGTATTGACTTTCTCCGGCATGATAGGCTCTGTCTCTGTCTCTTGGGAGTGCCTCGAGTGTAGCAAATGCGTCTCCGAAAAAATGGACCTGTTCTACTGTACTATTCTCTAACAGACTCAGACACCTGTCTGATCGAGCCAGTGTCCAAAAGGGGGCAGTTGTCAGTGCCAGAGCCAGTGACCAGTGTTCAAAATAGCCAGTGCATGAACCTTCAGATCCGCTGTATATAGGGTTTGAAGGGGGTTGCATTGGGGATATCAGTCAGTTCAAGCCCTATACCAAAGGCTATTCCTCATCTGTGGACCAAGGCCTGATTGTCCTCTCTACCACGATTTCTCCATCCTTCAAGATTCTTTTGTGAAACGTATGTAGCTTGTCGTGACAACGAAAACCACCCCGGAAACATTCAAGACAAAAATTAAAGCTGTCTTTATTCGGATTTGAGCAAATTGGACAGTGGAAATGGGAATCGAAATCATGTATAGCGCAAGTGCAGTTTGTACATTCGAAGGACACACAACTGCCGGCGCCAGCATCCATACATTCATCGCAGGTATAGCAGTTCATACTGGACGGGCCTGAGCAAAATGGACAGTGAGGAGTGTCCGGGTCTCGTATTTCGCAACAACAGTTGTCACAAAACAGGGGTGCACAGTTGATATCAGAGGCACCAGGGGGAGCGCGTTGAAGTGTCTGGTTTTGGTCGCGCAGTAAGAGTGCAATTTCTCCAAAACCTAAGTCCTGCGCAACAGATAGAGCTGTCCGTTTCGCAGACGTCGAAGTGTGTGCTGCAGCACTGCCATACTCGAGAAGGGTCTTCACAGCCCTTTCCTGTCTATTCATAACAGCAAAAAATAATGGAGTGCGATTATTCTTATCGGCCAAGTCAACCGCTGCGTGATGGTCCAGGAGAATCTCTATGAGAGGCTGGCGCCCTTTCTCTGCTGCCAGGGACAGTGGCGTGCGGCCAAAATGATTTGGGATATTTGGGTCAGCACCGGCCCCCAAAAGGGCCCTCGCGCATGCTAATGCTCCTTTATGCACTGCGATAAAAAGTGGGGTGGCGGATATCCACTCGTTTTCGCTATGTTGGTGGTTCGGGTCGGCTTGCGCTTGTAATAACACTCTGACCACCGCTGTGTGCCTATAGTATGCAGCCCACCATAGAGCAAGTCCTTTCCCGTTATTCTCCACTATATCGTCTGCAAGTTTTTCAACAGCCGGTAAAACCCCGTACTTTGCTGCTTCTATGAGACATAATTCGGCATCTTTGGAGTTCAGCTTCAGCCCCTTCTCTCTGAGGGCCTCTACCACATTGTGATGACGAGATCTGATCGCTTCTCGCAATGGATACCCACCGTCGTCACTCTTCAAGCTGGGATCGGCACCATAGTCAAGCAATAGACTGACCATCGCTCCGTGTCCGTGATCTGCGGCAATTAACAACAGAGTCTGATTGGACGCCGTAAGAGACACAGTCTCGGAGAATCGATCTCGTTCCCACCCCTCTATACTGTTCGTCAGACGACAGTTGCAGTCAGCGCCTTTATCCAACATAAACTTGACGACATCATTAAGGCCTTTCCGTGCGGCAATAAACATAAGCTTTGTGCCGTCTTCGTCGGGTATATAGTGCGGACCAAGGCCATCGTTAAGCAGTATTCTGACGGTGTCTTCCTGGTTGTCAAGGATTGCTTCACGCAGCGGATCATAGATCATATATTTGTCGAGCTTCCTCCCGAGTAAGAGCCTGGTGGTGACAGCTGTCCTCGTGCGGACGGCCTGTAGCAGAGCAGCCTCATAATCTGCAGGTGACCACGCCGCGTATTGCAAGAAAGCTGCGATGACATTTTCGCTGCCCCTGCACACAGCAAGCTCCAACGGGGACTTTTGTCTACTCCAATTTTCTTTCAAGTCATAACCTGTATAGAAGGGTATTACTTCCCAGCGTCTCCAGAGACCTGTTATTTTCATGCTGAGATCGACCTTGTGCTCGAGCAAGAGTAAAACCAACTTCTCACTCTGCCAGAAAAGTGCCCATGATAAAGCTGTGCGGCCGACCCTGTCTTCCAAATTTGGATTGGCGCCTGAATGAAGTAAGGACCTGACCAAAGGTTCGTTGTTTTTTTCGATTGCCAAAACAAGTGCTGTGTCACCTTTCTGGTCCTTGTGGTTTGGATCAACACCATTCAGAAGGAGCTGAGTTGCCACATGACAGTGATCATTTCGTACTGCCCATAGCAGACAATAACCACCAAATGCTCGAAGGCGATCAGCATCCATGCATGAAATATTCTTTTGCACAAGCGCGAGATCACGACAGACAGTTTCCTGGATAGAGTCATTTGCTGAGGTAGCTTCCAGGATGAAATTGTGCAATTGGTGATCATCCATCGCTGTGGATAGAAGCAAAAGGCTTCGGCCAAACATGTCCCGGCATGACAGCTGGTGAGGATGCTTTCGGCCGAGGAGATAGAATATCTCCTTATGGAGATTCTCCAACGCGTAGGACAGTGGTGTCTGCCCAGTTACATCTTTTGAGCCCGGCATGGCGCCCTTTTCCAGCAGACGGTGAGCGATTGCCCTATACCCGCGCTCGGCAGCGATGGAGAGTGGTGTTCTTCCAGCTTCATCACAACAGTCTGGATGGGCACCCTCCTCCAAAAGCACCTCGACTACCACCTGGTAGCCTTTATCGCAGGCCCATAGCAATTGATGTTTCTTTTCTTCGCCAGTGGCGGCTGTGTAGATCAGCAGGCGTCTGCAGATGGTTCGATTGCATTCCATCGCCGCGATTGAAAGTGGGGTCATGTCAACTGCCCGATCCCGTATATATTGAATCATTGTTTCCAGTCTTAAAACCTCGGAGATATACAAAGGGATTGATGGCAACCGATCCAGCTCATGGCATAGGACCCCGGTGTCTGGGCTGGCGCCGCTTTCGAGGAGAGTATCGACGGTTCCAACTTGATTACAGCGAACGGCAATCAGCAATGGTGTCAGTCCCAAAGGTTCTTTTGAATCAGGATCGGCTCCCCTATCGATGAGAAGCTTGACGATTTCCTCGTGACCCTCTTTCGCCGACAGTAAAAGGGCCACTTGGTTAATTTGTCTCGCGACATCATGATCAGCAGTCCGGTCCAAAATAACCCTGACTGTCGTTTCGTGGCCCTTTTCAGCAGCAAGGCACAATGGTGCATGATGTATTCTGTCATTGTGCCATGGTGACTGGCCGCCATGGTATGTCGGATCTACCCCGGCATCCAATATGATCCCCATTATCCCAGCGCTTCCATGTCTTGCCACCATTTCAAGGCAATCCAGGACATACCGCGGGGAGTCAACTTGTAGGTCGTGTCCATTCTGCAATAAGAGTTTACAGATTTCTTCATCTTTTGACCAAGTTGCGGCGTAAAAGAACGGCGTGATCCCTTTTTTCCCGCTCACGCTAGGATCTGCCCCTTCATCTAGGAGAAGCCTGACCATCCCCACATCGCCTTTTATAACAGCCACTAATAAGGGTGTTTGACCGAGACTGTTCTTCGTTTCAATAGAGGCCCCATGATCTCTGAGGAGCTTTACGACATCTTTATGACCTCTGCTCGCTGCCAGTGCAAGCGGCGTTTCCTTCTCGTCGTTCTGAACATTAGGATCCGTGTCGATTAGGAGCCTCTCAACAATCGCTATAAACCCAAGATACGCTGCCAGGTGAAGGCCCGTGTTTCTCTTCGAAACAAATTCAGACGAGCCATGTATAATATGTATGGGCGAGCCATGGCTACTAATCATGGTCATTCGAACTTGGAAGCAGGCAGAGACCTTTCGATCATCCTTCAAGAAACCATACAGCATGCTCTCATCGACGGGCTGTAATCGAGCATGGAAGTCCCAGGAAAGAACTGCACGCCCGTATAACGGATTTTCGTCCAGTCGCCTGATGAATTCACCTACTTCCTGGCAGGCCCCCGTTTCAAAGGCGTCGAAGTTCAAATAGGTGATGTACGTTTGCGCAATTGTGGTATGGGCTTTCGGAAACCAAGTTTCCCACGTCTTCTCGAAATATTGCTGGGTTGTATAGTGGACTAATCGAATGATGTGACTATGTTCGTCAAAAGCGACAAGGCCAGCACATGCCGAAATCAGGCATTCAATGTCTTGCAGGTTGTCTTCGTCGAGGGCCGAGGTGCCGATTTCAACCGCGAGAGCGTGTTGCAATTCTGTGAGTGTAAGACGTTCTTTTGCACATACCAGCCACGACAACACCTGGTGAGCAAGATTCTTGAGCCCCGTGGCCTGGCTATTGATTCTTTCCATCGCGGCCTTATACGAATCATTATATGCATCATAGCCTGTCGGTAACTCTTTCAATGCGGACTTTAATAATTTCACGGACGTCTTATCCTGCAGGGAGTCGATGGAAAGCCTAGCCAGTAGAAACCTGGATATCACTGTCAATATTGTGTATACTCCTTCGGGGATCGTAAGTAAAGCCGAACATACATTCCATCAATTGCCTTGGCAATGCTTTCAACGATTAGCTCTTGGAGTCTAGCATCCTTTCTGACAAAAGTTGGCAGTTTGGCGATTTGACCCGAAAGATACAATCTCACGTCATCCTGGTGAGCCCGAATTTCCAGCCAGGGGTATTGCTCAAAATGCGATGTAATATCAGTGACGAATCTCGACGTGGTGAAGAAGCTAAGTCGGCAATTCGATTGCAGATCAAAAATTCGCTGTAGGATTAGATTGCGAACATCCTTCTTGCATTCGTCTAACGCGTCGATCATAATGTAGACTCGAGATAACTTGCTCGCCAGCAGCTTTACACACCAGTGTATGTCGTCGAGCTGCGGTCGTTTCCTATGCCTGTGCCGAGCAAAACGGTCTCTGATGGCGTCAGGCATCTGCGGTATACTCTGGACCAACTGCTTCAAAAGACATGCCATCAAGGTGTCCTCCGTGATGGTGGACTGCTCACTGAACTTGCAGAAAAAATAGGCTATACCGACATCTGGCGTATTCAAGAATTGTTGCTGAAGGTGATCAACCACAATTGAGGTCATTACAGTCTTTCCTGCCCCAGGTATCCCTGGACAGAACAGCGTTTTATTGCCGTCTATCCAGGACCTGAATTCTTCCGTTTCCAATAAGTATTGCCCAGAATCTCCATGCCTTTGCTTCAACATGTCGGCCTGGACAGCTCCTTCATCCCTAGTTGAAATGAACTCCAGTATATCCCGGCACTCGTGGTCATCGCTCAGATTGACTAGTTTCTCAAGCTTTTGCTCTATCTTTGGGACATGTGCTAACCTATCAACTGATAAGATTTAGGCAAATAAGGATCAGAAACATGAAGAAGAGATGGAATCATAAACATACCTTGCCACTTGGTCTATTGGGAGATAGAAAAGAAGCTCTCTAGCATAGGCCGCTGCCGCCGCCGCCGCATATCCATGCCAGTCATCGTTCTTATGCGAGTCGCAATAGTCGGATACTCCCCGGATTGCCAGACAGGGGAAATCGGCCAGAGCACCCGCAGCCTCCATCTCAAAACACAATATGCCATGCTCCCGTGCTAGGCGATCTCTCATAATTCCATCCTTGATTACCACCTCTCCTGAGGCAATTGTTCCTCTGTGGACCACTATGGCGGGGAGGGCATTCTTGTCTACCTCCTCCGCAAGACTGTCCATTATCCTTTGATCGGTGTCACATCCACATTGATGGCAAGAAACCCCAGGCACCCGATGCATATACTCGGGCGGGTACAGATGATCCTTGTCGGCGCCAGGGTACCGGAATCGTGACATGTTCCGGACAGTCGTGTCAATTCTCATAATATTGTCAACGAGCGGGTCGTGTCGCCATCTCGCTCTTCTTGCTGCCAGGACTTTGGCGGCCTCAAGGAGGACCGCAGGCGGGGGCGCCAGCGCTCCTGTGCGTTCAAACCGTCCGTTATAGGCCTTCCCGTGATCGTATTGTACCACACCAGAGTGTATACCAGTTGGTTTGCTGACAACCACATCACCAAGATGAATTCTTCCTTGCTCCGTCATCGCAGGAACCCCGCCACCGATCCCAACTAGCAAACAAAAGCGGACATTGGGATAGGTTGTCCTCATCTGGGTGACGACTGTCGCTGCGGCGTTGTTTCCGGGCTCCCATAATCCTGCAATCACAACATTCTTCCCGGCGATACTACCGAGGTTGTATACGTTATGATCGCTGGGCGGCTGAGGAAGGCCCTCGTGCTCTTCATCAAGCATCTCCAACGCCGCGATCAGTTCTACCTCCAATGGGCAAATCCATCCCACCGTGTAGTCCTCGTGAGTGAAACCCCTTTTCAAAGATGGTTTCTCTCCACCGGGGGTACATTGAGCGTCCTCGCGCATGGTTTCTGCAGTCAGTGTATCGGTTCTTGGGTGCGATCATGTAGCAAGTAGAAAATCTACAATTCGCAAGATACATAACAGCAGTGTATATGTTTTCGAGGGAGTCCAAGGGGATTTGCGAAGGCTCAGCCTTCGCAGCTTCGCGGGGCTGAAGCGCGGGCATGAGGAGGGGGTACAAAGCGAATAGATATGCGCCACGATCATCTTAGCCTGTAGGGCAGGCACTTGCTCAGCTACTAGAACAGGAAGGGAAGGGAGCCGGATGCTTGCCGAAAATTTCTGACAGGTCATTTCATTAAGCACATTATATTTTCTTTTGTGGAAGGGGCGATGGAAAACAGTCCGTAGGATGATGAGCTTGATGGTATTGAAGCTTAAGGAGGTTGCGAATGGTTACAAGAAGAATCAAATACAAGACTGCGTGGGAAAAGGACTGCAAGTCAGGTGACCAATTACAATCATTCCACATATTCCATGTCTGTCATGAAAACAATAGTCAACTTGAGTCAGTAGATAGGCAGTTATCTATCTACTATATTATTTGGTTCAGTTCGGTTCCCTATAAGGCTGTGATCAGTGAAGGTTAGGGTATGTTACTATCAATCTACTATATTTCGATTTGAATTATGTTGCACTGTATAGATGGAGCCATCCTTGTATAGTGCAAAATATAGTATAGTGTATGAAGACTTGCGTCGCGACTCTATACCGTCTAGCTGATAGTTCAAGTAGAGGAAGTATGTCCCATCATGTTCAATCCAATCCAATCCGCAAGACACCACAAGTCAAAAACAAACAAAACCCACGCCTGATGCGGTTCCCCCGTCCCTGTCCTTGTTTCTATATATATGCTCGACTGCGTGCCTCTATGTTGTAGTGTTTGATGCGAGATAGATCATATAGCCATAGAATAAATGAAAAGAAAGGAAAGGAAATGGAGAAGAAAAAGAAAGAATGCAAATCATGCGAACCACCCAACCAAGAAATCAATGGAAAGGAAGATTATATAATGATCGTTCATCAGCGAAGACGCCAGGAATTATTGGTATCGAAGAAGACACAAGGAAAAATTAAAATCATGAACAAGCTCAGAGACGGGATTCACGACCCCCCGCCTTCGGTCCCGTTTGGGACTCGTCCACGGCGACGATGGCGAGGACACAAATGTCGTCGATCTTGCCTCCGCGATAGTAGTCGCCCGGGTAGTAGCGCTGCGCTTCCTTGGCGAAGGGCCCATCCCGGCGGATATCCACGCTGGCCAGCTTGGCCTCGCCGGCGATGCTGGAGGCGAGGAACGACTGTAGCGTGTAGGGCTGGTCGCCCATGGGGCTGGGCGTACCGGCTGGTAGTAGCGCGCTGAGCCCAACCGGTCCCGTCAGCTGGTCGAGTTGGTCGGAGGGCCGGATGCCCAGTTCCGGGGTGGCGTCCCAGGCCCCCGTCAGCACCATGCGGCTAGTGACGAGCTTCAGGATGTCCTGGTTGTTGAGGTTGTCGTAGACGCCGTCGGTAGCCAGCATCAGCACATCACCGTGCTGCATCTGCAGGGAGGTGACGGCGGCGTCGCGCGGGAAGTCCTCGAGGAACGCCCCGCCGAAGATGGAGGCCTGGGCCCGCATACGCGGCGGGATGATGCTGAGCTGGTAGGGCGTGTTGAAACCGTGCGTCTGTGGGGTAGAGTAGTGGTGGACGGCCGCTAAACGCAGCAGCACGGAGCCCGAATCGCCCAGGTTGGCTAGCTCCACCCGGCCGTCCTCTAGGCCCACGCCGACGGAGGCCGTGCTGCCCCCGGCACGGATGGACTTGTCGGCAACGACTCGATCGTAACCGGCCTGGAGTAGCTGCTTTGCACGCAATTGCTCAACAGGAGCATCCCATTCCAGCGCTGACTCGGCCATGTAGTTGCACAAGGCGTGCGAGAAATCGGCCGGATCGACGCGGGATTCGGACCAGCCCCCAACCCCATCCGCCACGGCGAAGGCCACGGCCCCCTGATTTTGGGGGGAGTGACCGACACGGCTGACGAAGAAGGCATCCTCCCCACTGTCCGGTCGCCGTTTCCGCCGCAGAGCCGGGTCCGTCACCTCCGGCGCCACTCCCAGCGCATCCTGGCGATCGGGGAAGAAGTTATATGCGTTCTTGGCGGGGACGAACGGGCGGCCTTTGCCGGAGGAAGATGCTGCGATTCGGTAGGAAATCCGCGAGGGCGCAGACGAATCACGCGACGGAGTGGAGTGAAAGCCGTGACGGGGTGTAGTCGAGGAGGGCGTCGAGAGCAGTAACCGGCGTCGAGCGGAAGAGACGGAAGGTCGACATGGGGCGGATCCTAAGAAAAACCCGGATAACTCGCCCACCAAGGAGGAGACACTACTGCCGGCAGGACCGCAGGCTCTGGAAGGGGGCGCCAGAGCGATCATCAGCAGGATGTGTGAGGTCGTTGTGAGGTGGTTATGTAGAAATCGCGGTGGCCGTCTCAAACCGATCCTTATCTGATCACCCTCGAACTGACAAGATAGGGATACACAGGGAGAAAGTCTGCAGGAAGACAATCCCAGCAACCAATTGTGAGTGGAGAATGAGAAATCAAATACAGAACAGGAAGAAAAGAAGAGAGAGAGGAAGGAGTGGAGAGTGTATGAAGAGGAGGAGGAAGAAGAAGAAGGAGAGAGATAGAGAGGGAAAAAAAAGGATCGGAGCGACTGACCGCCTTGGGTTATCGATCGCTTTATCGAGACTTTCCTCCTTCTTCCAATTGATGGAAAGTGGGAATAAATTCAATTCTATTTATATATATGTATATATGTATATAAATTATTTATCCATTTATTTATCAATCAACTAGTAAGACACACGGACCGTGGGGATTCACTCAAGGGTTGCTCCTCCATCCGGAGCTTATCTGGATCAACTGCCGCTCAACGGATCTCTTCCTCTTCATTTTCTCTCTCTGCTAATTCACCCGACTCTGTCTCCCTCCAAGCTTCAACAACTCCACTTCCTTGATCTATTTTTGGATTAGTATCGTGTTTATCTCGATTTTATTAACCAGTGCGCTCATTCATCACCACATTTCCTACCTTCTCCCCCTGCGAGGGGCGTGATTCGCCATTATGATGCACCCCGCCAGGCAGGCCTATGTCGAGGAGGCTGAGGTATGCTGACCTTCTCTCGTCATTTGATTTGATCGCATACCCAAAAGACATCGTCTAGTGCTTATGTATCCTTCAACTGACTTCGTATGCGGGATTACTCTAGGACACCGACATGGGAATTGATCTGGCCAATATACGTAAGCAACCCATCCGCGAAAGCGATCTTGAATCCACTCCATTCTGACTATTCTTTCCTGATAGCCGTCGATCGCGACTATGATCTTCCTTCATCCGCTGCCGGCATCCCCGCCGAGAGGGCCTCGGCCATCCTGTCCCAGTTCGAGCGCAAACGGCGAGCCGCCGCCATGGCGGTGCCCACCGACGATAGCCGAGTGCGAGCCCGCCTGCGCGAGCTCGAGGAACCCATTACATTGTTCGGGGAAGGGCCCGCGGACCGGCGAGATCGACTGCGCGAGCTTTTGACCGACCTGGCGGAGCGACAGGATGCGGCGGATGCCGACGTCGAGATGCGCGAATCGACCACGGAGCTGGGCGCGGAGGAAGAGGATGAAGGCGAGCAGCAGGAGGAGTTCTACACCGAGGGATCCGATGAGCTTCTCAACGCCCGGAAAGAGATCGCGCGTTTCTCTCTTCCGCGCGCAAAGGCCCGCGTGGCCCGCCAACGCGACGAATCCACGATCCCCCTCCGCACGCACATCAAGCATCGCAAGGCCATCAAGGAGAAGCTGCAGGGGTTCGACCTCTATGGGTCCCAGATCGCCGGCGATCGCCCCGTCAGTATTTGTCGATTCGCGCCTGACGGCCAGACCATCGCCACGGGCAACTGGGGCGGCGGCATCCGTCTGCTCACCGTGCCCAACCTCGAGGAGAAACGGTCACTCAAAGGCCACTCGGATCGCGTGGGGGGACTAGCCTGGTTCCCTGGGGCCACGCTGCCCACCTCCACCGTGTCAGAGTCGGCAGTTAACTTGGTGTCCGGCGGCGGCGAGGGCAACGTGGCCCTGTGGGCGCTGGACAAGGGCCAACCGTTGGCAACGCTCTCCGGACACAGCGGCCGGGTGTGCCGCACCGAGTTCCACCCGTCGGGTCGCTACCTGGCGTCGGCCTCATACGACACCACCTGGCGGCTGTGGGATGTCGAGACGTCGCGCGAGTTGCAGCTCCAGGAAGGCCACTCGCGCGAAGTCTACACGGTGGCTTTCAACGAGGACGGATCGCTCTTGGCGAGTGGGGGCCTGGACAGTATTGGGCGCATCTGGGACCTGCGCACGGGCCGCACCGTCATGATCCTCGAGGGCCATATCCGGGAGATCTACGGTCTCGACTGGGGGGTGGACGGCTACCGCGTGCTGACTGGGTCCGGCGATGGCTGGGTCAAGTGCTGGGATCTGCGGCAGGTGCGGAACACGGGGGGTATCGGCGCCCACAAGAGCGTTGTGTCCGACCTGCGATGGTACAAGGGCGCAGAATCGTCGTTCCTGCCGGCGGCCGACGGCGCGTCCGGCCGGATGGAGGTCGACGGCGGCGCGGGCGACCCGCCGGCTGCCCCTGTCCAGCCGAAGAAATCGGGCACGTTCTTCGTGAGCAGTGGGTTTGACAAGAATGTCAACGTCTTCAGTGCGGACGACTGGTCGCTCGTGAAGACCCTCAGCGGGCATTCGGGTAACGTTCTCAGTACGGACATTAGCAACGATGCCCAATGGATCGCGAGCTGCGGGCATGACCGCACGGTCAAGCTCTGGGGGATTGAGTAAATATGCGAGTATTAAAACAGACTATTTCCCTCAGAGGCGACCCGGAAGCCTGTGGTACCGGCCGTCCAGGCCTACAACACGCGGTACCCCTCCACCTGAAGGGTACCCTCTCTTGCTCCCTGTAACAGGACGAAGACTACTGTCGGTACAAGAAGCCCCAGTGCCCTGGGACCAACCCCAACAGATGGACGAAGGATGGATGTACGATTAGGAACGCCAATCCGAGAGGTTTATGATCGAGTGCCTATCCACTGTCAATAACGAAATATACAATAATCAGCATGTCATATACGAGTATCCCTGTAGAGCCTCCCTTTACCATCAGCGCCTGTATAACATGGATTTACCAGCGCTGTTGAAAATGACGTCACAGGTGGCAGATTGCTGACTCAGCGCACGTGATTTCTCCGGTATCTTTTATCTTCGGCTTCATCTCCCTTCGCCCAACTCGCTGTATACACGACTAGCATTACTCATACACGGAGACGCCTCGCCGAGAAACTGTATTCTACGACCTTTCTAGCATACAAACTTGCTATATCCCCGACTTCTCCACACAGCAGACATGAACTCTTCTGTGCGCGCCCCAAGACTGCTCCAGCGGCTGTCCGTCCCGCGCCCAGCAGCCAGTCCTTCGCGGCCATTACTGTCGAGAGCATCTCCAACCCGCCAGACATGCTGTACACTCTGTCAGTACCGATTGCAGACCTCATTCTCCTCTCTCCGCAACCGTACGCCAACAGTCTCCCAACAAACGCGACTCCTAAGCACCACAGCGCGAACCTCATCCCCCGCAGACAACAGCACCACCACCACCAAAGAAGACACCAACGCCACAACCACCCCCACCCCCGACATCACAAACTACTACACAATGTTCCCGAAGACCATCCCAGGCGGGCCACCCCCATCCTCCCCCTTCACGATCCCCATCGCCGACCTCCGCCGCGAATTCCTCAGCCTCCAAAACGTAATCCACCCAGACAAGTACCCGCAAGGCGCGGAGAAGCAGCGCGCGGAGGCGCTCTCAGCGCGCACAAACGAAGCCTTCCGCACGCTGGTTGACCCGCTCTCGCGAGCGCAGTACCTCCTGCGCGAGATGCACGGCATCGACGTCACGGCTGAGGACGGCGCATCGAAGCATGCGCTTGATCCGGAGACGCTGATGGAGGTGATGGAGGTGCAGGAGACGATTGAGGAGGTGGGCACGGCGCCGGATGCGGAGGGCACGATCGTGCAGATGAAGAAGGAGAATGATGCGCGCGTGGAGGACTGTGTGCGGGCTTTGGGGGAGGCGTTTGATCGGGGTGATATTGAGACTGCGAGGAAGGAGTGCGTGAGGCTACGGTTTTGGTATAGTGTTGGGCAGGGGCTGCATGAGTGGGAGCCGGGGATGACGGAGATTAGACTCGTTCATTGAGGTTGGTTCTCGAGGGAGGAGCGTGGTTTTGGATGCGGTGGTGCCTAGATGCATCTGTATAGATTAGTTGTTGGTTTGTCCATGTATATGACTTGCTTACTTTACAATATAGTGAATATAGAGCGTGACGTTATTAGATCGTCGTACTTAACAGTCAATTATAGCTCCAGCTCTCTTGCTTTTCCCAGTTGCCTACCTCTACCACAGTAATTCCACACCTTCGAGTAGTCCACCTCACAGCATACAGAACAAACCATCCTCCCCCATAAAGTCTATCCCCCCAGATTGAAACATCCATCATTCCCATCATTCTTGCCCGGACGCAGCACAACAATCAGAACTATAGTTATAAACCATCCGACAACACACGTGACCAAGCAAGCCCCCACCGACACGGATAACAGATCGGTGGGGCATCAGGGCATCCATCCATCATTCCTCAGGCTCTATATATATCCTCAGTTGTATAAAGATTTACTTCACCCATCCTGCTACAAGGCGAACGAAGCCAAATTCTTCACAAAGTCCAAGGCAACATGGCAGTATCTTTCGTGATAATAGCCGTCTCCTACTTGATTTAACTTTCTTGATCTTCCTCGGGCATTTAATTAAGGTATTCATAACTATTGGTTCCCGTACGGGGATTACCACGGGCACCTACTACCTAGGTAAAGTACCTTACTTAGTCTACGGCTGACGACTCGACATGCGCGTGTGTATCTAGTTTGCTGTGACTATATATATAAATTAGGCTAGGTAGATGGACTACGGCTACACCCGTCCATTTATTCAGATTGGGACGGTTGGGAAATAAACGGCCACGTGGGAGGGTTCGTTATAGATGCTTCCGTCACAGTCATGATGCTATAGATTGGAATTATCTTCTGATGTATTTTGTTTCTGACGTGATTGGTTATATTTCTTGGGCATATGGGGTCGCGGAGGCCTTGTGTAGGGCTGGAGGTATAGGCACTGTGTAGGACGTATGATATGCGGACGAGTGTCTATATAATATATAATGTTGTTCCGGCCCGATAGCTGATGTTGTTTGATTGTATAGAATGCTTGTTGAGGGGTGCGTACTACTAGGATTTATGAATATGAATATTAATATTTATTATTTATACATACTTTAATGATATTACTTTGTCAATATTATATAGATAATGGTAGTATGAGATTAAACGATGGAAATCATACCCTGGAGATACTACCATATGCAGGGGTTGAGTTCGTCACCCACGCTACCTTGAACCAGCTCAACGTGGTTACATTATCTGATGGTTAGTATTGTTATGTTTGATACAGCAAACTGACCGCTTCATCCATCGATAGGATGGGACCGTTGGGTTGGCAAACAGGCGGGAAATAAAATTCATCGGGCAACAATCTTAGTAGTCACCTATAAGGTTGGGCAGTACAGTGGAGACCCCTGACCTGATCTAACCGCTCGAACAAAAGAAAAGGTTCAAGGAACATCTTTGGCCCCCGCAGTGGCTCGCTCGCGTGAGTAGTTTTGCATTTTGGCTAGTGGATGATGATGAGCTGTCCAAGTGGCATGGCCGATGTTTTTTGGGTGGGGAGAAATGCCCCCGTCCCACTAAACATCTGCCAGCACTTCCCTCGAATCTTTCCCTAAGTTTGGCCTGCCTGCCTTCTATAGACTCTGCAGTTGCACATACATGCGTTGAGCAGGGAAATCCATCAATCAAAGGAATTGCACGGATCGTTGATCGATGCAATCTCCGAGGTCACCCGGTGGCTGGGGTTGCTGTTCTTTCTTTCTCTCTCGGTGGGCGAGCGTGATAAGCACGACCAACCTGCTGGCATTGTGACGAAAAAGCTAGCGGTCAACTTCGCTCCAACCCCATCATGGATGCACACGTAGCACACTATCGTGACCCCATTAGGGGTCGGCTCTCGCGCTTGGAATAGCTAAGACTCGGTCCGTCATTCCAGGAATGGGGATAAGAGGACACCGCGCTGTGCTGGACTTCCAGGAGGCGGGGGCGCAAGATTGATGTTTAGAAAGATACGAGCCCTATCTCCCAATATATTAGTACATAGTAGACATTCTCCAGTTTCGACATTTCGCAGTTTCTTGCTTTTTATCTCCCTCTTAATTTCTATCACAGCTTGGGCGATAGCCTGAGGCGAGCACAGCGACCGCCAATGGCGACCGGTCGAGATTACCGAAGGTGAGCTTTCTTTCTCCCGCTCTAATATTATTAGTCTCATTTTTTTCCCATCGCATTTTTCTTCTTTCTTTTTCTTTTGCTTCTGCTTTTTCTTTCCTGCTTTTCCCCTTGTAACTCGTTGGCGGTCGTGATTGTTGCAGTCATCGTTGCTCTGTGACTGCCTCCGGCGCCAATTGCACTGCAATGAGTGCTGGAATCAATACCATGATACCGACCTCGACGGTGTTGTCACTGACGCATCGAATAATGCCTTCTTGGATATAGCATCGTCTATTCACCGCCATTTACCTTCTTGGTCGGTCCCCAACACACTAAGCTCACAGTCCAGTCGGGTCTCGCCCAGCATGTCTCCCAACCATTGGATCATTTGATGAACAGTGGTCAGACCCGTGAGTCTAAACATCATATCGCCGTCCTGGAGGAAGAGGATGTCGAGACTTTTGTGGCTTTTTGCGAGTACGCCTACACGGGCGACTATACTGTGCCACCGCCCGGGTCTCGCGAGGAGGAGCAGGAGGTCCCTGTGATCAGCAACCCGTTCCACGGTCCCACGGGCGTGCCTCCATTTGTACCGTCGCCACCAAACTCGGGCGGCTTCTCCGACAGAGGACAGGACAATTGGGCCGGTGAAGAGTTTGATCCCGGCCAATATCCGCCGCAGACTGCAGAGGCAGAGGCAGCAACAGGCGCGTATGAATTGACGACCGAAAACCCTGCCCCGACAGGCGAGGCGCCAGAAGACCCCGCGACTGTAACCGCAGTGTCCGCCGAGCAGCAACCGCCAGCTGCAGAGAATGACCCGAGAGACGTGAACGAAGATGCAGAGAACCTCCCGGCCAAGGCCAAGAAAGGCAAAAAGAACAAGAAAGACAAGAAGAAGCAGAAGGCCGGAGCATCAGCGGAAGATCCCGGTTCGAATTTGACGCCCCCCACCACGCCGCCCCCCGAGAAGCCGCAGGAGGGATTTGAAGGCCACCCCACCACTGCTGAAACCGCCAGAGTATCAGACGAATGGGAACGAGTGACGGGGACACCTGACGCCGCCGATCCCGAAGAGACTGCACAACCCACCGATGCAGCTGTACCCGAGAATGTCGAGCAGTCAGCACCTATACCGCCAGAAGACGACACCACTGCACAACCCCAACAAGAGGGGGATGAAGGCGAGTGGAGGGAGCAGACTCAGGAGGAGAAAGGTAGCGATGTGGATGGGCCCACCGGACCCCCAACGAGGTCCTTCATCGACTCATCTTTCGTCAGACAAGATTTCTCCTCTCGCCACGAGATTGGAGTCAGCCTCTGGGATGAGTTTGTAACCATCGACTACGTTGATCCTCGCAAGTTCAGCACTAGACCGCCGAGCTCATTCTCTGGCCACCTCCAGCCGAGCGGATCGGACCTCCCGTATCTCTTGTTTCACGCCAAGCTCTACGTCTTTGCAACCCGATATCTGATTCCCGCGCTGGCGCAGTTGTGCCTCCGGAAGCTGCATAGAGACCTTGTGCATCTGGGATTTCCCGAATCTGCCACCGACAGGTCTGACCCAGAGCAGATGATTTTGACCAACACCAAGGCTCGCATGGTGCTCGACCTCCTCCACTATGCATACACCAAGACGACCCGGCTTGAGCCGATATCGCCGACCTCGGCCACTCAGCTGCGGGACAACGAGCTGCGAAGGTTGGTCATTCATTATGCGGCTTGTAAAGTGCGCGATCTTGCGGAGTTTTGCCCGCCCTTGGAAAGAGAGGTGGGATACACGTGGACTGGCGTTGAAAAGCCCTCGGCGCGGGGCCTACGTGGGCTCCTGGATACCACGACAGAGCTGGCGTCAGATCTAGTGTACCGGATGATGTGAATGGTTGGTGATTTCCCGCCGCTTTTTTCTCCTTTTCCATTGTTCCGTTCCTTGGTTTCCCATCGCTCTTCTGTTCGTTGATGATTTCCCCTCTAAATGCTTGCTGTTGTTCTCTTTTCCTATTGGGCGATTTTCTTCCATGACGGCTTTGATGCCTGTGCCCGTCCTGCATGTATATTCAACCTCGTACAGAGCGATCACATAGCCCTGTATGTATATGCATGGCCAGGTGTATGGTGTAATGAAAACATGGCGTACAGGACGGAGGTTGGATGCTTACTCAATCATAGGAGACCTGGCGGAGGATGGAAGGATAGGCAATCTTCTGCCATGCCTGCGGCGGATTTTCTTGCGTGATCCAATTTGAAACCCTGGTTTGGCAAGGGAGCACCGTGGGGGATCTCAAAACTTTAGTGCTGTGCAATAAAACCTGGCAGGGCCAATTAGATTTTCCTCATGCGCAGTGTGACATGGATTAAGTTGACGTAGGGGACGATCGTCTCGGTTCTGAAGATTTCGAACTTTTTGCCCGCCCCACATCTGCATGCAAGACTCGTCAACCCGTCCATGGCGACACCTTCCTGAACAGGATGATGCTGTTGTAGTTCCTGTACCTGAGGCTGGACCGGCTGCGGAATGATCCCGTGTTGGATACGATCATCACATAAGAGTTCTTCATCACTCATCCGACTGTCTTCTGGGCTCACCGACCAGCCAGTGATGTTGTGATTCCCCGCAATAACCGCAAAAGCCGGTCTTTCCGCCGAACCGGCAAGGGATTTGCAGAAAGCGAAGTGGAATAAGATGGTCGGCCTAACCGCCATTCGCAACAGGGAAGATTACAGGTTGCCATCCCCGCTTGTAGATGCCTAGAACTTGCTCGACGCATTCGTGACGAGAGAGCGTGGGGAGTTGAGACGAGAAAGCGTGAGAAGATGAATGATGAAACTTGTTGGTTGTACCCTAATTTCCAAGTCAACTCGGGTTCACATGCACCTTATCCTATGCTCAGACTGATCTTGATCCACAGAGAAAGAACGGACTGTAAGACTGTTGTTGCAGTGTTACGTCCAGAACATCGACTGTCCTGCCGGAGATTAAGCGGACAGAATACCGAGATAGGAACACAGCGGTGTGACTTCGCCCAGGCAGATAACATCATCCACCAGGGACAGGGTGGGAGTGGGTATTGTTCGAGATATGACTTGGGAGAGAGGTCGAATCTTCCGTGATTCGGAGCCAAGAAAAACTGCTGGCCTTGGCATATGTATACCTGCGGGACGGAAGGTATCCGTAGATAACGGCAAGGGTATGATCAGGACAGGTATGCTAGTGGACTGTACGAAGTGGCGAACTGCAGAGTGGCAGAGTAGCCGGGTAAACTGAGAGATCTGAGGCATGTCATCGTAAGTTATTCACGATGCCTAGAGGAAGGCCTGTTGGTGTGAGGTGTGATGCCATCCACCAGCCACCCATGATCCACAAATTACTAGAATGGATGACCTTTGGGTGAAATGGGGGCTCGATAACTCGTTTGAAATGGAGGAGCCTGGAACTTCGGATGCGAGCTGGAACCCGTGAACTCTTCCGGGCGAGAAAATAGAGACCCGGGAAGTCTTGGAAGTCACGGTGGTTGTTGACTTTGGCTGCAACGTAGGGGCCGTCGATCCGCTATCACCTCACACAGCCCATCTTGGCAGACGTTTTATATATAGATCAGATCATTCGGGGAGGAACTTCCAACATTGGGCCATTGAGTTAGTAGCCACTAGACAGACTATGTAGGAAGTCAATCGTGTATCTCAACAAATGAGAGAGTGAGGTTTACGAACGAAGTGGAGAGAGGAGGAAGAAAAGGGGAAGAGAAGCGAAGACGAGAAGAAGAAGCGAGGAAGCGAGGAGGACGAAGAGCAGAGATAAGGAGAATTATGTCACATATTGTGCATCCATTATTCATCATGGATAATTCCCTGTTTTTTTCTCCTTCTCTTCTTTTCTCTCGCTTTCCACTTCCACTTCAACTTCAACTTCATCTCTCCTTCCCTTCTGTCACTTCCCTCTCTTCCGTTCCTCCCCTTCTTGACACGCTCTCACCTCCTTCTCCTTTTCCTCACCCCTTTTACTTTTCGTCCTTATCAGTAGACAATCACAGCCACTCGCGGGAATGCTTGGCAGTGGAGCTTCCCGTGGATGATGCGTCGTCGATCTCCTTCTTGGCGGACTGTCGTTGGATTAAACGGCATCGACTTTTTCACGCACGTTGCATGTCTTCCGACTGGCTCGTACCTGATTTGCTTTTTGGAGCCTAACCCTGATCCCGCGGACCCACCCGGCTGACCCATCATCAACCCGGCATTTCTTGTCCTTCGTTCCTCGTGAAACCAAGACTTCGGGCCGATATGGGTGCCCGCCGACTTCCACCCTTCCCAAGGGGCCCGGCTTGGTGGTCTTGGCGACGGCGATAGTGCCGGCTGGGAAGGATTTGGGCTAAAGTCTGGAAGAAAAAAACATGACTCCGAACTTGGGGTGGTCCCGGAATGCACTGAATTTGGTGATATGGGAGGACCAGTTTCGATCTGGCTGATCGGGCTGGTCAGTGAGTCAATGACTGGAAGACTCTCGGGAAAATTTCTGACGGCGATTGTAGCCACAAGGTTCTTAGGGCAACCCAATCACTTTTTCCCCTGATACCAGCCTGAATCCATGTGCGAGCCATCCGGAATATGGTGGACGAGAGCTGTCGTGGTCCCGACCCACCACAGGCTCCAGAATTACCACCTAGGGCTTGGCAGATGCTGTCTGGCGTCGCCATCGTGAAGATCATGAACTATCTGGACCTTTCCTGAGAGTTGCCCCTAGGCATCATCACCTCACTAACGACTGCCGAGAAATGATCCACCACATCCTCTCGCCGCCCCGTGGATCTCTGGCCTCCGCGGTTGCAAGGGGAGGAATATCTTCCTAATATTCCCGTCCCCTGTGGAATCGTTGACCCTCTTCAGCGACAATCAGAGTTTCGCATGCAACTCGCATGGTGTCTAAGCCAACCATGGCTGATATGTGGCTCTTGGCGCGTCCACTAGAATCTCGACTAGTGACGATTGATATCGAGAAATAGGACAAGGCTCCTGTGCAATAATTGCCCCCTACACTCCGATCCATGCGCGTGGGGGTCTGTATCAGAGTGCATATATTGACGATGCCCACCACTCTGCAGCTATCCTCTAGTTGATAGGTCTCCATCGAATTCCATTGGCTTCATCTGTTCTCGACCCGCCGTGACTGTCTGGTCTTGCCTTGCTTCTCATCCTCTCATTAGTCTCAGGCTTGTCACGTTGACTGCTGCCCTACGTTCGCTTTGCCCACTTTTCATTTGACTTTCGTTTTGACTCCTTAGCAAGTCTAGAAATCTGGTTTCAAATTGATCGAGCTGCAGGAGACTCCTCGCTTACCGTTCTCTGATTTTGTTTTGGCACGCCGTTTTGCATCCACTTCGGAGGTATACGGTTCAGGTTATTCATTCCGGGGGGTGGATCGCTATTCTTGCACCGCACACTTCACCTTCATCTGTCATCTCGTCGCACTATTGTTCATTGACATATATTCTCTTACTTTCCCTCGTTCGTCATGTTTTATGCTCAGCCAACCCCTCAACCGAGTCCTTTCCCAAGCCCTATACCAAGCCCTTGCCCTAGTCCTTCTCCAACTATACATCCTAGCCCTGCTTCCAGCCCTCGCAACACCATGTTTGAAAGCCAACAGGTTCCTCCCATGTCTTCCCACTCCGGTGTCAGCATGCTCGATCATGACCTGGAGAAGAAGCCCATGCATGTGGATTTCCGGGAGCGGCTGCGGCATTTCACCTGGGCCTGGTACACCCTCACGATGAGTGGCGGTGGCTTGGCAGTGCTCCTGGCCGTCCAGCCCAATACGTTCCCAGGATTGCGGGAGATTGGGCTGGCTGTCTTCATCATCAACCTCTTCTTTTTCGCTGTGATCTGTTCGACTATGGTCGCCCGATTCGTCATCCACGGTAACCTCCTCGACTCCCTCCGCCACGAACGTGAAGGGCTCTTCTTTGGTCCATTCTGGCTCTCAGTCGCCACCATCATCTGCGGACTGTACCGATACTTTGGGGAGGACGCTGGGGAATCCTTCACCCTCTTTCTCCATGTTCTCTTCTGGATCTACTGTGCTTGTACCTTCCTCTCGGCCGTCGTCCAATATTCGTTTGTCTTCTCCTCCCACCGATACCGTCTCCAAACCATGATGCCCTCATGGGTCCTACCGGCCTTCCCTATCATGCTGAGCGGCACTATCGCCTCCGTCATCGCTGAGAACCAGCCCCCGAGCTCCGCCATCACTATAATCGTCGCGGGCATCACATTCCAGGGCCTCGGCTTCTCTATCTCCTTCATGATGTACGCCCACTACATCGGCCGGCTGATGGAATCGGGGCTCCCCTGCAGGGAGCACCGACCGGCCATGTTCATCTGCGCGGGGCCCCCGGCTTTCACGGCGCTCGCCCTCGTGGGCATGGCCCAGGGTCTCCCGGAGAACTTCCGCCTGCTGGGCAACGAGAACGGCCTGGTCGAGGGCCAGGTCCTCGAGTTGCTGGCCATCGCATCAGGTGTCTTCCTCTGGGCCCTGAGTCTCTGGTTCTTTTGCATTGCCCTGATCGCCGTCGTTCGCAGCCCACCCACGGCATTCCACCTCAGCTGGTGGGCCATGGTCTTCCCCAACACGGGCTTCACCTTGGCCACCATCACTCTGGGCAAAGCCCTGAACAGCCGGGCGATCCTGGGCGTCTCCTCCGCCATGTCCGTCTGCATCGTGTGCATGTACATCTTTGTGTTTGTCTGCAACATCCGCGCCGTCCTGCGCAAGGAGATCATGTATCCTGGCAAGGATGAGGATGTTTCTGATTAACTTATCATATCTTCTTAGGAGTTCATGTTACCTCCAACTTCCATCCCTTCTTCACATTTACACTTCTCGATTATATACCCATTGCACTCACTTGTCCCTTTCTTCCTGTTCTGCGTTGCGTTGACTGATTTGACATGATGTTTGTCCTGCACTAGATATTGATTTATTGGAGCACATGGTTGGCATGGCGTTCGGTATACCATCAGCGACTTTGATTTGCATTGACAGCCTGTTCTTCAGTTCTTGTGTTTTTCTGCTGTTTTTTCTCCTCATCTTCATCTGTTATATGGCCTTGGCATACCCCTATTTTTGCTTCTGTCCTCTTGCATTGCATTCAGACTGGCATATCGTTCTGACAGTACTACGCATAAAAGTGATTTACCAGTTGACAACATATTCGTTTGTAGACTTGTATTCAGTATATTATAAGCAGGTAAGCAGTACTGCTGTCTTATCCATCGTAGACGTACCTACACTGCTACCACTATTACCTACTACACTCCTACACTCCTACTACTCTCCTACTAGACCCCTTCTCCTACAATCCTTTTACAATCCTTCTACAATCCTACAATCCTCCCTCTCCCAAACCCCTCCTCCAACAATATAACAATACATAATAAATCCACAACAAAAAACATAGATAGATAGCAGATCCCAAAGATAAGAAAGGAAGCACTACCCAACTAGCGCCCCCCTCCCTCCCCATTCCATCCACCTTCCATCCCCCCCTTTTTTACCCCAGACTGGAGCTCATTCGATCTATAGACTAGCTAGGTAGCTAGCTAGTAGCTACCCAGCATAAGTACATACACATACACACTAACACTAACGACTATGGGGTAGAAAAATAACAATAACAATAACCATAACCATAACCATAACAACATCCAACAAGAACAAAATAGGTATTCCCCCTTGTAGATAGATAGATAGATCCTTGGCGAGTCGAGACTCGAGACGATGGACGCAGCGGGAGCAAATAGGAAGGAATATAAGCGCCAAGAAGCCAAGAAATTCCTCCTTTCATTCACCCCCTTTCGTTCGTTCGGGACCTTATCTCTCTCTCTCTCTCTATCTCTCTCTCTCTCTCACTCTATCTGCTGGTAGGAAAGTGGGGAGTGCGGAGTGGAGGTGGAGGTATGGTTAGTCCCGCTCACTATTTATTTACTTTACTCCGTATTTGTTTACTTTGTTCTATTGTAGATGTTAGGTTAATGTTAATTAATTAGATAGGGGTGTTGTTTTCTTCTCGTTCTCCTTCTCCTTCTCCTTCTTCTTCTTTTCTTTTTTTTCTTTTTCATTTATCTGTTTGAAAGGCCAGTTTCAGCTTGGTTTGATTGATTGTCTGGGTTATTTATTAAATTATATCTAACTTATTTTTTAAAACACCGCATTACTGGGCCGTGCTCGTCTACCCTTCTATACCCATATACCCTATACCCCCTGCACTCTCAGATGAAACCAATACTTGGAAACCAAAACAGTACTTCATTAGGTAGGTATTCAGAGTAGACAAGTTACCACAGTCTGGGGTAACCAGGGAGTGATGAAATTAAACCGAATGGAATAGGTGGATTAGTCCACTTAGCGCATCGACTACACACCTACTATCCACTATCTATATCCATATCCATATCCACCAGATCGGCAATCGCCCGACTTCTTGGCCTGGTTCTCGGGGGTTTCTGAATTTGTCATGCATTACGCACACACCTAGCCTACGCCGACGGAGAGGATATATGTCCGTGGGGAATAGGAGTCTAGAATTGACTATCCTTTTGGTAGCTCGATAGATATACTTTGTTTCCACATTGGCTAGCCCCATATTCCCCACGGTCTCCTCCCCGCACGCGGCACGGTGTAGCGCACGGGTGGTTGGGTTGCCGTGCCCTGGACGACGGACTACCTCGTCTTCGTCTCCGTCTCCACGACGATGACGTAGGTGCTCCTTTTCATCCTCGCAAGTTGTGCACCCTCTGGGATACCGTTAGCCACTATCTTTCCCTTCATCTTAAGAGTGGGAGGCTTACATGTTGCGTGGAACACTCCCTCTTGCTTCACTGTTGCAGGAGATTTGTTTTTAGCCAGCCTAGGTAGGAAAGGGTTAGTTGACTAGTTCAGCAAAGTACAGGAGATGAACATACAGGCTCTGTCGCACTACTGGGCTGGTCACTGCACAGCACGTACGGTGTTTTTTGACTGGGAGTGTTTACATAGGGTGTCTGTTGTTCCGCTGCGTTTAGTATTAGTTTGTTGATCTGGGGGTGGATTGAACATACGTTCCCATTGAATATCTCCCGCTTCACTGCATGGTGGGTGTTTTTGTTTTTAGCCAGCCTGCTCAGATGAAGTCAGGTATCGTTTCATGTCAGTTTGATAGAGGGTAGTACTTACAAGCTCTGTCACTTACTGGGCTGGCCACGCTGCAGCTACTTGGACAGGGCTCTTGTGTGGTAAGGGTAAGAGCCCTGTCCTGGGAGTGGGATGCGAGGGTGTCCGTCGTCCGGGATTGCACCTGCCAGATAATGGTGGTTTTGAGTAAATAGAGATGAAAGATTCAACAGCAAGAGCACGCCCATAGGGCTAGCCGGCGGGCGGGCAGTCATTGTTTAGCCAGCCTAGGATGATTAGCACGTGTTAGGGCTGTCATCAGGACCAGCGTGACTTACAAGCTCTGTCACTTGCTGGGCCGGCCCGGGGTGCCTGGCATGATGCTCTTGCTGGAAAGGAGAAAAAGACGTATCAGTCTGGTGAAGATCATAGTGATCATGTAAGTCTAGGTTTGGATGGGCCCGCTGGAAGATGGAAGTCTGCGCCGCCGTCCCAACCAGCGGGTTCAGGACCACGACCCAGGGCAGACAGAGTCCACCCGATCGATGGATGAGCACCGGTGGAACCTAGCCACCCGTTAGTCAGGTCTACGATGGGGGGAGACCTACCGTTCGGGGGGATGTCTACGGGGGTGTCGCGTCCGGGGGGGGAGGGTCGACCTATTGGGTGATCATCATCAGCACATCATGGTGGTTTCAGATAGGGCTTACATGACAGTATTCCGCATGAGATACATAGACAGGACCGGCAAGGAGAGACAGGGACATCGAATACAAAGGAACGGACAGAGGGCATCGCGAGTTCAAACGAAATAAGCGGACAGAGGGGTTGAAGAGAGTGCGAGTTGAGACGAAAGCAGCGGACAGAGGGGGAGCGTACATCTTAGAGCCATGCGAGACGGATCGAGCAGGTGGGAGATACGGTGCTTCCCAGCAGGAGCTATGGGTTAACAAGGTTCACTCGAGGGATTGACAGGACTGACAGCGGGCCCATGTGAGCCTGTCAATACGGACGTCCATCTCGAGGTCATCACCATTACAGCGGGGAGGCACGACTACTACTTAGCCAACGACAGTATGTCTCGTTTGAGGTCAAGGGGGGGAATAAGAAGGGAAAGAAAAGAAGGAAAGAAGAGGAGCCTCCCTTTATGTCGTTTCCATATATGGAGATGCATCGAATGCAAGGGAAGAGAGACATACGTCCCGAGATGGCGGTGGTGACGGCACCACGCTGGGAGTTCACCCGGGGAGTCTGGGTCGCTGGATAGGGAGCTGAACGACCGATCGCATCTTGGGGCTTGCGACGATCGAATCCAATTTCCGGTTGGAATGGGGGAGAGTTCAAAGCGATGGATGAAACGAGGGGGGAAAGCGGATATAGGGAGAGGAGATGAAGATAGACCAGGAGAACAGAGAGGAATGGGACTGTACTGGTTACATTTCTGGCGAGATTATATACATCGAGAGAAGAAGAGAGAAAGAGAAAAGGAAAGAGAGAAAACAAGATCAAACCTGAGGGGAGGATAATATTAAATTGTGGATATTCCGACGGTGTGTTGGAGGGCGATGATTGTATGAGATGAGAAGAGAAGAAGAGAAGAAAAGGAGGAGAGAAGAAGAGAAAGAGAAGAAGAGACAAGAAGAGGGGGGACAAGGGTGACAACTCAACATTTCCCCATCGGTCGATCCTAGCGGTGAACAAATAATAATCCAATGAGTCAGTCTACTATATTACATTCTACTACGAAGATCCCCACGTTATCCTATTTGAAACAGTCGATTAACGCCAATCAATCCGAGATCATACAAGCTGGGTATCATTTATTCGCAATTCCCAATCACGACTCAACAGAAAGTGGGAATATCCTCATCTCCCTCCACGATCCACGCAAGGATAGAAATGTTGGCCTTGGCAGCCACGTGTGGGACCCAATCCAGCCCACCAGTTGGCGGTCAATCGGGCTCCCCAAATGCATCGATCGGATCGGGCATCCACGCTGGGAATCCATCCCATAAAAAGAAACTGACGTGGTGTCAACCTCGTCCAGCGTGACCAGATCCATCGCCTCCTCCATCCAAGGATGTCTGCCACGTGCGCGCTGGGTGGGTGTTTCAACAACCTGAAACAATTCTGCGACCGCTCCGAGTGAAACAACCGACGTAGAAATGTACATATGGGTTCCTGCCGATAGCTGCGCTGGTTGCCAGCCGGAGAGTCGTAGATCGGTGTCCATCATCCATCGTCCAGTCAAATCAAAAACTAAGCCACCTTCCGCCCAACGTTGCCAATCCCGCGCCCGACCACACTGACAATGACGTCGCCCGTCGTCTTCTCGTCCGTTGCGTCGCGAAGACCCCAGCCAGGACACCCGAACTTGGTCAGGTCGCGCGCCAGCTGGATCACGCCCTCGTCGCCCACCACCTCCCGCCCCAGCTGCAGCCGACCGACATCTTCCGACCCCATCGTCATGAGACCCAGCATCGTCGGCGCCGCGGCCGGCGCCACGCACCCGCCCTTGGAGATGGTCTCCAGCAGCTGGTACGCGCACTGCTTGCCGATATCCTCGGGCGGCTGGCCGCCCGACGGCGGACACGCGACGTCCGCCGAGTACAGGCATCCCGTCGACGACTCGGCCACCAGCGACAGCCCGAATCCCAGACCGATCTTCTTCTTGGCCGACGGGTTGTTCTTGTCGTGGGCGTCGACGAGCGGCGCCGACGACATATCGGAGAAGACGTAGGTGTCCGGCGACAGCGGGTTGAGGATGCCACGGGCGGTTTCGATCATCCGGGCGTTGTTGGAGCCCGACGTGCCCACCGAGTAGGCCACGCCGCGGATGCGCTTGATGCGACCGGCGTTCAACAGGTGGAGGGTCTTCGGGAGACGGACCTGGTGTCCAAACACCAGCTGCACCTCGCCGCCGCCGCCCTTGCCGTTCGGCCCGGGGTTGGACCGCCGCAGCACGCGCAGCTCGATGTTGTTGAAGATGCCGAATTGGTTGTAGAGCGGGAGGATGGCGGTCCGCACGCTGTCGACGGACATGTCGCCCGTCGGGGTGGACGAGGTGATGACGCCCGGACCGCTGAACAGGACTCGGATGGGCGCCTTGGAGAACGGAGCGAGGAGGCAGAGCGGGATCAGGAAGTAGCTGACGCCGCGTGCGCAGTTCGCGGGGAGCTGGTGGTGGATCACGCCGCCGCTGGCGCCATTGCCGGGGGCACTGCCCGTGATCAGACCGGGCTTGAAGACCAAGATCGTACCGGTGTACGAGATTTCCATCTGGGATCCATTGGTCACGCTCTCGATCAGACGGAGGAAGGAAATCTCATGCGGAGCCAGACCGGGGTTGGTGGGCGACGACGGACGAATCTGGGAGATCTGGATGGTGCGGCCGGTCAAGACGGAAAACACCAGTCGCCAGACAAAATTGTGGTGCGAGGTGAACCGGACGGGGGGTTGGGAGGTCGCCATGCTTGGATCTGGTCGGAGTCGAAGAGAACGGGTGGTGTAGAGCAAGAAGCAGATCCAACGACTGGCGGACCAAAAATGAGGTTGAAAAAGAGAAAAAAAAGTAGATCGAGAAAATCTCCCGGGGCGGGAGATGATCCGCTCCGATGCTGGTCCGCGCTTAAGCCCGGCGTTATCTCCGGATGGCCTGAGGAACTAACGATCATCAGAAGTAAATCACGAAAAGCTTCATCATCATCATCATCTTGATTTCTGATACCCTTGATACATTCCTCCACTCATTCCCTACTATCAGCAGAATTCAACCAGTCCACCACCTGCAACAAAATGCTCCCACCCGCATTAAACATCCCCAAATGGTACCTCCCACCCAACCATCCTTACCCCTCCCCCACCACAGCTACATGACTCCCCACCCACCTACCTACCTACCTAACCTACATACAACCTCTCCAACCACAACCACAACCTCACCAATCTAACCACCCCACCCACCAGGCTCGAATCCAACTCCCACCTCCTCCAACCCCCAGTCAACAACCACTGCGTCTACCACCCCTCCTCTCCCACAACCCCAGGCTACACAGTAATGATAGTAGGCGGGCCCAACGCCCGCACCGACTTCCACATCAACTCGACCCCCGAATTCTTCTACCAATACCGGGGATCCATGCTCCTCAAAACCGTCGACACCTCCGCTACCCCGCCCGCATTCCAAGACATCCCCATCCACGAGGGCTCGATGTTCCTGCTGCCCGCCAACACGCCGCACTGTCCCGTGCGGTTCAAGGATACCGTCGGGGTGGTGATGGAGCAGCCGCGGGAGGAGGGCGCCGTGGATGCCATGCGCTGGTATTGTACGGGGTGTGGGAAGATCGTCTGGGAGAAGAGGTTTGTGTGTACGGATTTGGGGACGCAGGTGAAGGCCGTTGTGGAGGATTTTGCGGCGGATGAGGAGAAGAGGACTTGTGGGGGGTGTGGGACGGTGGCGAGGACGAGGTTTGAGGAGGGGGAGGTCGTGCAGCCGTCGAGGTTCCCCGAGTAGTATACCTAGGTGGTATATATGTTGTCGTAGGTGGTTGTTTTTTGCTTGGTTGGGGGTTTTATTTTGTTGTATTCATATTCATACTCATACATGTTCATATCCTTCTTATTTACTCTACGGCAATGGTAATTTTTGGACAGAGGACTAAATCCTGGGTCAATGTATTAGGGTGCATGCGGCCTATATATAGTGATTAAATGTATCAAATCCAACACGCTCGAAGGATGTAAGCCCGCGGTGTATCAAAGCACGAAAAATGGGAGAAAAGGAGAAGAGAAGAGAATCAGACAAAGAGGGAGAGAAGGTGAAAAGAAAAAAAGTAAGAAAGAAAGAAAGTTCAGGCACAAATCTGAACAGAGGATGAAGCTAATAACACATGGACAAGCGGTCCAGCTGGAGTAATAAACAACCTGGCAATTTAAGGCATCTGCCACCGATAACAAATATAGTCAAGCATCAAGACACTAGCCAACAGAAATGGAAGTGTAAAAAAGAAGTAGAAAGGAAAGAACAAAGATCAATGGATATACCGATGTCGATGAACAAACACAAAGGGGGATTAAACAAAATAGACAAAACAGACCCGGTACGCTGTACCATGAGCACATCTCACATTACAGTGGGAGAGAGGTCAAAGGTCGCAAAAATAGAAAAAGTAAGAAAAAAGGGAAAGGAACATCTGTCCATCACCATGAAGATCATAGTCGACATGCATCGAATAACCGCCATTTAATCGTCAAACGGGCAATCGATGCTCTCGTGACCGTCCCTCTCGCACAGCGCACACCACTTCGACTCGTCAATGACTCCACTCGCTTTCCCTGCCACCGGGGCCATGGAGGACGTCGACATGGACGACGACATGGCCACGCCGACACCTTTCAGTCCCTCCGCTACCACGTCGCGACCGGTCTTCTGGGGGGTTGTGCTTTCATTCTGGCTCGGAGGAGTCGCGTCCCCGGCCCCGGAGCTCTCCGAGGTCGGCTTGTCTTCCGTAGCGGTCTCATATTGGGAGGGTCCCTTGGACGATGCGTCCTTGTTTTTGTTCTGCGCACCGAACATGTTGGAACAGCTCAGGATGTCATGACTCCCAGTTTCGCAGATCTCACACCACATTGAACCGCCGTCGTCCGAGCGGCTGTCCGACTCGGGCATCGTCTCGAGGCGACGGTGGGACGCATCCTGAGCCGTGCGGTGTGGGGGATACGGTTGGTAGTCGTCATCGGGTTCGGGAGCATCGTGCCAGTCACTGGGAACCACGGTGCGATCCGAAAGACGATGCGAGTGGTTGCTGGCAAGGTGGTTGCCAGCCTTCCCCGTGGACCCGGTCGCTTGGTGGTGGGCGGGCGCGATAGTCACCGTCGAGCTGCGGGCCCGACTGCTGCCGTTGGCCTGGGACTGTTGCAACTCACGCTCCAGTTCCTCGATCCGGTAAGTCTTCTGCTCGGTCAAGCGTTCGAGCTCCTGGATTTGTTGCTCCAGGTGGGCCAGGTGCTGAGGGTCGTGGTCACCCGGAGACTTGAACCCATTCTGTTGGAGGGCGTGCAGGTCGGGATCTCCCCGACTCAAGGAATGGATGATGGCTTTCAACCCGCGGATCTCGTCGTCCTTCTGATCCAGCTCCCGAGATTGACGCGCCCCCCCAGTACTCGATCGAGAGCCCTGCGGCATGCCAGCATTCTCCCGCTCTCTCTTCAGCTCGAGCTTGGTTCTCTCGACTTCGCCTCGCAGGAATTCCACTTCCGCCCGGGCCTCGGCCTCCCCGCGGCGGGCATCCTCCAGGCCTTCCTCGAGCTCCGACACAAGCTCCTCGAGCTGCTTGAGCTGCCTGGCCACCTCCTCAACATCCTCTCCCCGATCTTGCAGTTCCCGGTTATGCTGCATCACTTCCTCGAGCCGCTGTTCGTATACCCGCTCCGTCTCCGACGCGGCGATTTCCAAGGTGTCGAGGGTGCTGCGGAAATCGGCTCGGTGCAGATCGAACTCGGCCATTAACTGTGCGATCTTATCGTTCTTCTCCCGCAGCTGGGCCCGGACCGAGAGAGCATCGGAGCCTTCGAGTTCCTCCAGTAGATGCTGGAATTCGGACAGCGCCCCAGCCTGTTCACCCAGCTGTTGGTCGCGATCCGACAGCTGTTTCTCGAGATTCGCCACCCGGTCCTTCAACTCCTGCATCTCGGCCGCATTCGACGTGCGGATGGGGAAATCCGAGGTCCTAGTCGACACCGCATCATCTTCTAGGCTCACTCGCGACGGCGGACGGTCGGAGGCTCGAGACGGCGCCTTGACGGGACTCCCCTTGACGGGACTCCGTGCGTAACCGTTGGAGCCCGGAACCGAACGGGCGGCGGCAGACGGGGTGCGTAGCCCGGTCAGGCTGAGTTTGGAGGGGGGCGGGCCCCGGGGGGATTCCGGTCGCGGTAACGAGGGCCGTCTCACTCGCGGGGGCCGCACGGCGGGACTCGTGCCGGGTCCCACGGACTTGCTGAAGTTGACCGGTCGGGAGGGGGTGGGCGGGTTGGCAGACGGGCCCACGGAGGATGACCCGGACGAACGTTTGCTGACATATTTGTTGTTGTTCATGGGCACGAAGATGCCCGACCCGGCGAGGGACGTCGAAAAGTACCTCTTCCCATCCACGTCACCGCTGTTCTTCCCACGTCTGGCATGCTCCGCCGCTAATTCAATGCCGGCGAATTTCCCCGGCTTTCCGGCGACACTTCCCAGGTATCGAACCGTTCCGTACATGCCACCGGGGACATCCACCAGGTCTCCGACCCGGACCTCGTCGAGGGGCGCCATTGGAATGCTGGTATCGTGCGGGGAGGGGTGTGGGGGGTGGAGAGCAGCGTTGTCTGCCGTCCTCGTGGAGGGTTTTTCAAAGGCCGGGAGAGTAGAAAAAATTGAGTAGAAAGGGAGGGAGGTGTGTACCGGGACGCAGGGAGAGTCAAAGCAATCGGCGGTCGCAAGGGACGGTCAGCAGGGAGCGAAAGGGGTGGAGGGAGAGCGACTCGGAGTGAAACGTCGAAGTAGCCAAAGGGATGGAGGTGAGCAAATGAGTGAGACCGGTCACAGACCAGCAATAAT
This sequence comes from Aspergillus neotritici, assembly GCA_023619815.1. Classification (NCBI taxonomy): domain Eukaryota; kingdom Fungi; phylum Ascomycota; class Eurotiomycetes; order Eurotiales; family Aspergillaceae; genus Aspergillus; species Aspergillus neotritici. Next base: position 299,059 of record JALZYL010000014.1, read on the forward strand.
CATGGCGTATTTGATGGACTATCGACACTAGAGAAGCAGGATGAAGCCGTCGGAGGATTTTCTAGGACGTCGAACGAGTCGGAGTCGTCTCTAGTAGAAATCAACCACCGCAGTCCGGACCTAGTTTCAGCGGTTGGGCAGCTACCGAGTGGCCTTGTTTATTATTATTATTGGAACCAGGGCCAACCGTCAACACCCAGGGGGGGAAAAACAAACCCAAAGTGAAACCCCACTGTGGTGGATAATCTCGTGGTAATTTTGGGTTTGGACCTTAATTCTGGAAGTGTAGATAGAAAGAGTCAACAATGGATAAGGACCACGGTCCAGGGGTTCAACGCGGGAGCCACCAGACACCGCGACTAGTCGGTTTAGTCTGGGATCAACTGGGTTTAGAAGCTTACCCGGACTTTGGAGACGCCTCCTGTCAACAATGGACAGGGAGAGGAGAGGGAGATGGCGAAGTTGATCCCAAACGAACCATGGGTTCACACTATCTCCACCGGCGGATTCAGATGACCAGTCACATCTCGATTACGTCAGGGGATGAGTCAGCTATTCTTTAGTTAGTTACTTAATTATGTTGGATTAGTCATTTATGCTGCCTAGCTTATCTAAGATATTACATAAGTACGTACAGGTGTATAACTTGTAGTATAATTAAGTAATCACAGAATACGGTTCATCTGGCCAGTTCAGTTCCAGGTTTATGATTCTCCTTCTAATATCACACTCTCTGTTTGATTCAGATCCAGTCCTTCATTTCCTTCGGGCCACTTGTCCCTTGTCCTCCAACCCTCTCCTTCAAACGGTTCTGCGGTGTGGAGAGTGATCCACCCATCATCATCTGGTTCAGCCTTGTTCGTTGGAGCTGCACGTTACATCTTACCCATCCCGTCCACTCCTGTCCGTCTCCATCCCTTCCTCCCCTGCCGTCTCCCCCAGTGGAAGAATACCCAACCGGGAAAGAGAAAAAGAAACAGACGAACAGCGAAAATGGCGCAGTATTTCTTTGATCTGCTATATAATTTTACGGATTGCATGTGCTGCTTTCCCAGCACGCCGCAGCTGAAGATCAATAACCGCAGCTTTAAATTGCTCCGACTCCTGGGTGAAGTATGATCCATCCGTCGTCCCTTTTCCTCGGTGATGTCCCACTGTCACGTTCGGATGGAGCTGACCGATGATCCGAGTAGGGTGGCTTCTCCTACGTCTACCTCGTCCAAGACAAATCCACCTCCGAACTCTTCGCGCTGAAGAAGATCCGCTGTCCGTTCGGCCAGGAGTCCGTCTCGCAGGCCTTGAAGGAGGTGGAGGCATACAACCTCTTCGCGAACCAGTCCAACATCATCCATTCCATCGATCACAGCGTCGCGACCGAACCGGGGTCCAAGTTCCGCGCCGACGGGGGCGATGCCGGCTCCAAGACGGTCTACATTCTCCTGCCGTATTACCAACGGGGAAACCTCCAAGATGCGATCAACGCCAATCTGGTCAACCACACCCGCTTTCCTGAGAAGCGTCTGATGGTGCTGATCCTGGGAGTCGCCCAGGCCCTCCGCGCCATGCACCAGTACCGGGTCAAGAGCGGTTCCGGAACCACGCGCAAGGCCAAGGCCGTTCGACGGGAGGGCGCAGAGGCCGACGCGGAGAGGACAATGACCATGAAGCCTCAGCGACGAGCGAGCAACAAAGCGGCGGACGAGGACGAGGATGAGGAAAACGAGCCGTTGATGGATGACGAGGTCACCCAGAGTCAGCAAGGGATTGCGGATGGCCAGCTACGCCCCTATTCCCATCGGGACATCAAGCCTGGTATGTCGTAATGGAAGTATCGTCCGGATAATCGCTGACCACTACAGGCAACGTGATGATTGACGACGACGGTCGGACCCCGATCCTCATGGACCTGGGGTCCTTGGCGCCGAGCCCCATTGCGATCACGTCCCGCTCGCTGGCCATCGCCGTCCAGGATACGGCGGCCGAGCATAGTACCATGCCGTATCGCGCCCCCGAACTGTTCGATGTCCAGACGGGCTCGGTGATCGACACCAAGGTGGATATCTGGTCATTAGGATGCACGCTCTACGCCTGCCTGGTGGGCAAGAGTCCCTTTGAAGCGCGAAGCGAGGAGACCGGCGGGAGTCTGAGTATGTGCATTATGGGTGGAGACTGGCGATTCCCCGACGAGAAATCAGGCGCAAACAAGGGCAAGGCCAAGACAGGAGGCGGGGACAGCCCGCAGGCTGATCCCGCGACCATCAGCGACCCCGTTAAAGACGTTGTCCGGAAATGCTTGCAGGTGGAGCCTGCCGACCGACCAGACATCGACGAACTGATCCAGATCATCCAAGACGCTATCAAGGATCTTCCGGATGACGATGGGATCTCTGGCAGCTCCCGTTAAATCCGGGTGGATTCTTTGTCCTTGGCCATTGATCCATGGACGACGTTGTCCGAACTACGTGTACCATATGAGCCGATTTACCTGCACATATATGTCCATCTTTGCTGTCCGTGGCTGCGATTGATGCCGTCTGCCGGTTTGAACCTACGCTTTGTTGATTTAGAATTCTCGAGTTTGATACCACAATTACATTGGCTGCAAGCGGGTCTTTTGCAGGAACTTTGACCGATCTGATCTGAGCGGACTCCAGTCCGATCTTGCCGTATCACGAGTGGATGAACATACCTTAGTGACTCGTAGGACGAAACCGATAGGGACGTAGACTATCTCTACACTACTAGGTGCCTGGCTGATGTTAAGGTGATTGGCCTACCATATTGGAGACCACCGACGACTCCATCCTCCCCCCGCTTTCTCCTCCCCAACCATCTCTCCCAGGAGAATCACCCAACAACCTTCTCCTCACCAGACACGAGAATAGTTGGCCTGCCATATCTCCCTCCGCACCAAGTGGATCACGCACGATAACCCCATCCTCCACAGGGGGTCGCGGAATGATTTCCGACACCCCCTCCCTGCTTATCGCCGCTGGTCCCCGATCCTGGGGAGCAGATAGGGTGGCTAGAAAGGGCGATGATATTCCTCGATGGAGACTAGGGTGATGCAGGTATCTGGTATCAGAGACTAGACGGCAATATTGCTGCAAAGATACTCCATTCAATGCAGATCCTGATTCGACAGTGGCGGAAGGATTCCTGATAAAGCATTCTCTCTCTTCCGCGAGTTTATATTCCGAGGCCATTCCCTCCACGGACATGGACAGTTGGAGACCGTTTATCTCTTTCGCTCACGTTAGGTTGTGGAGACAAGTAAAGTGATAACACGGCAGATGGCGCCTCCTATCGATACAAATGCCATTCCTGGCACTTTCACGCTGGTCGACTCGGACCATGTGGTGGCCCGTCGCCATCTGGACGGGGGTAATTCGGACATTGTCCTCGTCCCTGAGCCGTCCAATGATCCTGACGATCCGCTGAATTGGTCGCCTCGACGGAAGCTCCTATCGACTGTTTGCGTCAGCACGTGGGGAGTCCTCATCCACGTCCTTGCGTGTTTCTAACAAGTTGTAGGTACACGCTGTTTGCCGGGATCGGAACCTCAGTTGTCTACTCGGTGCTTACACCTCTCTCTGAAGTCACCGGGCTTTCGATCCACACGTTGAATGAGGGCACTGGGTTTTTCTTCTTGCTTGCGGGGTGGGGTTTGCTCTTTTGGCAGCCGTTTGCACTGCAATATGGGAAGCGGTTGACGTTTCTGGTTTCGTTGATTGGGATTATAGTAAGTCTTCGATATGTACGGGTTGTATACAGAGCTGACCTGGTGCTTTTATGAAGGCCACTCTGATCTGGGGGTGAGTGAGCCACCGCACTTAGGGGTACAGCATCTGAGGGAGCAGACCATACGTGAGAAATAACGGACAGTGGATAGGGCGAAGCATATTGGCGGGCTTCTTTACAGCCCCAATTGAAGCTCTCCCGGAGGTCGCTGTGACCGATGTGGTATGTCCATTCTGCAATGGGCGAGGAGACTGCTAAAGACTGGCAGTACTTCACGCACGAGCGCGGAACCTACATGGGCCTCTATGCTTTCTTCTTGGCCGGAAGCAACTACTTTGCACCTGTCATCTGTGGCTTTATCGCTGAGTACCACGGATGGCAGTGGGTCTTCTACTGGCCGGCGATCTTCTGCGCCTGTGCGTTTGTGTTTCTGTTCTTCTTCATGGAGGAGACCAACTACGTGCGCGAGAGGGAGGCACCGGAGGATGTCGCGGAGGCGTCTCCGGCTGAAGTAGAGCCGAGCGAGAAAGAGAAACCCGCCCCTGCTGGCATGACGCAGGGCGATGCGGAACGAGGAGCGGTGTATAACAAGAAGACCTACCGTCAAAAGCTATCCGTAATGCCTACTCGACAGCCGAGAAACAACATGTTCCGACGGTTCTACCAGACGCTGTATTACTTGAGTTGGCCGGTGGTTTTCTACGCGGGGTTCGACGCTTCATGCTACTGGATGGATGAACGCTGACACTGGTAGATTTTCTTACGGCTCGTATTTGATCTGGTTCAACGTGCTCAATGCAACTGCCTCTATTGTTCTTGGGGGTGAACCGTATAATTTCAGGTATGGCACTCCCGCTATAAATCATTGTAGCCTCCTAAACTAACCTGTACAGCTCATCGATGGTCGGTCTCAGTTACGTTGCGTGTTGCCTGGGAGTCATATTAGGGTAGGTACCTCACTACCACAGAGCATATACAGCCCAAGCTGAGAATTTAGCTCCCTCTTCACCGGCCGCTTCAGCGACTGGCTCACCATTCGTCTGGCACGACGCAACAAAGGAATCATGGAAGCCGAGCACCGACTGTGGCCATTTCTGGCCTGTCTACTTGCCGTCCCTGGATCCTTGCTTCTCTGGGGCGTCGGGGCAGCGCACGAAGTGCACTGGTTTGGGCTATTAGTGGCCATGTGTATCTTGGCACTGACAAACACATGCGGCATCACCCTGAGCGTGAACTACCTGGTGGACGGCTACCGGGAGCTCAGTGGAGACGCCATGTCGAGCGTTATCCTGGTTCGCAACACCATGTCGTTTGCCGTTGGCTATGGGTATGTCTACCTCTTCTGTTTTGTCTACAGCCCTAACACGATGCTAGGATCACGCCGTGGATCGACAACCTCGGGTCCCAGAACTGTTTTATATCGGCCGCGTTTATCGGCCTGGCCTGTTCGGCCGTGTTCCTCGTCATGATCAAATGGGGCAAAGGGTGTCGGATTCGCAGCCGCGAGAAATACTGGGCGATTGTCCAAGAAAACCAAGCGAAAGGGATGGGGCATTGACACCAAAACCTTGGGATTTGGACTTCATCTAGTATCAACAATCTATACACTCACATCAAACAAACACAAGACAAGCAGATCAAACCAAATGAATATCCCCCTTCTCATCATACCCAATCTCCCTCATCCTCACACTCCTCAAATGATCCACCCCCCCAGACAACTCACAATCATGATAAAACAACCACCACCTCCCCTGAAACTCCACAATCGAATGATGCGTCGTCCACCCCAACACGGGCTCCAAAATGCGCCCCCGATAGTAAAACGGTCCCCACGGATTATCCCCAACCGCATAAACCAAATAATGCGTATCCCCCGTCGAGTACGAGAAATAGTACTTCCCCCGATACTTATGCATCCACGCAGCCTCAAAAAACCTCCTCTCATGATCATCCGCCGCAATGGGCTCCCCCGTCTGCGCATCCAAAATCCTTACCTCCTCAACATCAGTCTCAAACTCCAACATGTCGCTCCGCAGCCGCGCCACGCGCGGGAAAAGCGCACGCACGCCCTCCCCCTTCGGCTCCTGCGGTCCGACCTTACTCGCATCAAACACCCACTTCCCCCCCGCGCTCTCATCCCTCGACCAACACTGCAATTGACCACCCCAGATGCCGCCAAAATACAAATACGCCGACCCGTCATCGTCCACAAACGACGCAGGATCAATGCTGTAGCTTCCCTGGATGAAGTCCTTCTCCGCGCGGAACGGCCCCTCGGGCTTATCTGCGACCGCGACGCCCATCCGGAAGAGCCCGTCTGGTGCGCGCGCAGGGAAGTAAAGGTAGTACTTCCCGTTTTTGGTCGCCGCGTCTGGGGCCCAGAGCTGTTTCGCTGCCCAGGGGACGTCTTTGTCTGTTAGGACGACGCCGTGGTCGGTTACGGCTGGGGCGGTGGTGGTGTTGGCGCTGGGGTCGCTGGATGGGGGAGGGACGCTGTCCATGGAGAAGACGTGGTAGTCGACCATGTCGTATTGGTCGCCGTTGTCGTTGAATTGGATGTCTGTTTCGCGGTCGTGTGAGGGGTAGATGTAGATTTTGTTGTTGAAGACGTGGGCGGAGGGGTCCGCTGTGTAGATGTGTTTGACGAGGGGGGGGGTTGGGGGGGCCATTTTTTTCTTTCTTTTCTTGGTAGGTAGTTGTATTGGTTTGACTGTGTTGTTTTAAAGTTGTATTTGCAAGAATTGAGTAGAATGTTATGTTCAAGCCTGGGTGGTCAAGCCTGGGTGGTAGCGCTATACAGTATCTGGCATAGGGTTGGCTTTATAGGTATAAAGCAGTATATTAACCGATCAGCCTAAACAAACCACAGGATTCATCCAGCTCAACCCCGCAAACTAACTCCCCGTACTTATCTACGTATACAACCACGGCTAAATGACAAGGGTCTGAAACGGAGGGAGTTCCGTCCTCGGTCTAATGCTCAATCTCTATTACTATTGCTGTGCTCATGCTCCTGATAATGCGGGATCTAATGCTGAATATGACGCAATGCATGGATAAAGGGCAAGACACCATGAGTCCAGCTCCGGAGGGGTAAAAAGGGGGAAACTAACATAAAGAAAAGAACAAAAGGACGAGAGAAGGAAACTAATTAAAGTGTCCAAACTTCATCCTCAACGCCGCCTCCGAATCCTCCCTCGACCGCAACAGACACTCATCCCACTCCCGCTCCATCCTCGCCAGCATCTCCGCCGTGGACTCCGGCTCCGGCTCCGCTTTCCTGGAGGACGAGGGCCAGGACGTCTCCGGGGCTCTGTCCCGGATAGGCGACTCACACCCGCGGAGACCGATGAACCGCCCGAATCGCCGGCGCTTGGTGCTCAGGTCTACCTGTTCTTTAGCGTCTGTGCCCAGCCACGCCTGGACCATGACTGGGTAGGAGGTCGTGGCGGGGACAGGCGGCCAGACTTGGTGGAAGTGGCGGGCGAGGTTGTCGAGCTGGGCGGAGGTGAGCAGGTGGAAGGCGAGGAGGTTCTTGGGGAAGTCGGGGTGTGGAAGGCCTGTGGTGGTGGAGACGAGTGGGCAGAGCGGGGTGCGGAGGTGGCGGAGGACTGGGTGGAAGGAGGGATGTGTGCGTGAGAAACACTCTTCTGTGCGAGGGGACATGGGCGACGTGCTCATTCCTGACGAGGACGACTGTGGTGATGGGGGATCGACCACGATTCGCGGAGGAGAGAATGGATGGTTGTTGTCCAGCATCTTGCTGTCTCGGATTGCGTCGCCGTGAGAAGAGATCAGTGTCGATAGTCTTGCGGAGTCTCAGGCTGTAGAAAGCCCGTCAGTCGGCCGTGGCAAGAGCTCTCTCTATATAGGATGAAGGCCCAGAACATCAAACAATGAACCACGGGAAAACCCCATCTCTGGAGCCTGAAACGCCTGCAGAATCAGTGCAGCATTGTTCTCATTGTCCACTCGTCTTTCATCCGTTCCAGAGTTCGTGTCTGGCAAACACCAGCTTGGGACGGATACGCTTTGTTCTTAATTTAGTAACAATGAATACCAGAAAAGCCCTTCTTTCATGACATCGTGAACAATCGATTGAGAGCTATGTATAATAAACCATTGACAAACGACCGCTTTCAACTGCAGACATCAATCACATTCATCGACAGCGTATCCTAGTTCAGAGCTAGCTTGGCCACATCCCGATCCAACGAGCCCCGATTATTGGAGACAGGCACATTCTTCGGGTCCGTCGCAGGAGGCAGCCCAACGTGTCGGTTGATGAAGTTGAAGATGGTGTGATGCCACACCAGCGCGTTCTCCGGATTCAACACCCAGTGGTTTTCATCTGGAAAGGTCAAGAACTCGCTGTCAATGCCCTTTGTCTGCAACACGTTGAAAGCAGAAAGACCCTCCGCGATGGTCAGACGATAATCCAATTCATTGTGAATGACGAGGTGCGGGGTCTGCCAATGCGCGGTATGCCGGGATGGATCCCATTGTTCCCAGTTCTCGGGAACCTTCCACAAAGGGCCCCGCATATCGTGAAACGGGAAATAAAGCTCCTCGGTTGCAAGCAGGGCCGTGCAGCTGAACACCCCATCATGGGTCACGAGCGCTTTGAACCGCCGACCCAGGGGATGACCCTGCATCCAGTTGACCATGTAACCGCCGTAAGACGCTCCGAGCGCCACGGCGCGCGATGTGTCGACGTAGCTCAAGTTCTTTTCGATGTATTCGAAACCCTTTTCAAGGTCGATATACGGCCTCCCTCCCCAGTTCCCGCGAATCGCGTCCGTGAATGGTTGGCCGTACCCTGTACTCCCCGTAGGGTTGGGCGTGATTACAACGTATCCTTGCTCGGCGAACACGGCGGGATGCCACCGGGTGCTCCACTGGTCATTCCAGGCACCTTGTGGGCCCCCATGGATCAAATACGCCAGCGGATATCGGTTTTCCGGGTTGAAAGTCGACGGCTTCACCACCCAAGCATGAACAGGGTGATCCTCAGCCCCGCGGAACCATATTTCATCCACCTGTGCCGAAGACAGCCCGAAAGTAGCGCCATCGCGGCCAATCGAAGAGATGACCTGGACATGCTCGGGGGCTGCCGGGTCAATGATGGACCACAAGCTGTTATCCACCAGGCTATTGCTCGACACCAGTAGCTTGGACGAGTCAGCACTTGCCGGGAGTACGTCAGTCACGGAACCCGAGTGGGTCAGCTTCCGCAACACGTCGGGGGTGGAATGGCGGATGTTCTCGAGCGGAAATTGGTACAAAACGCCCCGGCCGTTCTCCTCGACCGTCACAAACAAGGACTGGTCGTCTTTGGCAAAGGACAGACTAGACGGACTCAGACGCCAGAGACCCTCCCCGTCAGATGAGGCAAACGCCTCGATCATCTCCCCGTTCCACGGGTTCGGAACATATAAGATTCTGTTCTTATCGGATTCGTAGCCGTCGTGACGCATTGCCAGCAGAGCGATGGAGCTACCGTCAGACGACAGCACAGGGTTGGACATCGCCCCCTCCAGACCCTTCGCCACGCACACCTTCGACTCCATCGCATTCATACCCGTCCAGGAGAACATCGGACAATAGTAGCACGAACACGACGTGTGAGTGGCAGGATTCAGGCTAGGATCTTTGGCAACGAACACAATGGCAGACGGACTAATATCGAAGTCCGCCGCACCGCCAAACGGCGGAATGGGCGACTCCACGCCAGCCAGCCCACTGACAGCGATGAGGTTTGTGAGGCCCGAGATCGTATATTTGCCCGACTGTCGGGTAGCCGGACTGAGAGGCCTCTGTTGGAGCAAGCCATACCAGATGGAGTTCCGCTGGGGCTCAACATACGAGTCCCAGTGTCGCACAAACAGCGACGTATAGTGTCGACCCGTACTCAGCGGCTTCTTCACGTCGTGGGGGTTGAAGAGCGAGCCATCCGGATTGGCCTTGCCGGTCACGGCGAACCCGATCTTCCCTGGCTCCACGAGCGTGACTTTGAGATCCGAGACGGGGCCCGGCACCGTCCCCGCCGTGTAGGTCTTGTCTGCCTGGCGTGCATGTCCAATGATGAAGCTGGTGTTGCCATTTGCCTTGGTCTTCAGCCAGATCAGCTGATCCGTGCTGTCAAGCCACTGGGGAGAGCTGGCGCCCGGGTCGTTGGTGATCAGAGCAGATCGACCAGTGGAGATGTCGAGCACCCGGATTTCATTCGTTTTCGAGTGGGAATCGAACGAGTACGTGGTCTGAGTGTATACGGCGAGGGTGCCGGACGAATTGGGTACGGCGCCCGAGCGGCGGGGAGCTCCCAGAAGGACCCTGAGGAGTAAGCACGGTCACGAATTTTGCAGGTAGATCATGGAAGGATACACTCCTCATCGTTCAGCTGATTGACTTACTCCGGGGTGAACTTCATTGACCTGATGGTCATATCAATGTCCCTTGGACCGACTGAGATAAGATAAAGATCAGACCAGCTATCAAGAGTGGAGCCCAAGATAAGAGAGTGGAGTGGCAACACCCGGACAGGAGTCGAGGATACCAACGAGGGCGACAAAAGACAAGAGAGAAAGGAATGAAGACAGGATTTACGAGAGAAGAAGAAGAAGGGAGAGAGAAAAGGAAGAGAAACAGAGCGGGGAGCAGGGAGAAGGAATGTATCCCAACCGTGGCTGGACAGCCAAAAGGTACCCGCCCATGTGACCTCCTTCACCGACTGCCGTGTACGTCATGGTCCAAAAACTGATCAACGTTACAAGCTCGCAGATAGTTACCAGTAGTTAATGTACATCAATTCCAAATCTGAATAGTACCATTTCCCCGCAAATTCCCCAAATCCCTTTCCGTAATTATTTATTCCTCGTCTTCCTCCTCGCTCTCGTCTTCTTCCATGCCCTCCGCAGCCGTGACCTTGAACGTCGGCGCCTGGTCGACACCCACGTAGCTGTCGCTCATCAGGTACAGAGTCAGCTCGTGCTCGCCAGGGGACGGCACGATGTACTCCAGTCGTAGCTCGAGTGTCCGGCCGATGGTCACCCGCTTGATGGCGAGGAGGCTCTTGGTCTTCTCGTCGCCCACCACCAGCCACCAGTTCTCCATCTTCTTGTTGGGGTAGAAGGGCGCGTGCACCGTCGTGTCGGGCTCCTCGTCTTCTTCCACCTCGCGCTCGATCTTGACCTTGAGGTAGGCCGGCTCCCCAGAGGTGACGTTCTCCGGGTCCTCCACTTGGAAGTCCAGGTCGATGTTGGGGTACTTCTCGTTCGTGAACGCCGCCGCCTGCGCCAGCTGCTTGTTGTCGAGGCCGAGTCGTTTCACCAGCGTAGCGTAGTTCTTGTTCTCGGACGGATCCATGGCCTCCATGAACTCGAAGATGTCGTTGATCCTGGAAAGTAAGTTAGCATCCTGCGGGGAACGATTTAAACGGTATACATACTCGTATTCGTTGGCCACCTGGATCACCTCAGGGCCAAAGTGCGGGATCTGCTTCAGCGGACTGTCGCGGTCCCACATAGCCTGGACCACCATCTGCGACATCTCCATGGCGTTCATGGCGTTGAGGTGGCCTTCCGACGACAGCACGTCCACACACGCGCTGAGCAGGTTCAGCACCTTGCTGACAATCTCCTCCTGGTCCTTGGCGAGATCGATCGGCAGCTGCATGCGCGAGAAGTGAGCCTGCAGCAGCACAAAGGCCTTGAAGTGCGGCGACTCATACGCCGACTCGGACATCTTGACGGGCACGCGGTCATACACCCGGCGCAAGATGTGCTCCTCATGGCGACGCATCTGGATCGTCTCGAATTCGGTGGCAGACGTGACAATTTCCAGGATACCCTTGAGCTTCGTCCGTGCCGACAGCGACAGGAGGAAGGTCTGCATGGTGATGAACGAGATGTTGTAGTATGCCCCGATCATGGCCGCGTTCAGCGGTGACACACTGTCGTCCTCCTCGTCAAGGTCGATGATCTTGGCCTCGCTCAGTTCCTTCAGCGTGTTCTCAACCAGCTCCGACAGGAACGTGCTCAGTCCCTCGTGGCTGATGTCGCTGAGCCCGTAGAAACTCGGGTTCGCCAGCAAACGCCGGTAGAAGTAGGTGTACGTCATCCAGTCCACAGCATCCTGAGTGGAGGCAATGGTCCTCGTGCTCACTTCCGTCACGAACGCATCGTGCATGTAAGCCTGCAGATGGGATTCAACCGGCAAGGCTTCGTTGAGGAACTTCTTATAATAGTCACGCTTGACGGAGGGAACCATGAGTACGCCGCGGCCGATCTGGTCCTGGCCCGGGCGAGAGGCCTTGCCGAACATCTGCAAGATCTCGCTGATCGGGTAATCGATGTACCGATGCTCTCTACCCTCAAAGAACTGGGTGCCCATGACAACCACCAGGTGTGCCGTAAGGTCCAGCTCCCAGCAGACCTCCCGGGAGGCCAGAAGCACCTGGATGGCCCCGATCGAGAACAGATGGGAGACAATCCGCTTGTCGGTGGAGCTCAGCGCCTCGTGGTAATAACCGATACCGTGAGAGAGCGACTCGGCCAACGTCCGCTCGTGAATACGACTGAGAAGGGGCGCCATCTCACTCACTTCGGCGTTGAGGAAACGGTCCTCATCATCATCCACGGCACACGCGGCCAGCAGGTCCATTGCCGAGGACCGCGTCTGCTTACGGTTAGGCACGAAAATAAGAGCCGGCTTGTCCGGAGAGTGCTGCAAGATGGACATATAAGCGGGCCGGGCCATAGCGAGCATCAGGGACGGGAAATGAGGAATGCTGAAGGACTGGATATGGAGTTCCAGAGGAACGGGACGAGCATGAGGGCTGAAGTTGTAGATCGTGTGCTTGTTGGCCCCAAACCACTCGCCGATATCACGGGCGTTCGCAAGAGGCACGCTCAACCCGACGATGCGCATGCCATTCTCCAGCTGAAGGGCGATGGAGTGCATACGGGAGACCACGACTTCGTAAACATAACCACCGTAGCCTCCAAGCATGTGGAGCTCGTCCGCAATGAACAGCTTCACGGATTGCACGTTCTTGCGCCGTTGCCATTGTCGGGACAGGACATCCCACTGCGTAGGCGTAGCGAGAACCAGGTCTGCTCGCTCCAGGAGCTTCAAGTCGGCGGTGGTCTCCCCGGTGAGCTTCACAATGTTTTTGCCCCCACCGACCTTGCTCAGCCGCTTGCTCCAATCCGCAAGCTTCTGGTCGACAAGCTCCTGGAAAGGAGCAACGTAAACAGCCCGGCCACTGTCCCCCTGGGCCCAGTTGCGAAGCAAGGCAAGTTCTGCGCAGATAGACTTCCCGCTACCAGTAGGAGCACCGATGAAGACATTGTCGTCCGAGTCGTAGAGGGACTTGAACGTCTGGGTCTGGATCTTGTTGAAATACTGCCATTCCGGATACAGCTGCTGGTAGTCGTCGCGCTTCAGTGCCTTGACGGGAGCCCGCTGCATGTCCAGCAGGGGCGTGTGAGGGGGGAAGCGTTCCGGCAGGATCAGCTTCTGGAAAGACACGGCAACCTTGGTTTCAGAGTGCATCCAGCGGTCGGAAACAAGGGTGATGAAGTAGTTAGGCGGCATGGGTTCCGTGATCGGCACGGTGAAGTCGACAAGGTGTTCGGTGACCTCGCCTTGGGCATAGTCGCGGCGCAAGATAAACCGGTCGTGGAACAAGATATCCTCTCCGTCGCAATCCTCCACCATGATCCAGAAATCCTGCGCAGTGCCGTGCAAGTCATCCTCCCACACAAAGTTGGGAGTGATGGTCAGCTCAACCCGGAGCATGGAGCGCGTGATAGGTTGGACCTGGGCCTGGACTTCCAGGCGGGGGAACTTGGAGACTAGGTCGCAAACAACCCGCCCAGCCTTGGGCATACCGAGTAGCTCACCCATCCGAGGTGGGTCGAGGTCGAAATAGCTCTGCCACGGCACGTCGATTCTTTCGGCCTTCTGCAGGATATCCCGGGGGCAGGAGGGGAACTGGCGAAGCGGGGTCATCGTGGGCCACATGCGTCGTTCAGCCATCTTGCACAGGTCAAGAGCGATCTTCGCGACGGACGACCAGCCCTTTTTCAGGGAGATTTCGAAAATGGCCCGCAGGATACGGCCAGCCGATTGGGTGACGTAAACCATGTCGGCCATCAGGGCCAGCCCTTCCAGCTTGAGCCGCGAGATATAGGCCTGCAACAAGACATTGATCTTCGCATGGGGCTCATCGATACCCTCCTTCACAGGGACAGGGACCCGGCCGAGGAGCTTGGCCAGCTCGAGTTTCTCGTCCTGCCGGACAGGGATGTACTTGAACTCGTCACTGAGAGCGAAGATCCGGAACAGCTCGATGGTGGTGATCGATGGCTGAAGATGTTGCGAGTACGTCAACATGGAGTTGTGGCCGATATAATAATGCGAAGCAACGCGCCCCAGCTCTGTGGATTGCAAGCGGCCGGTCTTCTTCTCATACTTGACAAGGCCCGCTCTTTCGAGGATGACGGCCGCCGAGTGGACGAGGTCCACCCGCTTCTGCTCCAACGCATCGTCATCTTCGTAATCCGCACCGACGCTGTAGAGGCCGGGGGAGCGAAGCATGCGCACAAACAGATAGGTGTAGCCCAGCCAGTCAACGCCTTCGTCGCGAGTCCGGATGTTTCCGAGAACGACCTCGGCATTCATGTTGTCGGCGAGCTTGCTCATCAACTGACTTTCGATGGGAAGTTGCTGGTTCATGAGGGAGAGGTAATACTGGATTTCAGCTTGCGCTGTGATGATGATACCCTCGCCAAACGTGTCGAACTGCGGACGACCGGCTCGTCCCAGCATCTGGAGGACATCTTGAGGACTCAATTCCACCCAGCTGCCCTTCTCGGGAGAATAGATCTGGGTACCCTTGATGATGACCGTGTGGGCAGGGAGGTTAACACCCCAGGCGAGCGTCGCGGTACACACGAGTACCTGGAGACTACCATCGGCGAACAGAGCCTGCACGGAATCACGATCCGCAAGACTCAGTCCAGCGTGATGGATACCGAACCCGTAGGGCAACAGATCCTTGAGCGAGGCATCATCCACCGACTCCGCTTCCTCGGACAGAATGGCCCGACTGGCGGCATCACTGCGCAGGATCTGGCCAATGGTTTCCATCTCCAGAGCCTTGTCCCGGATGTACTTGGCGGTCTTGGCGGTTTCCTTTCGCGAGTGGACGAAGATCAGCATCTGATTCCGGCGTTGGCCAACTTGCTCGAGCACTTTGTTGTAGCAAATATCGTTCATCGTCTTCAGCTGTTTGATGGCCTTCTTGTCCGTCACACCAATGAACTCTTGCTTCAACGGACAGGGTCGGTAGGATCCGTCAAAGTGGAAAAGGCCCTTGGCCGGGTCGATGCGAAGGAAGTTCCCTACGTCGCGATAGTTGGGGAGTGTGGCACTGAGACCGACGATCCGCACCGGATCACCGGTCTGCTCACCCTTGCGGATGGTCCTACTCACGATGCTCTCGATGACCGGGCCACGCTCGTCGTGCAACAGATGGATCTCATCAATGACGATCAGACGCACCAGGTTGATGTAGCTCGTCTCAGACCCCTTACGGGTGATCACGTCAAACTTCTCGGGGGTGGTAACGATGATCTGTGTTTCGGCAATCTGTTGCTTCGTGAGCTGGCGGTCACCCGTCAACTCCGCCACTCTGATGCCATAGGGTTCGAGACGCTTCCCAAGGTTGCCCACTTGCTCCTGGACCAGGGCCTTCAGCGGGGAGATATAGACGATCTTGAAGTCGTCCAGCATCACCTGGCCGGTCTCCGGGTTGCGGTTCTTTCCGATCTCACGGAGGATCGTAAGCATGGCAACGTTGGTCTTTCCGGATCCCGTGGGGGCACAGACGAGCATGTTGCCGTCGTCCTTGAAAGCACATGGGTAGCACTTGGTCTGGATCCGGTTGAGCTCCTTGGAACTTCCGAAGCCAACACGAGCCCATTCTGGCAGCTCGGTCGTAGGCAGGTTCTTCTCGCCCGGTTCCCTCTTGGCCTTGGGAGGCGGCACGTGGATCTCTTCGTAGCCCTTGAAAGTCCGCTTGGTGGAGCCCTGCGGCAGCTTGACGTTGGGGTTCGTCATCAGATGGTTACCCTGGTGGAATACAAGATTCTCCAAGTTGATCAGTCTCTTGGGCTGCAATCCACGCACGAGGCCGCCTTCCGTGGGTTTCTCCTCGGGTTCCGGGGCCTTGGGCACGTCGACGTCCATCAGGTCAACCTTGATCTTCTTCTCTGGCCGGCCAGCGCCGTCGTCGCGGGTGTGCTTGCCACGGATCTCATCCAAGATGGCACGGTTCCCCGCTTCAACCATCTCACTCTCAACCAGATGGCGAGCGTCGGGGTCCTCGGCAACTCTTCGCCAGCGGGTCACCCAGACGATCTTGTCGCGGTTCGTGACGAGCTTGGCAACCAGTTCCGGGTGGTCATAGTCAAACAGTTCCATCAGGTCGTTTTCGACGTCACGCAGGGGCTTCTCTTCACCCTGCTCGTCCTTGCCGCCCATGATCTCGAGGGCCTCGAGGGCCTTTTCTTGTTGGATATGCGCATCGGAATATGCTGCGCCGATCTGGCGCTGGACCCAGTAGGCATCGATCTCCCGAGCCGCGACCGCTAGACGTTTACCTCCTCGATCGTCCCGGCGATCCAGGCCGCCGTCTATGACCATTTCCTCGGACTCCTCCAGTCCTTCCACGTCAGCCTTTTCACCCGACGCGTCGTCGACATCCTGCTGGTCGGCCTCATCTTCGTCAGATAGCTCGTCGTCGTCACGGATCTCGTCGACGGTGCCCATCCGCTCGTCATCCTCGTCCTCCTCGTCGAAGACAACAGCAACACCCTGGCGCTCATCCAGTTCGCCATCGGCATCACCGTCCAAGCCACCATTCATATCTTCGTCTTCGTCCTGGGCGTCGTAGTCCGTAATCTTCTTGCCCAGGTTCACGAGCTCATTAAACTCTTTCGGGTTCATCGCGCTCCCCAGCAAGTCATCGATCTCCTTTTTCTTATCGAAGTCCTTCATATCCTCATCCTTCAGCAGCTCGAGCACAGCATCAGCCGCACTCCGCACCACCTCATGGGGCACATCGCCCAAATGGCTCGCCGTCATCGTGAGGATGAGATCGTAGGTGACACGGGTAGCAGGTGTGCGCGGGCGGTACTTCAACCCCTCAACCAGAGCATCCGCCGCCGAAAGGATCCCCTGACCGCGTAATTGAGCAGGCTGACCACGCTGTCGCTTTCTCTGTTCGCGAGCGAGCACGTCCTCGCCCTCCCGAATAGCGCCGCGCTCCAAATCCGTCGGCCCGGCCGTCTTCTTCTTCGACTTCGGCGCGTCGTCACGCGAGATTCTCGAGCCCATCTCTCGGATGCCGATGCGGCCGGCGAGGGATTCCGGGTCGCCCGTGGGTTCATCGTTGACGCGGGAGACGAATCGACGGTCCGCCTGGAGAACCAGGTTGGACATCGCCGAGTATTTGTACTGGGAGATATTTTGGTCCGCCATGTTGGCAGAGGCGTCCGAGGAGGGACGGTCCTATATTCAATAAAAACAAAAATGGAAGATAGACAAGGGAGGTATCGTAAAATGCGACTGCGAAAAAAAGCGTCGTCTGGGCTCGGTGGAGCTCAGAATCAACCGGCGCGTCGAGACTCCTGCAACCAGAGAAAAGGGAAAAAATGAATTCTGTGTTTAATGAGAGAATTAGAAGGCTTCACGAACCTGGAGCATCCTCCTGCAGAACACAGGAACACTTGCGGGGGAGGGTTGCAAGCTGCGCAAGAAAGTAATTGAATTGATGGGAGTGGCAGGAGTTCCGGGATGAAGTTGGCCGCAGTTCGACAGACGCAGATTTCGGTGGCGGCGAGAGCTGCGGGTGCCTTGGTGCCTTAACACTCGGTGCCTGAGGCATTCTTGGCTATTCTATCCGAGATCGCCGTCCATCCACCAACCGTCTTGTATCAAAGTGATAAAACTTGAATATAATTAACGATTTATGTATTTGGTTTGGTTTGTCAAAATTACTCGAGGTGCTGATCTATTGGCCAGCATGCGCAGATCTTGTAAGTTTCTCCATTCTTATAGGATGACGTCTTGCTGCAGTAGCGAAAAAGGACGTATATAATCCAGATCTATACAACCAGTATCATACACGTGGAGACATCCTTGACTACCTATCTACCTCCATAGGGCCTGTCTCCCTTCCATCCATATTGCATTCATGATATAACCCACAACTAAAGCTTCGCGCCACCACTCCCCCGCCCCCCCAAATCCACAACCACGCCCTCCCCAAACTCCACCTCCTGGCAATCCTCCTCATCAACACCATTCCCAAACTGCACGACCACAAAATCCACGCGTCTCGGACCCAACACCACCATCGGCGCATGCCACGTCCCCACCCCGTAAGTGACCGCCTGACCGCCGCGAGCGACAAAGGCTCGCAGGCGCGACAAATCCGGCGGGTCGCGGACGGTGACGGTGTCGCCGTTGGCCGTCTTTGCCGTCGCGGTCGTGCCCTTGAGGGTCGGAGCGACGACCACCAGGAAGAAGGGTTCGTCTTGGTCGCCGGCGCGCGTCTGCGAGGATAGGTCGATGGGGGTGAATGTCTGCGTGGTGAAGGGGTGGCGCTCGAGGATACGGACGTCGAAGACGGTGGTAGATCGCGACGATGATGACGATGAACTCTGGACGGTTCGCAGCGCGCGCGGAAAGCACGAGAACATGGTCATGCGGCCGGAGGAGGGTTTCCCGCTGGGGCAGCGGTCCGGGTACTCGTTCAGCAGTGGGGAGATGCCGCTGTATTTGAGCGCGGAGTTCTGGTTGGCGAGCACGGGCGCCGGATCGTGTGGTACCAGAGAGGCTACTGACGATGGGGGTGAGGAGAAGTCGCGCGGGAGAGGAGCGTAGATGGCGGTGCCGAAGGGCGCGAAGGCATCCCGAGTGAGGGGTTCGGGGACGACACGCAGGGTGGGATTCGAGGTGAGGTGGGGGGCCATTGTGATGGTCGGGAGTATATTGAGTGGGAAAAGATGGTATAATTGAGTGCGCGATCAACGATTAAATTAAACAAGGACCAGCCTTGTCGCAATTGAAGATAAAAGAGGTGGAGGAGATGAGGGGAGACGGGAAAGTCGGAGAGATTAAGTACGATTTAGGGTTTCGGCAGTCGCCGCTCTGGCCCCACCGGTAAGTTCCGATCTGTATTGATTGCTATTCATTTGTGTTGGCTATGCCGAAAAGCTTTTCTGTCTAATATGTACTTTAAATGCCGAAAATCAGTATTGATACCTCTGCGGAACGAATACCGCATATGGTCATCAGCCACTAGGTGTGTGGTCGTGAAAGACAGGTAAACTGTCACCTTAGGTGCTAGGCAAACCAGAATCAAGGGGCACGTTGGAAACCGCAGATGGTTGCTTCTCCTTCAGCCCAGTCTTCGTCTCCACGTGCTCTTGGCTGAGGTGCTGGCGTCGGATGAAAACACTCGCAATCAGTCCGCATGCGGCTAGAGAAGTGTACAAGATCCATATGTTGCGCAGACCCGAGGCAAAGGCTCTCGTCACGGCCTGTCGCTGCTGGGGGTCCTGGACCGCATGGATCGCCACCACGTTGGCGGCGGCCTCGGCTCCCGTGAACTCCGCCATCAGGGACGGGGAAAGGCCCGCCCTGCGGAGGTTAGATTGCTGCGTGTTCATGCTGTTCTGGAAGACCACTCCGCCGATGACCACGGACAGCGCCGTAGCCACGTTACGGACAAACCCGAAGGTCGCCGTAGCACTGGCAGTTTCACTCTGCTTGATGCCACTCTGGAGGGCGATGAGTGGTGGGGAGAAAAGGAGCCCGCAGCCCGTGCCGGCCACCATCTGATATCCGATGATCTCCCCCAGGGAGGTGTCAATGCCATAGTTAATGAAGAGCCCGGCTCCGAGGACGACAAACGCTGTGCCCATCCAGATCACTTCTAGATAGCGACCGGTGGCATGGAGGATGATCCCCGCGGCAAGGGCCAGTGCAGCTTCGGTCAAAACGAAGGGGAGAAGAAGAAGACCAGAGCGAAACGGGGAGGCGACCTGGACGGACTGAAAAAAGAGAGGGAGATAGTACTCCATTCCAAGAAAAACCTACCAACAGTCAGGGGGATATTTTTTGCTGAATGGATGGTTAGAAAGACACTTACAAACCCATGGGTAAAATTAACCAGGAAGCAGGCGACATTGGATCGAGTTTTGAAGATTCCCAACGGCATCAGCGGATAGGACGCAAGGCGCTTCTCACAGTAGATAAACACGAGTGACATGAGTGCTCCAAAGACAATCAGGCAGATAACTTTGGCCGAGCTCCAGGGGAAAGTGTTTCCTCCAAAGTCTAAGCCCAGCAGGAGCATGACCGTTAGGGCGAGGATAGAGAAACTGCCCCACCAGTCGACTGCTTTGATACCATCCAGCACTGGTGTCCTCGGGTTGTGTACATCCAAAAACACAAGGAGCAAGACAAATGCCACACCACAAACCGGTAGATTAATCCAGAAAATCCACCGCCATGAGACCGACTGGGTGAAGGAGCCACCCACAATCGGACCCAGGGCACCCGCAATGGCCCAGATGAACTCGAACAGGCCCATGAACAGACTGCGAAGTCTAATGTATAGTCAGCGCATGGTTCCTACACGGGTTGACTCCACTGGAGACATACCGAACACTGAAGAGATCCGAAATGGTGATGATGACCAACTGGATGAGGCCACCACCGGCGATGCCCTGAAGCCCACGCCCGGCAATCAGCATCGGCATGTTGACTGCCGTGGCACATATAATCGAGGCACCGAAGAAAAGCGCAACGGCCGCCAGCTGAATAGGCTTGCGGCCCCAAATGTCCGATAGGTTTGCCCAAATATTGGAGCTCGCAGCGTTGGCCAGAAGATAGGCGCCGCCAATCCAGACATAGCCGGCAGCTGAATGCAACTCCGCTGAGATCGTGGGCGTCGCAGTAGCCACGATCGTTTGATCGAGGGCAGAGATAAAGAGGCTGAGCTGGAGAGAGATGTGAGTCAGTCGGTGGATCGTCAGTCGTACCTGTCTGGTCTACCCAGAACATCACCCCGTCTCCTCCGCATCAACTATCGTGATTCGACTTACCGAAAGCGCAATCATGATTGCACCAATTTTCCACTTGCTGCGAGCCTCGCTTGCCACTGGCAACGAGTTGAGTCCCTCACGGTCTGCTCGAGATAAGGGCCGTGCCATTTCCTCGTCCTTCGGCCCGCTTCGTTGGCGGCCCACCGCAGCTCCATCTTCCATTTCGGACAGAGCAATCTCCATGCTCGACTGGGAGACCGGGTGGGCACGTATATCCGTAGCAACCGGAGAGGACGACATGGCAAGGCACCTGGTTATCAATGATCAAGGCCCGGATGGAGTGTGTGGGGTCAAAAACGATGACTCGAACGATTAGGGCCAGCTACTAATCTCGTTTCGGTAAAGATCCGCCATACTGTTGTTGTCATGGATGATCACTGATTATCCTGTTGGTTAATCTATACAATCAGTCAGTGAAGAAGATTCTTTTGATTCTAATATCGAGGCATCCATTGTGCAGTTGAAAGTAAAGAAACTAAGTGGGTGCTATATAACCTTAGAAATACTTCATCCTGACCATTGAAGTATAGCGACTTCAATCCATGTTGCGAGCCCTGGGATGCACATTCTGATCAAGATAGAGCAGTGATGTGAAGTAAGATATTCCCTTGGGAACGAAAAAGAAAGTCAAAACTTCTGGCGTGGAGATGCCTCAGGCTGTAGCTGCCTGAGGCTGTTCGGTGGCTTGTCTTTCCTCCAGAGAATATCTCACACCTCTACACCTGCTCATCTTGATATTGGAGAGGAACTTCTTCTATATATCCAACACAACCAACCATGGTCATGATACATTCTGATGATATATACTACTCTATCCCTTCTCCTCTATGCGGCGGGGCTCTCACTCCAGCAGTTCTTCTCTCTTATTCTGTGGATCAGTTCAGCTGTCGGTCCTACTCAGCCAAATTGCCTGCCCTGTATATGCCTTCAATTCGAATTCCAAAGCCAATCGATCCACAGGACTCTGCCTGAATACTGTAGATAATCTATATGGGCCCTTTAGAGAAGTACGAACGGCGAGCAGCCGACACCATTCCTTCAATGATGTTGATTACGGAGAGCAATACTAATGAATTGACATAGTAAAGCAATTACCTGTGAAAGCGAACGAGAATCCAAACACTGCCTGTCCGTGAGGGGAGGTAAAGAAAGCGATGGCCCCATCACAAGCTGTATACGGATTACCAAAAACGAGAACTTTTCACAGACAAGAACCGCGCGCGCCACACCACAGGCACATTGTAGGGTCATTGAAACGATTCTTGACTTCACATGCTCCACACAAGAGCAAATATCACACCCCTGGGTTAGCTACAACTTTGATGACTTAGTGGCAGCACCTTTTTGCTTTTCTCTCCACTTTCTCTCAGCCTCCTTGGACTCGGCACATCGTCTCTGGAGCGCGGCGTGCAGATCACTGTAGACCCCGCCCTCCTCGAGCAGATTGGCAGCTTTTCCAGTTTGATGGTTAAAAAAAACTACCCAGCCATCAAAGTCGGCTACCAGAGCCTTCTGTCGGACTGACCACACCGAGTAATGGCCAAGATATCGATCAGGGCGTACCTCAGTGAGGCGGAAGCTGGTGATGAGCTTCGACTCTCCCCACACCACGCATTAGTCTGCACCGGTTGCCAAGCACTGCGCAAGGGATATACATGATGTTGGACATACCAAGTCCGGATACCTGGCCACCCGCTTCACAGAAACATTGTACGATTTGCTGACGGCACCAATGCCACGACCGTTCATGAAGCCAGTGAACTTCTCCTTCAATTGCTCCTCGAACGTCTCCCATACGCGGTTGAAGCATCTGCTCGTGATATGGAAGTAAGCCTGGAACATGACATGACCTGATGGATCTTGGTCCTCAGCCCACGCGACTGGGTGCTCGGACAGGCTGGAGTACTCGTATCCCCTTTCCAGGATTCGCTGGATCATTTCCTGGCGCGGTTGGGAATACGGGCCTTGTCTGTCCGGGTGCAAGTAGGACGAGGCGTCTAGTGCGGACTTAAAGGTGGCCATCTTTCGTTTGGGCGTCGATCATGGGCCTCAATGGATCTTGGGATATGAGTGGGAAGCAAAGCACTGGGGTTAAAGAAAGATGAGTGCGAGATTTTCTCTTGTGTCGTCAGACCTGCTTTGGGCATTGCCACCTCCACAAGTGACGAAAGGGAGTGAGATTCCAAAGATAAAAGGGAGGCATGTATGGGCGGATTCCGTGCAAGACGCTTTTTGCATTTCGTTTCTGCAAAAGAAGATGGGAAAAGAGCATAACGAAGACAAAGCGCCATTGACCGCGAAGAAGACAATGGATCGGAACCAAAGACTAGGTACGATCAACATCACGAATGACAAATGCCCACAGTCGAATTGACGTTGTTCCACGGATTGAGCAGTCATCTACCTACTCGATATGGGCATAAAAGATCTGCGTGACCCGTGGATGTCAGGAAAAGTCCTCGCCTGGGACCCTGGCAGACAGGACATAACAGTCTTGATGCAGGGACAGGCAATCCCAGACAGTATCAGCATTCACCATGCCCAAGGAAGGCTCTACTGGACCAACATGGGAAGCGTTGGCGCTGAGGACGGAAGCATCATGTCCTGCACGCTTGACGGCCGCGAGCCCCGGGAAATATTATCAAGCGGACGGGTCCACACCCCCAAACAGCTCCTCATCGATGAAGTCAATGACAAGATTTACTTTGCAGATCGGGAAGGCTTACAGGTGGGACGTTGCAACCTGGATGGCTCCAACTTTGAGACTCTGGTCCAGACTGGAAATCGACGAGTCGCAGCGCACCGGAGCGATCCCACTCGATGGTGTGTGGGGATCGCTGTGTCTTTGCAGACCAACAAGCTGTTTTGGACTCAAAAAGGCCATTCGAGAGGTGGAACCGGACGGATCCTCTGTGCGGACCTTGAGAAACCAGCGTCGTGTCACGCGGGGGATCGTCCGGACGTCGTTGAGCTCGTGGAAAAGCTTCCCGAGCCAATCGATCTCGCGTACGATGAGCACACCCGAACTTTGTATTGGACGGATCGGGGGGATCCACCCTATGGCAATTCACTGAATGCACTCGTGCTAGAATCAGCTCGTTCGGGCAGATATGACATTCTGGCTCGCAACCTTCACGATCCGATTGGCCTCACTGTCGACACGGCGGGGGAAAAGACCATCCTGGTAGCGGATCTGGGGGGCGATGTTTACCATTATGACGTGCGGAGTGGAGAGAAGCGACGGATTTACCAGGATGAAAATTGCGCATTCAGCGGGATTTGCATCGGACGCTTTGTGGAACGACCGTGCATGTCCAATCTGTGACCGGGCTGACGTTAACCTTTGCAGGGAGTCGCTGTTGCCTGCTCCTATGGGAAGGTCAGAGTCATTAGAAATCCTTCATTAGCCCAATTGTCACATACATTTACATCATACCCCGTCGGTGGTCAGCATCTAAAGCACCCTAGGAATATACACGAGATTGAGTGCCCCACTCTTGACCACTGTTCAAAGCATGTTGTTGACTGGTAGAAGAGAGATGATAGTCCTTGCCATTATACCCCCCCTATCCAAGTTTCCCCCTTCTATAGTTTCCCACTTCTAAAGAGAAGCTGAAAACAAACGTCAACGATTCAAGACGGATGGGTCCCTCCAGAAAACCAACTCGGGTCATCATAATCGGAGCCGGAATCGCCGGTTTGTCAATGGCCAATGCGCTGCAAAGAGCTAACATCGACCATGTGGTTCTCGAAAAGCACCAGAGCATTGTCTCCGATCGTGGAGCGGCCGTGGTAATGTGGCCACATATAGCAAGGATTATGGACCAGCTGGGATGTCTCGACGACTTCCTGAAGACGTGCTGTCCAATACACACTGAGTACAGGAGGACACCAGATGGGGAGATTCTGAGGAAATCAGGAATTACCACGCATTGGGAAGAATGGTGCGTGTATACATACCTGTCTTTGAAACTCTCGGACGACCGGCAAGATGGGACCGTATCTCACGGCGAAAAAGCCTAGGATACCCTACACTGGCTCTGGACCGACAGGTATTTGTAGAGGTGCTATACAACCACCTCTTCGATAAGTCACGAGTTGTAACTGGCAAATGTGCGACTTCAATTCAGCACACCGATGACGGAATCCAAGTCTTTACGGCAGACGGTAGCGTGGAAGCGGGGGATATCGTGGTCGGCGCTGACGGAGTACACAGTACCTGTCGGCAGTCCATGTGGCAGCATGCTAATACGCTGAAGCCGGGTTCGATCAAGGCGAGGGAGAAGTCCTGTAAGTGTCTCTGACGCCGAAGAGTGGACGCTCGATTGAATGCATACAGCCTTCTCTGCAACGTATAAATGCCTCTTCGGGGCAAGTCCCCACATGGCAGACTTTGGCCAAGGGGACGTGCATATGTGTCACAATAGAGGGTTTTCTTGCTTTATATCCACACAGCCAGAGAGAATATACTGGGCCGTGTTCGTCCGTACGGAGCGGGAAACACGCTGGCCGACGAGGGTCAGGTATTCGGATGCCGACATGCAAGAAACAGCAGCGCGGGTGATGGGCATCCCAGTCACTACAACGGTGCTCTTCGGAGAACTGTGGGACTCTCGGATCAAAGCGGGATTAGTCCCGCTGGAAGAAGGTGTCCTTGACACTTGGCACAGTGGACGAATCGTGTTAGTTGGAGATGCAATCCATAAGGTCCTGTTTTTCCCTCCTAAACCATCCGTAGCGGCACGGAAATCGATACTGACAGAAGGCAAAGATGACACCCGACATTGGCCTCGGGGGCGCCTGTGCAATTGAAGACATTGTCGTGCTATCGAATCTCATCCATGGAGCGATCCAGCAACATCCCTACGAACGATTAAGCATGGCGCGAATAGAGGAATGCTTCCTGGCATTTCAAGGTAAGCAGAAGAGCCGTGCGCAACGCCTGACGCAAGCCTCTGGCCGGACAACCCGGCTGCATGCCTGGGAGTCTGTACAAGACATTATTTTCACACAGATGGTGCTCCGGTTCAGTGACACAGTCGTCACAAACACCATGAAAGACATCGTGCAGATGGGCCCGCTACTCGATTACATCCGTATCCCATATGTCAGAAGAGGACGGCAGAACTGGAGATATCAAGTGGATTCGAACGGGTGGCCCGTTGTTGATCCAGCGAAAGCGACCAGCGTGGATAGGTCAAAAGTTCCGTTGAGTGCTTTGGCCTTCTTCTTAGTCCTGGTACTGTTCATGGGTCTATATTATATGTTCTTCTAGATTTTATTAGGCTCGTGATGATATCATTTCTAAAATGGGCGGTGTGTCCAGGAGCAAGACAACTCTGAGTAGGCAATGGCTTTCTTCTTCTCTATCTATATGAATATTATCAGATTACCAGTCTGGATTATAAGACAAGCTCGCTCTGGAAAGTATCCTCACAGATAATAATCCCAGAAGAACTTAATGTGTAAGTAAAGTAATAGAGCCAGTATACGATATCATCAGTCTCATTTTATCAAGAGTGCCTCACTTCCCTATCTACAACTTCAAAGCAATCGGGTTGCGGTACATGCATCTCAATTCAGTTCAATTATAATCAAAAGAAGATCCAATGCATAGATAGACACATCCAGTCCCATTACTCCCACCAGGGAAATACAGAACCGCGGATGTACGAGGAGAGGCCTCAAATTTCCCCGCATCTAGAGGGTCGAAGAGCAAGTAGCCGAGGTATTGCTTGATGCCGATACTGTTATTGACATAGTACAGTGAGCATCTTTTGTATTTTGTATTCACTCAATCTCTGTTGCTATTTTACTCGTCTTGATGGCTATGCTCCTTTTTTCCTGCTTCTTTATACTGTTGATCCTCGATAGTAAATGAGAATATGTTTCTCATGATTCAATGGCAATGTTACAAAACGGATACTGATAAACGTGCAAAAGATCTTAGACTCGTCCACTGTCATCCACTCCGATAAGGCATACTCCCCATAGGAAGAGGGAGGAAAGTCTCGACCGTTGTGAATGCTCCAAAAAGGACATGTTTATATGACAGCCACTGCACTGAGATACCGATTCGGCAGTTTGGTCGGGCTTGATATGACTGATATCCCAACAGAGATGTACTTAAGTTCCGTGGTTCTAGTTATCTTTCGGGAGTAACCTTTCTTTAATGTCCTTTCTGTTTTGCGAAACAAAAATAACGGTGGTTGTGGTGAATCTTGGAAATATAGCTTGCGCTCCATCTATTCTGGTGCCCAGTTCCTCGGTGCTGGATATTCTTCATTCACCTCAGGGTCCCAGAACTGCAGGAAGCCAATAAACTCGTATGGAAGGGGATCTGGACGGGGACCCTCCTCATCGACTCCCGTGAAAGTTACCTCACACTCCTTCAGCCCTGGGAACTGGTCCCGCGGCCAAGCGTATCCCTTCGAAGACGCCACTGGCATATCCCAGTAGATGTCCAACTTCTCCAACGACCGACTCTGCTGTGCAATGGCACGCACGACATCGTCCGGGCTACACCTCCTTTCCTGCCATTCGTCCGGCAGGTCGTCGCATTCCGGATTGCGACTCCGCAGTTGAAGATGCGATAACGCCCGCGGGAGGGACAGAATCTTCTTCAGGGCCCTAACGTCAATATGGGAGTCGGTAATGGATAGAGACTTCAAGGCCGTCTGACGGGAATATCGAACCAGCCCCGACGATGACCAGGGGCGTGGGAATTCGGGATCCCCAGGGTGTAAAGCCAGATGGGTGAGGGTTAAGTCCTCGAGTTGGGGAATTAAGAATATAATCCCAAGATCGGAGAGGAGCCAGTCCCCCTCATCTTGGTGTAGAGCCAGGGTCACTATTCAAGTGGCGCTATATCAGTTATATATTCTTTTGTATGTGAGGGGGAAACGTACAAGACTTTAAATGAACCAGGATCCTGTTTTCGACTGGAGCGACGAGACTCGTGCGGAGCATGGCCATCTCGAAATCACCTTGGAAGAACTGGTCATGGTGCCAGGATGAACGAGTGCCGCGCATGGAAATCTTCTCCATGGCGGGCAGCTGGTCCAGGAACGAGGCCACTTCGAGCGGGCAACCGTCCTCGTCCCCGTCGATGTCGATACTGTGGACCAGTGGTGCGAAGGTCGAGACGAGCTCTTGGAAGCCTTCGTTTTCCTGGCGGATGACGTTGCTTTGGAAGGACTCGACGCGCATGTAGACGGAGTGATAGAGCCAGCGTGTTGCGACATCGCTCAGGGCGTGGCATGTGAGACGGACGGCCTTCAAATCTGGGCGGAGCAGGTACCTGAGTATGTGATCGATGAGCTCGAAGGGGAGTTGGTTTAGGGGTTGCATGTTACTTGGTTGGATATGAATGTGAGGAGGAATGTAGATGATCGTATTGTTTTGTGTGGGGCATCGGGTTTTCTGGGACTGATCGGACCCGCCCTGAAACTACAGTTGTCGGAGGACTGAGGAAATGCGGGAGGACAGATGAACACGGTCGCAATATGATGATATTGATAAGTCTTGAAGGTATGGAAAAGATTGCGAATAGTTGCAAGGATACGGAGTGTCAAAAAGAACAATTTATGTGGGAGAACACTGAGAGTCAGCTGACATGTTGCCAATTGCATTCACTGTTGTACAACAACTGTCACCTCTTACTTATGGGATATGTATTGATTTTACTATAATATTTAAACAGATTGATGTAAAGACAGAATATTCATGGTATGGTGTGTTGCTCAATGCCGGCTAAGGAGTGGACCTCTATAGATACACATATATATACCCGAGGTCTCCGTGGATCTACCCTACGGAATTACTCTGTTTGGAGAACATCAAACAGCACGAAAGTTGAATAGGACCATCCAGACCTATAAGAACCAGAATAAACAAGACGATCTAACTCCTTTTCGGCGCCAGTTCGGAGCTTGCCATATCCAGTTTGTAATCTTGGAGACTTCCCCGCACTGCGTGAGACCCACTCCTGTATACTCAGCTACCCTTATATATCTGGTCCTCTCCCATCGAGGGATCAAGATCGAAAGATACAATATATACAATTAGTATACTATACTATAAGTGAACATGACGGCTACACATCCCCTCCCCCGCAAGCTGTGGGAACATCCCGATCCCAAATCCACCCAGATGTGGGACTTCAAGGTCAAGCTCGAGCAGGAAAAGGGCATTGTCCTCCAGGTACGGTCCTCCAACTATTCAACCAGGCAAGGTAGCAAGAACTGACTGGTATATGGAAACAGACATACAATGACCTCTACCAATGGAGCATCAACAACCGAGCGGCCTTTTGGGATTTCTGCTGGAAATACTTCCCTATCATCTACGAAGGCTCCTACACAACTGCCTTCGACGAATCTGCCCGCATGGACAGTATTCCCAACTGGTTCGACGGTGTCCGTGTCAACTTTGCCGAGAACATGCTCTTCACAGCCGACACATCCACCAATGGACCCGCAAAGGTCACGAAAAAGAACAAAGAAGACGGCAAGATCGCCCTGACGCAGATCCGTGAGGGTGGCTCCGAACCCGACGTCAGCATCACTTGGGCTCAATTGCGCCAGAAAACGGGCCGGCTGGTCCAGGCGCTGAAGGCGGCTGGCGTCGTCAAGGGAGACCGCATTGCTGTCGTCGCGAGTAACAGCATCGATACGCTGGTGGTGCTCCTGGCTACCACGGCGCTCGGGGGTCTCTTCTCGTCGGCCTCGACCGATACCGGCGTCACGGGGATCCTGGACCGGCTGCTGCAGCTCCAACCGAAGTGGGTGTTTTTCGACGATGCCGCCGTCTATAATGGAAAACAAATAGACTTGCGCTCCAAGATCGCAGACTGTGTGAGCGGTCTCGCAGGGGTCCGGGAGTTCAAGGGCGTCGTGGCAATGCCTCGCTTTCCTGGCCGGCCGGCCGATGTGACTGCATTGCCCAGAACTCAGACCCTAGCCACCTTCCTGGCGCAGGCTCCATCAGATAATCTGGAGTTCGTGCGAGTCGGCTTCCGCGATCCCTTCCTCGTTGTGTACTCATCCGGGACGACGGGCAAACCGAAGCCGATTGTCCACGGCGTGGGCGGATACATCCTCAACTCGAACAAGGAGGCACGCCTGCACCGCAACAATGGCCCCCAGACAACAGTGCTGCAGTACACCACAACCGGTTGGATCATGTACATGTCTGCCGTTTCCTGCCTGTCCATAGGAGGCAAGCCCATCCTCTACGATGGGAGCCCCTTCCTGCCAGACGTCACGTTCCTCATCCGTCTGCTAGACAAATACAAGGTCACGCACTTCGGCACTTCCCCACGGTACCTGCACGAGTTGCGCAAGAACGGCGTCCAACCGCGGGAGATCGCCGACCTGCGCAATCTCTCCATCGTCACCAGCACGGGCATGGTCCTCTCCGAGTCCCTGTTCGAGTGGTTCTACGACCACGGCTTCCCCGCCCGCGCCCAGCTGGCCAACATCTCCGGCGGTACGGACCTGGCTGCTTGCTTCGGGCTCGAAAACCCGCTGACGCCGCTTTATGTCGGCGGATGTCAGGGCCCCAGTCTGGGCATTCCCATCGCGGTGTATGACCAAGCAGACGAGGGTGCATCCGGCGTCAAGGGCACCGCCGTGCCGGACGGCGTGCCCGGCGAGCTGGTAGCACCTGGCGCGTTTCCCACCATGCCGGTCAAATTCCTGGGAGACGAGGGGGCGCAGAAATACTTTGATTCGTATTTTGCTCGATTCGATAGTATGTCCCCTTTCGCCATACACCTATAATCTGCCCTCAATTATCTCCTCTCTGCCTTCCCTGTCATCACATACGAACCCACAAACTAACCCTCATATCAAAAAATAGACGTCTGGACCCACGGTGACTTCATCAGCATTCACCCAGTAACGAAACAAATCTTCTTCCTCGGCCGCTCCGACGGCGTGCTCAACCCATCCGGCATCCGATTCGGCTCCAGCGAGATCTACAACGTGATCGACACGCAGTTCCCGCAGGAAATCGCCGACTCGATCTGCGTCGGCCAGCGCCGTCCCCAGGACGCAGACGAGTCTGTGATTCTCTTCCTGCTGATGCAGCCCGGGATTTCGTTCAGCTTGGGACTCGTCGGGAGAGTGAAAGAGGCGATTCGAAAGGCGCTGAGCGCGCGTCATGTGCCGAAGTATGTTTTTGAGACGCCTGAGATTCCGGTATGTTTTTTCTCTTGTTCTTTTGCTTCTTCCTTTGCTTCCTTCTTCTTCCTTCTCTTCTTCCTCTGAGAATGAGGTAAAACAAAGACTGACACGCCCAGACAACGGTCAACCTGAAAAAAGTAGAGCTGCCCGTAAAACAGATCGTATCCGGGAGACAGGTCAAGGCATCAGGGACGTTACTGAACCCGCAGAGTCTGGAATTCTACTACCGTTTCGCAGAGGTAGAGAAACTGGTGGCTCCTCCGAAGAGTAAGCTGTAGACATTCGTCTGTTCGGGGTGCACATCGTCGATTCCTCGAGGGTTTATATATCTAAAGGTCATAGATAGTAGACGGACTAGAGCCTCAGCTAGAATAGACAAGTCATCGGTTCTGGGCCATACTACCGGACTCCCAGAGAATGCGTGCCGTATTCTGTAAAGCGTGGGACTGTTTTCAAAGCTCGAGTACCAAGATGCTAAAGACAAGTTACAGTGTGGAATTCAGTGAATGCACTCGACCCAAGTCCGCTGATTTACAGAGATTTCCCACGCAGATTTCATTCTGGTTCTTCACACAATCTTTGCAACCTTCCGTCCCTCCAAAATGTCTTCCAAAACCATCATCCTTTACCGATTCCATCGGGCTTCCCACCCATCCATTCCACCGACACTTCGTTTTCACGAATCAAGCATACATCCGAAGTGAGATATATGGCGCCTGTCATATTGCTGCTCTGAAACCATAGCCACCATGACGTCGTCCGAAATCGAGCATTGTTGTTGTACACTCAGAAGAGAAGTCTGATCATTGACCCTTCGAAAGGAGCTGTCCGGTGAGCATTGTCGTACTAACCGCCTGGCATCATAGAACCACTCCAGTCGTTGTCGTCCGTGTCCAGGATATGACTAGCCATCGAGGCCCCCTCGTCATATTGTCTTGTTATTGGCGAGTCATCGTGATCCATGATCGTCACGATCATAGAAGCCGGCGCTTTTTGTGCGTCGTTCCAGGTGCGTCAGCTTCGTCTGAAATTTTTCTGCGAGCAGAGCCAGTGTTCAGGCCGCTAGGAGTTTGGACTCCAGCCCTAGGTACTGACTGGTCATGAACATTTGATTCCTGTCTCTCCTGCAACATCCGCGCAATTTCCTTGTGACCTCCAGCAGAAGCTGCCTGAAGGGCAGTGTCATATTTTCCACCCTGCACATTCACATCAGCTCCTCTATCCAGTAGGAGTTGCACAGTCTCTTTATAGCCTCTAGCAGAAGCTGCCTGAAGAGCAGTGCCGTACTCTCCACCCTGCGCATTCACATCAGCTCCTCTATCTAGTAGGAGCTGCACATTCTCCTTGTTTTCTTCATGGGCTGAAGCTACCTGGAGAGCAGTGCCATAATATATACCCTGCGTATTCACATCAGCTCCTCTATCCAGTAGGAGCTGTATAATCTCCTTATTATTTTTATAGAGCGAAGCTGCCTGAAGAGCAGTGTCATACTTTCCACCCTGCGCGTTCACATCAGCTCCTCTATCTAGTAGGAGCTGCACAATCTCCTGAGAACCTCTAGCAGAAGCTTCCCGGAGAGCAGTGCCATAAATCTCTGCATTCACATCAGCTCGTCTATCCAGTAATATCTGCACAGTTTCCTTGTGACCCCCAGTAGAGGCTTCCTCGAGAGCAGTGTCATAATAACCACCCTGCGCAATGTTAGCCCCTGTACCCAGTAGTATCTGCACAGTTTCCTTGTGACCCCCAGCAGAGGCTTCCACGAGAGCAGTGCCATAATACCCATCCTGCGCATTATAGGCTCCTCTATCCAGTAAAATCTGCACGGTTTTCTTGTGACCGCTAGCAGAGGCTGCCACGAGAGCAGTGTCATGATAACCACCCTGTGCATTAACATTGGCGTCTCTCTCTAATAGCAGCTCTGCAATACGCTGGAGACCCAATAAGGATATGTAATACAATGGGGATGCCGTCTTTCGAGATGGGTTGAAATAGTTCCACTCTTGCTCTGGATCAAATAATTTACCCCAGACTGCGTATGCTTCCCTTTTCTCAAGGAGGAAGTTAAGGACGCTTTGTTGGACCTTTTCTTCGGTCTCTGCAGATTTCGCATAATCCATCCAATACCGTGCGGAGTACATCGCTAGCGGGAACTGTACCACAAGCTTATCGACCGGACACTGTTCCTTCAGGTGTGATAAGTATGACAAGCAAACTCTTGTCATATCTGCCTTTGCGTTGATCTGTTTGACGGCATTCTGAAATAGTGCACCAACTTTGCGCATGTTCTCTGGGAAGGTCTCTGCAACTTTTGTTGACATGAGATATTGCTGTACAGAGAAGTGTGCCAACTGAATCATCAACTCGTTTGTATCGTCGTCTTCTGCATCATAGTCTCCTGTATCGTCATCCTGAGTCCTTGCAACGAGGGTGACTAGACTTGGACATATTCTCATAATATCTCGGGGGTCTCGCAGCTTATTTTTGGGACTAAACGGAACGTCTCCGTCGGGGTCAACTGCTAAAGCATCGACCATTTCCTTAACCGTGAGGGGTCGTTCTGAGTAAGTAAGGAACTGCAGAATCCTGATTGCGTGATTTCGATGGATCCGGTCAATGTTGGCCAAGATGCGATCGTACGTCCCCTCTAGTGTCTCTGGGAGAGATCTAAGCGACTCGTGAAGCTGTGGGAGATCCAGGCACTTTTTCAGAACATCGAGTTGGCATGTAGCCCATCTGAACCTAGACACAGAGTCAACGCTGGTCGCCTAGGAGGGTTTGGATGCACCCAAGTATTTAGAAATGTATCTTACATTCCATTGGCTTTGTTCACAAGTTCAGTCTCAATCTCATCTTGCACCTCAGGGCTATTCTTCCACCTCCCAAAGTCTTCGTCATTTTGAATTTGCGTATGGACGTATGCGCGAATGTCATTGTTTACAGTACCTTGCTGGATTGGAACAGTACTGTCCTCGTGCAACCAGCGCCTAAGTTTTGATTCAATATCCATTTCTCTCCGACTAGTGGCGAGGACGGAACACTCAGATTTTGCGAGCTGTTCCATTAAAGAAAGGAGATCTTTCCTCGTTTTGCATTCATCAAGAGCATCCAGCACAATTCTAGGCTTTTCGGTGTTTACCAGTTGCAGGAATGTGTTGCAGAGGGATTCATTTGTCGGCTGTTGTCGGCCACCGTTGAACGACGAACAGAGCTTGTCCAGCTCCTCCCGGGAATTCTCACATCGCGAGTAGAGCTGTGAAATAAGAGAGCGGATAAGGTTGTCACAAGACTGTTTATCGACATCGTTGAAATCGAAGAAGAAATAAAGAACAGCATGAGAAGGGCCAAGTTGTTGAGGGAGGTGCTCAATTATCGTCGCGCTCAGAACGGTCTTGCCGCAACCTGGAATCCCATGCAGCCAGAGATTTCGGCGTGTCCCAGACATCCATTCTCTGAACTCCTGGCTTTGGATGAACCAGGAGCCCGTCCCTGTGTGTCTCTGTTTGAGCGCTTTGTTCAGGTTGACCGAGGGATCAGGGGGGTTCAGCCATCCACGTATTTTATTGTATCGGTTGTCTTGCGCGAGGCATCCAACATGGTGAATCATCTGTTCCACATCTGTGCGGTGGTCAGTAAGCAGATTCTTCATTTACGTATTACTGTTTACTGACCGTGTTCAGCTATCTTGACTTTCTTCACCTCCTCCACAGCCATGTGGAAGAATAGCTCCCGAGCATAGGCTGCCGCTGCCGCCGCCGCGTAACGCTGCCACCGATCATTCTTATGCGAGTCGGAATAGTCCGAGATGCCTCGAATAACAAGGCAAGGGAAGTCGGTTAAAGCCCCGGCAGCCTCCATCTCAAAACAGAGGATGTTATACTGTCTTGCTAATTTGTCTCTCAGCTTCCCATTTTTAATCACTCTTTCCCCGGCGGCAATTGTTCCCCTATGTATCACGAGTTGTTCGCCTTGATCGAATGCTTCGTCTTCATCATCGCTATAATCAGCTCGACGACGCACAATGGAGTTAGAATAACATCCACACTCCCGGCAGGAAGCCTTCGGGTCAGGGTGAACATATTCTGCTTTGAATAGGTGGTCCTTGTCAGCTCCAGGATACTTAAATTTCCGCAGGCGTGGACTATTTGTGTCGATACGCGAAAGATGATCGAGAACCGGATCTTTCGGCGCAATTGCACGCCTTGCGTCCATTTTGTTCGCGGCACTGAGTAACACTGCTGGCGGTGGAGTTAGGTAGCCGGTGCGTTGGAACCGGCCGACTTCGGCTTTCCCGTGATCATATTGCACGACCCCTGAATGGTCGTCCACCGGCTTGCTGACCACCACGTGGCCGAGGCGAATGTCTCCCTGTTCGCTCCTTGTCGGTACGCCACCACCTATGCCGACGAGCACACCGAATCTGAGTTGCGGGAAGGTATTTCTCATCTGCGTCACGGCTACTGCCGCAGGGTTATTTCCAGTCGTGGGGAGGCCCGCAATCACGACGTTATGTCCGTTGATGCTGCCAAGAGTGTAGACATTATGGTCATTGGATGACTGTGACAGAAGCTCATGTTCATTGTCCAGCATGACCGTAGCAGCGGTCTGCTCGATAACTAGAGGGCAGATCCAAGCCACCGTATAGGCATCATGAGTGAGTCGGGGCTTGGGCGATGACATGATGACAGTCGTTTGGCTGGGAGAAAAGATATATGTATATCTGTGGACAATTGATACTGTGGTCGTTGATCACAACAGTGAGATGAAGGAGTAGTATTGTTGCAATAGGAGCTGTGTTGTGAGAAGGACAAGCTGGCCAGCACAACAGCCAGTTTAAGTCACATGTGTTGAGAGATCATATTGGAGGCTGATGCAGCAGGGCGGTCAATGCGTTGGCAGCCTCAGCTTCTACCTTGCTTGTTCGCACTAGCTTGATCTTGCCCAAGGCACTGTTTCTATTTTAGTAGCTGGTCTCTTGCAATGCGGTATACTAACACTGACTAGATAAACATATATGAACAACAAGACATGTCACTTCCTTATGTCGTATCCACTTTAGCTATAGAGCAAGGGCTCGCAGTCAGTCCAACACGTCCCCACTGCGCGCCAGTGACGTGCGGATTTGTGGTTAAAAGTATATGGGCAACAGCAAGCGAGGATAGTGAGTATACCCCTACTAATGGTGAACTGCAAGGGAGCGAGCTGCGTTGGCTGGCCGTCGAAATGACCATTTCTGCCACTCAGCATTAGGCTGTCAGGCGCGTGGATGAATATAAAGATAGTAATAATAATGATAAATTTATGTGTAAAGCATCGTGTGGTGGTAGGGTTCGAAAACATATCTCTCCACGCATATTAGGGAATGCGGTTTCGGGTGGCCCTTTTTCCAGTCTAATCTGTACTAGATGGTAAGCAGCAAACATCAATACGAGACGCCAGGGTAGGGATATCAGGCAAGTTGGCCAATGATGAGCCGTGATTCTAATGAAGTGAACAACACCATGCGAGTTCTCACCCACTGTCACACACTAATCCATGCGAGACATACAGCCTGCGATACCAATGGCGACAAGCCAAATCCATTCGTCATGAATAATAGGTACAAGAGGAGCCAGAGAAGCATAGACAAGAAGGGGAAGACCAAAACCATACTATATGCACCAACTCTATACGCCGTGGAAATCAGAAGAAGACGCGGGCCCAGCCGTGGGGAAGGAGCGAAAAAGGAACGGGGTGGAAGGAGCCATGGGTGGAAGGAACGATGGGTGGATGAACGGGGAAGGGGAGTGGGAATAGAACGGGAAGGTAGTCTATTTGTTGTGTATGAGGAGGTTGCGGAATGAGTCCCAGTGGTCCGAGTCCGCATAGCTAGGATTGTTAGTCAACAAATGTGGTGTAATAGGAAAAGAATAAAGGAGGGAAACTAACATGTAAACCATGCTGCTCCGAAGACTCGACATGAGAGTTTCAGGATACCAGCGGAAGATATACATGACGAAAGCCCAGCTAAGAGAGGCGAACACCGGCCAGGCGTTATTCTCGATCTGCGTCCGCGATTCAGGAGTGATGAGAGAGGAGAAGGGGTGCATATTGGGCTGGACGGCGAGTTTGCCGGCAGCCAGGACCACGCGCGCAAACACGTAGATGACGATCTGTGGTCATTTGTCAGTTAATCATCGTCAATATCGAATAATTCCCACCGGCAAAATTAGGCGAATACACACCTGCTGCGTAACACTAGTCTTATGTCGTCCGAACACGGCATAACCTCCCAGGGCGCCTGCAAAGAAGCTGTCATATGGACCCTCCTTCCCCACACCAGCGGGGTTCAAATTGCGCAGAGCCAGCATGACACTCTTATATATGAAAGCAAAAGTCGCGAGATTGCGAGCATGCTGACGGGTAGCCTTGAAGACGAGTTTGGCCTTCTCGCGGAAACTGCAGCGGGGATCAGCCGGGTGCGGGAGGGTATTGCGACGGAGGCGTCCTTACGTTCCGGAACGGAAGAGGAAGATCATCCTATTGGAGACAAATGCCAGGGATCAGTATCATCCATTCGACAGTTATCCATTCGACAATTCCTTCATCCACCAGGGAAAGAAGCAACGTACACCAAGGCGTGCGGGAAGCGCACTTTCGCGCCGTAAACGGCGCCATTTCGGATCCCCTTGAGGAGCGACAAGAGGGGCGCCAGATCCGGGTTCTGGACCAAGGTGTCCAGGTGAGACTGTACAGCGATTTAGATAACCACTCTGGAAGTATTCTGAATACAGTACATACCACAAGAGCGTCCATGGTGTCTCGTTGAGTGGGACCTCGGTAGACCGGCTGGGAGGAACAGGCGGGTTGGAGATTGACTTCACCGGCGGAGATCTCCGGGGGCGCTGAGGATCATGGGTTGAGCGGAATGTGATCGGGGAAGAAAAAGAACAGAGAGAAACTAAGAATAGATAGAAGTTGTCGAGCTATTAGTGTCAGGAATCCGCTGAGATAGCCGGGGAGGGGATGTGGAGTTATCCGCGTTCACTCCGTACGTTGGGAAGACCCTCGGCATGTGAGTCGGCGCAAAACGTCATGTCACGTGTTGTATACACCATCGACACTCGGATAGCATCATGTTGCGATATACAAGGGTATTTCTGCTCGGCTACAAAGATATAATGACGCCTTGACTTCGTTAAGTAATGCTATATATATTCTGTGTGGTACTTTGAGAATAGTACAGACAGCGACAATCAGCCATCCAGAACAGAGTCAGACTAATCCGGATAAAGGCCGGCAACTTTTTGTAGCAGATAGAATAGACCTATACACAGTAGGGCACCCAGAAGTCGGTCGAACCGGTTCATCGCAGGAAGGGAAGTAAAAAACTATATCAAACCACCGGGAAACGCCTCGTGCAGAATGGGAAATAGAATCAGACAATGCACACGTTATATCCGAACCAAGGGACATCCATCTCTTCCAACAGACTCCCAGTTCATGCAGTTCTCGCCTTCTTGTGTCCCTCATCCTCTGAAACCTCATCAACATCCATCATCTCAGCATCATCCTCCTCATCCGATTCCATCCCCGCGCGCCGCTTCAAACCCTTCATCTTGCGGGTCTGCAAGCCACCCAGATCCTGCTTAGCCAGATGCACCCGGCCGACCTTGTCACCGATCGAGTCCATGCTGATATTCTTCTTCATCTTGATATCCTCATTCGGCCTCTTGCCCTGCTTCATCGCCTCCTTCATAAGGTCACGAGGCGCCTCATGCAGACGGCCCACCTTAAAGTCGAACTTCGGCCCGAACTCATCCAGCTCCACCCGCGGCAGCTTATGCCCGCTGCGCTTCGTGCGGATCTTAAACCACCGCAGGTGAATCACAGGCGCCAGACCCTCCGTCGGCTCATCAGCAGCCAACATCAACGCATACTGCAGACCTTCGGCATCGATCTTCTCCGACGTCTCCCCCTTAAACATATCCACAAACATGCTCTTCAGCATCTGATGCGGCGTCGACGTCGCATCATCCCACGCACTCCCCGAGTAAATCATCAGCGGCCGCATCCCAACCCCAACCTGCATACTCAGGTTATTCATCGCAGGGTTCTCCTCCCCATCCGGACGCGGCAGCAGCATCAACTCCGCCATGTCGAGCACCTTCGCGTTGAACATGCGCACCAGCGTCACCGAGTTCGGCCGCTTCTTCGAGCTGCTCCCGAACACCACCACGCCGCACTCGTTCTTGTCGGCCAGGAATTCGAGGCTCTCGGCGTTCTCGAACGGGTGGATGTTCTCGTTCTTCTTGTGGAAGAGCACCGAGTTCGGCCGCGTCAGCGAGTGGAAGGTCTTCAGGACGGTCTGCAGCGGGCCGGGGCATTTCGATCCGTGCATCAGCAGCGTGCGCTTCGGCGGCTCGACCAGCTGCGGTTCTTTGGCTTTGAGCAGCCGCGCGGTGCGCGGGTTCTTGGGTTTTCTGCGTGGTCGATTTCATCAGTATGATCTTGTTTTGTGGGCTATATGAGCGTAAGAAGGAAATACATACACTTCTCTGAGCATCTTGGCAAGTTCTCCGGGGGCGTGGATTCAACCTGCGTCGTGGGCTGCTTGTCGCGGTAAAATTGGGTGGGAAAAGAATGGAAGAAAAAAAGTTTGGCGGTCAGGTCTTGGCACCGCTTATCGATAAGCCGTCGTCACGGCAGTATCCAGGTCCACCAAGCAATATGACTACCGACCAGATCCATACCTAGGTGGTTAGTTAATGTTACGCTAGAAGTAAGTCAAAAGGTTTTCTTTTTTTGAAAAAAAAATAACATTATAAAGTTTATTGAATTCGTCTGTCTTGGCAGTGCTATATGCATAATACTCTAAAGAAAAAGTGCAAAATCTTTACTCCAGGCGCAACTTTTCAAACTCGCGAATCTGCTCCTCCAGCTGAGCCGACTCGATCTCGGCGTTGCGGAGCTTCTGCTCTTCCATCTGGCGCACCTCGGGCTTCGCCTTCGCCTGCCACGCCGCAGAGCCGATGAGGCCCTGTTGGCGGCGAACAACCTCACGGGAGCGTTCCAGGCTCGCCTTGGCCTTCTCCTCCTGCTCGAGGGCAACCTCCTTGGACACGTGGAGGTAGACAGACGCCTGGGTGTTGACGGGGGCGACGACGCACCCGGCCGGACGGGTCGGGTTGTCCGGGCCCCGCACGGTGAGCTCGCCGAGAGTCTTGCCACCCAGGGACTTGATGCTGGTGAGCTCGTCGGAGACGGCCTTGTAGCTGGCTGCGTCGTAGGTCGAGATGGTGATGTCGCCCTTGGTCTTGATCTCATAGGAAGCCAAGATCGAGCGGATGGCCTTGGAGGTGTTGAGGATGAGCTCGTAGGCCGCCTCAGCCTCGGGGTTGTGGAACGCGGGGTCGAACTCGGGGAACTTGGCCTTCATGATCGAGATCGTCTTGTCACCGGGACGGCGGGGCAGACGCTGCCACAGTTCCTCGGTGAGGAAAGGCATGATGGGGTGGATCAGGGCCAGCGCGCCCTCGAGAGCCGTGTAGAGCGTCTGCTTGGCCGACTCCTGCATTTCGGCGGGGGCGTCGGGCGACAGCAGGTACTTCGAGTTCTCGATGAAAACATCGCACAGCTGCGCGTACCAGTACTGGTAGATGACGACGGCAGTGTTGTTGAAATCGCGCTGTTCCAGGGACGCGTTGACCTCCTTGGCGGCGGTCGTGAACTTGTGCAGAATCCAGCGCTCGGAGAGCGACTCGTGTCCGGTCTTCGAGGGAGTGGCCTGGGGCTTGAAGTCGTCACCCAGCTTGCCAAGAACGAACTTGGTAGCCTGGTAGATCTTGTTGCAGAAGCGGCGGTAACCGTGAATGACCTGGATATCAAAGGCAATATCGCCACCTAAGATACAGCGATTAGAAAATCCCGTCGACGGTCCAACAGTGGAGCAGGGAAAAGGAAAACTTACCGCCAGTGGTGTAAGACACCAGGGCAAAGCGCAGAGCATCAGCACCACATTCGGGGATACCCTTGGGGAACGCCTTCTTCTGGTACTTGGTGGCAGTAGCAACCTCCTTTTCGGCAAGGTTACCGGTGAGCAGCTTGGCGTGGAGGTCGGGAAGGGCAATGCCTTCCATAACATCCAGAGGGTCAATCACGTTACCCAGGGACTTGGACATCTTACGACCCTCGGAGTCACGGATCAAGGAGTGGCAGTACACCTCCTTGAAAGGAATCTTGCCGGTCATCTTGATGCCCAGCATGATCATGCGGGCAACCCAGAAGAACAGAATATCCCAACCAGTCTCGAGGACAGTGGTAGGGTAGAGGTTCTCCAGGTCGTGGGTCTGACGGGGCCAACCCAGCGTGGAGAAGGGCCACAATCCGGAAGAGAACCAGGTATCGAGGACGTCAGGGTCGCGCTCCAAGGCGAATTTCTTGCCGGGGAACTTGGCCTCGGCCTTCGTCCGGGCCTCGTCCTCAGTACGGCCGGTGACCCAGTAGTTGCCGTCGCTTTCGTCGACATCCTCGCCCTCGATCTTCACGAGGTAGGCCGGGGCCTGGTGGCCCCACCAAAGCTGACGGGACAGGCACCAGTCGTTGATGTTTTGCATCCAGCGGAAGTAGCTCTTCTCGGCGGATTCGGGCTTGATCTTGATCTCACCGTCCTCGACGGCCTTGATGGCGGGCTCCGCGAGGTCCTTCATCTTCATCCACCACTGAGGCTTGAGGATGGGTTCGATGACATCGTTGGACTTGGCACAGCGGGGGATCTTCATGGGGTTGTTCTCCCACTTGACGTACAGGCCCTTCTCCTTCAGCATCTCGATAACCTTGTAACGAGCGTCGAACCGCTTCATTCCAGCGAAGGGACCGGCCTTGTTGTTGAAGGTTCCGTCGTCGTTCATGACGGAGATGGATTCGAGGTTGTGGGCCTTGCCACGGTTGAAATCGTTGAAATCGTGAGCGGGGGTGATCTTCACCGCACCGGTACCGAACTCCGGGTCGACCTCGGGGTCGGCGACGATGGGCATCAACCGCTCAATGAAGGGGTGGCGGGCATTCTTGCCGATCAGGTGCTGATAACGCTTGTCGTCGGGGTGGACGGCGATACCGCTGTCACCAATCATGGTTTCGGGACGGGTCGTGGCGATCTCGATTCTCTCCTTGCTCCCATCGACCTCATAGCAGAAGTGCGTCAGGACACCGAACTCGACCTTGCGCTCGTAGCCCGGCACATCCAACAGGGTGCGTCCCTCGACCTCCTTGTTCTCCACCTCCAGGTTGGACAGCGACGTGTTCAGGGCCACACACCAGTTGACCAGACGGTTGGCGCGATAGATGATGCCCTCTTCGTGGAGGCGGACGAAGGTCTCGGTGACGGCAGCGGACAGGTTGGGATCCATCGTGAAGGCCTCACGGGACCAGTCCATCGATCCACCGACTCTCTGCAGGGCGTTTTTGATGTTGGCGTGGTACTCGTGCTTCCAGGCCCACACGCGGTCCGTAAACTCCTTACGGCCGAGGTCGTGGCGGGTCTTCTGTTCCTTCTTCCAGAGCATTTTCTCGACAACGCTCTGGGTAGAGATACCGGCGTGGTCCATACCCGGCAGCCACAGGGTCGTCTTGCCCCTCATGCGCTCCCAGCGGATCATGGTATCTTGGAGGGCATTGGTCAAGGCGTGACCCATGTGGAGGGAACCGGTCACGTTGGGGGGAGGAATGGGGATGACGAAGGCACCCTCGGGCTTGACCTTGTTGTCGGGGCCGAATTCGGGCTTGAACAGTCCGCGCTCCTCCCACCATTCATAGCGTCCAGCCTCGATGGCCCTCGGGTCGTAGGCGTCGGTGGTCTTTTCCTTCTCGACCTTGTTGGCTTTCTTATCGGCCTTGGGGGCCGCGGGCTTGGCCGCGGCAGCCTTGGCCTGCTTCTCGGCGAACTTCTTCGCCTTCTCGGCCTTTTTGCGCTCTTTCTCCACTAATGATCGCATCCAGCGTTAGAAAAGGGAAGAAAAATCTTGACAAAGGGTTCACCCGTCTCAATATCAAAAGTCCATCCATGCGCCAAGGGTCTTGCAACAAAGTAACAAACGACATACACTCTTTCTCGGTCTTCACCTTCGGAGGGGCGGCAACCGCATCGGCGTTCTGGTTTCTCGTCTGGTCATCGGCCTGAGGGGGAGGGCTCACGACGGGAGCTGCGCGCTCACCGGCTATAAAACGTTCACGACATTAGTCCCGCTGTCCAATGACCGTCACATCCACGGCGACGACAGGGACGAAATACATACTCGGATTCTGGGGGGCAGAGGATTGAGCCATTCTGGAAAATGCACGATAAGTCGGAGGGGGAAATCTCCAGGGCGCCGATCGCGCCACGAGTTGTCGGATAAGTATCTTGACAGCGGGGTGAGTCAGACCGCGATAGAGCGAGCGAGAGAGAGAACAAGGAGGGGGAGGGGCGGTTGTTGTGCGAATGCGGGCAACTAAATTATTTCCTGCCGCAGAGTAAAAGACCGGAACGAATCAGCGAATGAAACGACGACGTTGGGTGGTAGTGGTGGAGAATCGACTGGAGGGTCTTTTCAACTCTGGTTCTCGTACCGTGGAGGGGGACTACGTTAGGCCGATGGTCGGGCTAACATAGTACTATAGTACAATCTGAGGGGATTGAGTGGATTGCGGTGGTCGTTGACGATCGATCTCTGTCTCCTGGGGATCCACGTTGTCTTCAGTTTCTGACTCTGTTCATCTTTGCGGCTTTTCCGGCGAGCGAAGAAAACACGGATGTCACGTGGTGCGCCGATACGGATAAGAGGCTTATCTTATCGGCCGTCGAGCCCTAAATCTCCCTCCTGGGAAGAACAGATGAGGGAGGTTCTACTCTGCCTGCCTGTCACGATTGTTGTCATGTTGCTGTGCGAATCATAAAGCAAAAGGATGCAGATATTGGCGGGACAAACATGACTCGGCTCTTTCCATGACTCCGTGTCGAAAAGGTCCTGCGATATTGCCCTGCGCATAGTGGAACCCGGCGTGAAGCATGTGCGATATATAGCTGACGATGAGGGAGACTCACTCCTATAAAGATGAGCAATGGTATTTCTAGATAGCCTTGCAACGTCTGTCCTGGTAGACCTTTCAATGGCTGGCCACTAGCCTGCATTTCAATATCTGCACCTACTAGGGCTCAATCATCGGGCCAGATTCGAGTTCAAGGGTAAATGGCGAAAGACTCCTACGAACATAAGTCGGGATATTAAGCTTGACATTCTCAACCCTACCTACTCTCCTACCATAGCATGTTGGGTAGAACTTATTATGCTCACTGAGTCTGATACTGATTACTTGGTGTTGCTGTTCCCACGATACCGTTCTCTGCGAGATATATACTCCCGCATCATCACTACAGCCAAAACGCCCATGGAATCACGAATAAACCTTTGTCTATCTGGCCTCCTAACCAAGGCGGCTGCCGATTGGGATCTATTTCACAAAGCATTGTTCATCCCTTCAAAAGAAAGCAGACCCTCACGCCTTTCAATGACTGATCAAGTATGATTTGTTCACAGGCAATGGTATTGGAAATAGAATAGTCATAGGCATAAACTTAAATGCAAAACATTCACAGAAAAAAAGCAAAGAGGGCAGGCATAAAGCAGACAAACAAGCAAGATCCCATCAACACCAGTCCAACATGACACGGGGAGAAGAGAAATCGGGAATAAAAAGGGACAGAGAGAGGCTGGCTGTGTGGTTACGCAGAATTAAACAGGA
Source organism: Aspergillus neotritici (assembly GCA_023619815.1). Taxonomy (NCBI): domain Eukaryota; kingdom Fungi; phylum Ascomycota; class Eurotiomycetes; order Eurotiales; family Aspergillaceae; genus Aspergillus; species Aspergillus neotritici. Next base: position 343,931 of record JALZYL010000014.1, read on the forward strand.
AGGAAGCTCGCTACCGTCGCACGGGGGCACGGAGGATTTTGAGCTGAGATGGACGGTAGCCAACTGATTAGGTGTAAGTCATCTGTTCATCATCGTCGTCGCTGTCGATATGCCATAATTCATTCTCCACGCCCTTTCCGATCGTACCGGCCCAAGACAACCAGAAAGTATGGCAGAACCTGATCGGTTTTTTTTTTTTCTTTTTCCCATTCTGGTTTCTTCTGTCTTAGGCCCCCTGTTTCAACCGAGAAACCACATTTCAAATCATGCAGATCAAGTAATCCAGATTGCCAAGCACTGGGCAAGGCACCTAGAGCGTCCCGGAACATGAGGGAATATGGTTCGTTTCGACGCCTCGAGCTCAGGCCGACGTCGCGTTATTCCTCCGCGCTTCGGTGGTCCGGACTACCTCAAAGAACGGGTGGGCCATGGCTTCCTGGGCGGTCAGACGCTCCTACACGAGTGGTCAGTTACCCTGAAAACAGCCGATGGGAAAACGTTGACATACCGCATGGTCATAGCGCAAGAGCTTGTCCAAAAAGTCAATCGCCTCCTCGCTGACGAATCGCTGGTTTTCAGCGTTGATAAAGCTATGCCAGGCCTTGCGAGGGAAGCGGGAGAGGATCTCATCGTATTGGGGATCCAGCTCGATCTCGTACTTGTCCAAGTACTCGAACAGCTCCTCGGTACCCAGGACCTTGGCAATCTTGACCAGCTGGTCGGAGTTGCTGTTACCGTGGAAGAAGGGCTCTTTGCGGAAAATCATAGACGCGAACATGGCTCCCAGCGACCACATGTCCAGCGAGTAGTCGTACTCCTGGAAATCCACCAGCAGCTCAGGACCCTTGAAGTAGCGCGATGCGACTCGCACATTGTACTCGGTGCCCTTGTGGTAGAACTCAGCCAGTCCCCAGTCGATCAAGCGAAGCTGATGCGCATTAGCCCATGTCACAATCCGACGATACCTGGGAAACCAACCTTGCGCTTGTCGTGATCGATCATGACATTATGCGGCTTGACATCACGGTGCATGATACCCTTGCTGTGGCAGAAGTCCAGAGCCTTCAGCAGCTCAAAGACATAGAAGCGAACGTCGTAGTCGGAGAACCGCGGGTAGAGGGTGCGGAAGTCGGTGTTGTTGACATATTCGAAGACGAGACTCGGCGTTTTGCTCTGACTGTCCCGGACCACGTCCAACAAAGCCACCACGTTCGGACCGCCCGCCAGATTCTGCAGGATCTTGATCTCTCGCTTGATCTTCTTCTTCTTGACCGGCTTGAGGACCTTGATGACACATTTCTGGTAGTTGACGACGTTGATGCCTTCGAAGACTTCCGAGTACTTTCCACGGCCTGGCGGGTGATCTCTTAGTATGCGGGGTCCTGATCCAATTGTAGAACAGATGGGGAATGGCTGCCTTACCGATCTTACGGACCACCTCGTAGTTTTCCAGAACCCCCCAGGAAATGTTCACACTGTCATAGTCCCAGTATGACCGGGGCATCCGGTCATTGACATCGGAGTAGACGCGCGCCATGATAACGGCGGCCGACAACCAACACTCTGTAGATCAACCCACACAATCGAGATCTCGTCGACGATGACCTTCACAGCGACGGCGGGGTAGGGCTGAGGGGTGCGACTGACGGGTTGCAGAGGGATTGAAGGATCGAGAAGAAACGAGGACCGACAACCGCAGCTGCAAGACTAGGGGTAAACCAAGCCTGTCCGAACCGTGCAGCCGTGCTATCGTCCGAGAGCAGCGATGACAGCCAAGATGAAATCTGGGCAGGCAATTCTTATACGCAGATGATGATCGGGCGAACTTCCCAGCATTAATTTCGGCTCCGCCTTTGCACGGGTCACGTGGTGTCCGGTATCGTGCTTATGTAATGGTCACGTCGGAGAAGGGTTGATGCGGGTCCGATTTTCAATTTCCTTTCTCGGACAGGTTCATCTATATCATGGATACACCTCTGGATGCCTCTTGAGAAACAACCAGTGGAAGATCGTCGGTCCTTTAAAGCGTTCAAGCATCTCCGTCGTCATGTTCTATGATCTCAACGTCCCTTACAGCCCGGATGATCCCGAGATCTCCCACACCCTCAATTTCCTAGCTGAACGTATGTCATTTTCCCCTCTCCCGGCACAAGACCTGCCGGCCTGCAGAAATGCTTGACCACATGAGACGCTGACCTGACTCGCAGTGGGTTACACCACGGTCGCTCTCTCGCAAACCGTCGCGGGCAAGCTGCCTACCGATCTATCACCACCGCCAGTACCCGCGAACACCCCCAAGGGCCTGACACTCCTGACCCGCCTGAACCTGACCTTTTCCGACCCCGCGCAGAACCAGCGGCTCAACAACCTGGCCCAGGTCTATGACCTCGTCGCGGTCCGCCCGACCAACGAGAAATGTCTCCTGAACGCGTGCACCAACCTGGACTGCGATGTGATCTCGCTCGACCTCTCCGTGAGACACCCGTACCACTTCAAGTTCAAGATGCTCTCGGCCGCCATCGCACGTGGGATCCGTCTTGAGATCTGCTACGGCCCGGGCGTCACGGGGAGCGGGCCCGACGCGCGACGGAACCTCATCGGCAATGCGATGTCCTTGATTCGTGCTACTCGTGGGCGAGGCATCATCGTCTCGAGCGAGGCCAAACGGGCGTTGGGGGTACGGGCGCCGTGGGATGTGATCAACCTGACGTGCGTTTGGGGGTTGTCACAGGAGCGGGGGAAGGAGGCGATCTGCGAAGAGGCGAGGAAGACGACGGCGCTGGCGAAACTGAAGCGCACGAGCTGGCGGGGAATCGTGGACATCGTGGACGGAGGCAAGACGGTTGAACGGAAGGGCAGCGCACCGAAGGGTCAGAAGGGTGCGGGGAAACAGAAAGGGGCACCGGCTGAGAACAACGGTGATGGGTTGAAAAGAAAGGCGTCTGTTGGAGCGGAGACTACCACCGATGAGCCGGAGAAACCTCTGTCTAAACGCGAAATGAAGCGCAGGGCCAAGAAGGCGCGCTTGGCTATGGGGGACCCAGAAGGTGGCTCGGAGGTTCCCGCTGCTGGCTAACAGGTTGATCTGAAGTGTGGACTATACATGGACCAGCTTGCACTGGCTGTTCCGTCGTGCTGCATTTGAGTTCTCTGGAAAAAGCCGTTGGTCTTGCAGACAGGATCGTCACCTGGTACACAAACAATGTACCTGTATGATGCACCGAGGCTCGCCATACCACCCACGCCTGAACATCAGGAACGCAGGGTGGAGTGAGCTACACAAATCACTCGTCTGGATATGACTTACCCGGGCAGGCAAACAGACCTGCCCACTACTGGAAGTCTGGATCGACTCTCGAAGGCATGAACCGGCTACTTACGTCGAGAACAACAGATGGTATGGATTTTCCATACCTCTACTTCATCTTACAGCCTCTCGATCTCGATTCGCAGACCATCAGGGGTTACCTCGCATGCTAAGTACTCAAGCTATATGAGATGATTCGCATGCGTGGCAACACTTATGACAGAGCCAGTTAGTTACCTACCTATATAGGTATTCTACGAATATACATGGCATGGCTAGCTGCACGTCTACTTCATTGTTATATTCTACTTGGCTATGGTAGACTGGCCGATCTCGTAGTAAACACCATTCAATGCGTAGCTCTCATAGTCCCTACAATGGTATTCCTATTCCAGCCTAGATACATCCAAAACTATAATCAAAACAAGTACTTCGTCAACGTATTTTCATCAACAGACGCAGACGCAGACACAACTACATGTATAATAGAGCTAGCTACATATATAGGCCCAGTTACAGCTACCGTACAGCACAGAACCGTAGAGATAGAGATAGAGATACAGCCCCTGATTTAACACTAAATAAATAAATAGATATATAGATAGATAATAAAAGAAAAGAATAATCCGATCGCATCATATCTCATATTCACCATTCATTACAAGAACAAATAGAAAGAAAGAAGAGAGAAAGGAACCACAAGGAAGAGTAAAAAGTAGTAATAGTAGCAGTAGTAAAGTAAGAAAAGAAAAGTAGGTGATAGGTAATAAAGATGAATAAATAAATAATATGGAATAAAATAGGATAGAAAGGAGGAATAAGAAAAGAAGAAGGAGAAGAAGAAGAATAAAAAGAAGAAGAAAGCGTGCAAATCCCCAAGCATCCATCCATCCATCCATCCATCCATTCTTCCTTTCTCCCCCATTCATATCATAACGCATACCTAGAACAACCGTAGGCAGATAGATACCTAGGCACCCACCCAACAATCAAGGGAATAAATAAAAGCCAACCCATCGAAACAAACCATTGAACGAATCACCCGATGCTTTTGTCACAGCAACAAAAGAAAAGGAAAAATAAAAAAAAAGAAAAGAAGAAGATTACTCCTCCCCCTCAACCTCCACCAAAACCCTCAAATCCCCATCCATCCAGTCCACACTACTAGCCGACAACAGCGCAATGGTCCACTCGCCGTCATTGTGCACCGTGGTCAGCCCATCCGGGAGCCATACTTTGAATTTCCACGGCGGGGTGGAAGCCGCGGTCCATGTTGCTGGGTCGAGGGCTGACGAGGAAGAGTCGGACGGCGGAGGAGGAGGAAGGCCCGGTAGTTGGCCGGCGAAGCGGCGGGCGATGAGCTGGCGCATTGTTTCGAGGTCCGGGCAGTGGCCGGCTGGGAGGTCGAAGCGGGGGAGGGTGCGTTTGCCGTTTTGGAGGATGTTGACGCGGAGGGAGATGGGAGGTTGTTGGGTTGTGTTGTTACTGTTATTGGTATTGGTGTTGTCGTTGGTGTTATTGGATGGGGGCGTGGTGGTGGTGACTGGGTTTGGTGGGAGGGGTGGGAAGGCCTGGGGATGAGAAAGGCCGTGGGTGGATGAGACTTCTTCCTTGGCGGAGGAGAGGCTATCGCGGATGACGCGCGAGAGGTCGCGGATGATGCTGCTCGCACTGTATAGGGGTTAGAGTCATGTCAACGAGCTGGAAGGGGGAGAGAGAGAGCGTACAATTCATTCCGGGCTGGCCGATTGGAACCCCCAATCCTCCACCGCAGGTCAGCAGTGGCATGGGAATCCAAAATGCGGCCGACATTCTCGTCCTCGCACGGCGTGGGACAGTCGGCGCCGCCGTGATGATAGACCTGATAATGGCTGTCCACGGCGGCGACGAGCCCGCGCCAGTCCGACGGCTGGAGGCCAGAGAGCTGCCACAGGTGATTCAGCTCGTAGTTCTGATTGTAAAAGTCGTACGACTTGGAGACTGTGTTCCAGTCGGTCGGATAACCCTGGGGCAGGAGGTCCGTCAATCCCATCTCCAGTGGGTGGTGGTGCGAGGGGGGCTCCATCTGGGCGTAGGACGAGGCCGACATGGGCGGCTGGCTGCCAGTGTACTCGTCATGCAGATCGTGCTGTGTGTGGATCTGGAGATGGTCGTCGCCGCCGAACCGCGAAGTACTCGGGCTGTTGAAGTTCGGGAGACTGTCTTCGGTCTTGCGGCGCCGGCGCTCTTCACCCCCGCCCCTCCTCGTCTCCACTGCGTACTGCCGTTGGCGTTCGTTCGTCACCATCCGTCGCAGCAGCGGGATGACCAGGGTGATAATCTTCTGCTGGTCCCGTGGCCAGACATACGTCCTCGGACCCATGCCCTCGTTGACGACGTTCTCTCCAAAGAAGCGCTCGCCATGGCCCTCGCCCTCGAGGAACTGGCGCACGCAGTTCCACAGTCGTAGCTTGACCATCTCTGTGTCGCCCTTGCCCCGCTGTCCGACGCACTCCCGCCGTTCCAGGTACTTGTCGTCGAGCATGTATGCCTTGGCGGCGGCCTGCAAGTGGAGGAAGTTCTCCGGCGACAGCTCCAGCGACGAGAAGAGCTTCGACATAGGCGGACGGGTGCATTTCTTGTTTCCCGCAGACCCCTTATTGCTGGATGGTTGTCGGAAGAGCGCCGCAGCCGAATGCAAGCCAATGGAGCGCGCGTCCGCCAACGTCTGGATCGGGGCGGTCCGAATCTCCAACCCCTCTCCGCCGTAGTGGTGGGGATGTTGCTGCTGGTGTTGTTGCTGTTGCTGGTGCTGGTGCTGCTGTGGCGTCCCCGCGAGACCCGCACCGGAGGGGCCAGCCGTCAGCGCCGGGTCGAGGGGCTCCTCGTTCCTCTTTCTTTTCTTCGTAGCCGTCCGCGTCAACCCGGTCGACTGGCCCGTCTGCTCATGGGCCGAAGCGGACCCCGGTCCCCGCAGCTGTCTCCCCGCACCCATATTGGCCCCAAAGTTCGCATCGCCGAACCCATCATCGTCGATGTGAATCTCCGGCCCGTACCCATCCAGATGATGCTGATGTCCTGTCGCCCCAGCGGCCGCAGCGACCGCCGCGGCAGCCGCCCACTCCGAGACGTCCTGCCCGGCAGCAGCTGTCGCGGCTTCTACCAGGCCGGCGAGTTGGTTCTCGTTGGGCGCATACCCCCCAGCCGCCATGTGCGTGTTCGAATCGACATTGGATGCGGCGGCGGTATGATTCGTGGAGAAATCCGGCGCCGAAGTGGTCGGAGGATGTTGGCCGTTGGAGCCCGAGGCCGATGTCATTATTGGTGGTGAGATGTCGCGAGTGCGATCGCTCCGAAGCGAGTCAAACAAGCGAGGGATCGCGTGAGGTTGGCGAAGCGAAACTGGGACAGCCTAGAGGGTGTGTGTATGTGTTGTGGTGGCAGTCGACGGGGTATTTCCGTAGAATGATCCGGACCTTGACCCCGATATGATCGTGACGAACGCAGGGATTTCCCAAGATATCACGGCGGAGCCAGCGACACTCCACCAGACGCAAGTCCACAAGCGCCGAAAGTATATCCGTCGAGAAAGTAAATGCGATAAGAAGCGTTGCGCCAAAGCTCCCAGCAGTCCGGTCGGCCCGTCGTCGTCCAGCAAGGGACACAGGGGAGTAAAAAAAGAAAACAAGACCGGATGGGTCAACCGGTCCCGTCACGTCCAGGACAGGAGTCGCAACAGTGGAAGAATCCGGTCTGCACGACCACGAGAACAGATGGGAAGCTTCGAGCTTCCAATCGAACCAACAGGCAAGTCGCGTCGAGATTCGCGATCGATGGATCCGATAATGGTCGCGGGTCCTGATGACGCTGTTTGTGTGGTTTGAAGGAACGGCAGACAGTGCAAACTCTGCAGGGCTACAAGTCACGGGAGGTTGATCCGGAGGGATGATCCGTTACGAATCGGGTAGGAAAGTCCGCTGCTGACTACGCACTGCTGCCTAAATGGTCAGGCTACACAAAACACCACGATCTGATCATACAGATAAGTAGAAGATAATCACAATGATCCAATTTGGAACCTGCCAAAATATGACGCTATGCGATCTGCGCAAGTGGTATCCACGCATTCGAAAACATTCAAACCGGATATCAAACATCCAACACCGACCCCAGCCGTTCGTCAAAAAAACACAATATAAAAAAGATCAATAAAATCACAAGAACCAACCCCATCGGGGAATACCCAGCAAGGGACAACCGGCGATCCCACGGGACAATCAAAATGGGAAATATCAACACGAAAAAAGAAAAAAATAAATAGAACAAATAGATCAATGGCGGCGATCAACGTGCCACCGGCTTAAAAGCCGTCTCCCTCCTTCCAGGGTCGCCCCGCTTCGTGGGCGCGCGCCTGCGGATCCTCTCCCCGGATGGTGGCATTGATGAAGGTCTCCTCGATGAGTAACTCCTGCTCGACGATCTGCTTCTCGAGCTCGACGTCCTGCCCCGGCTCGGGGATCTGGAGCTCACTCATCTCGCTCAGATCGCCATTCATGCGTTCGATCTCGATCAGCTCCGCTTCAGTGCGCCATTCCTTGAGTTGGTCCTCGAGCTCATTGCGGCGGTTCCCGAGCCCGCGGAAGTCGTTGTACTCGTCCTCGCCGCCGAAGCAGATGCCGTACGCGTCGCAGTAGCAGACGTGCTCCTTGGGGCAGACCACATTCTCGCCCGTGAAGACCACGTGCCACAGGTACTCCCAGACGCGGCCGGAGATGTAGTCACTCAGCTCGGTGCGGAGGACCCAGTCGCGGTAGTAGACGAAGCGGGCCTTGGGGATGGACAGGATGCGGTCCCGCGACACGGCGAATTGGGCGCAGCAGGGTTGGGCCAGGACGTCGGGAATGGGGTCGTCCGGGAAGATCTCGCCCCAGGAGCGGGCCAGCATGGTCTCCTCCTGCTTGGATTCGTCCTCCTCCATGGCGCCGGGGTGCAGCCAGTCGGGGCAGCCGGGCCCCCAGGTGCAGCGCAGGTTCATGTAGCCCTCGCGGACGATGCGGGCGGGGTTGAGGCGGGCCAGCATGTCGGCGGCGTCGCCGTTGAACAGGTCGTCGTTGTGCCAGGCGAATTGGTGGGAGTGCATGAAGGCGATGATGTCGGGGAGGCGGTCGTAATGCTCGATGATGTAGCTGAGATAGACCATGACTTCGTGGCCTTTATTCTTGGGCGGGTGCAGTGGGGCGGCCGGATCGTCGACCACGTAGATGGCCGTCTGCCATCCGGGGATACCGTCGCCCATCCACGACGTGTCCTCCTCTTGCGTCTTCGGGACGACCAGCATCTTGGAATAGGGCACTCCGGGAGGGTTGGGTACGCCGGGTCTATAGTGCGGTCGCGGGGCGTACGGTTGTCGGACAGGGTGGTCGTCCGGAGCGCTAATATTCCAGTGACCGGCCGCCGGGGTGACGAGCTCGCCCAGCCCAACCTTCTGGGGCATATACTGCCATTCTCGCGAGAGACTCCGGACGGTGTAGAGGAAGATGCAGAGGAAGGCTAGGCCGAGGAAGGGGATTGCGCGCCGGGAGGAAATCATGGAAGTAACCGTTGGAGAGATGGGGATAAAAGAGTCAAATCAAGATAGAGATAGAGGTCGAGTAATAAATATGGAAGAAAAATAACACATATAAAGAATCAAAAATCGGTAAATCCAAGGGGAAGAGGAGGTTGGTGTACCGCGCTAGGATTCTAGAGGGTCAACGATCCTGCGATCCTGCGGAAGACGACACCGTGACGCAAGGAACCTCAACTTTCCCGCCTGTTCCCAAGTCGAATTACGCGATCCCGATGCAATTCCAGGTAACGATCGGTCGCCAGGACCCGATATTCCGCGAGATTATAAGATCGATCGGGTTCAATCCGAGACAGGGAGAGAGTGAGAGGGGGGGGACACAGCCACGAATGTCCAGATTCAATTAATAGGAGAAGCGCTGTAAAACTCGGAGAGAACGAAAAGACCAGGCCCCGCACGAGAGGAAATCAATTCCACGGGGAGAGAGAGACCGAAAGAGAGAGAGAATGTCAGTGAAGAAGATGAAGGATAAAATTGTGGTTGAACAGATGGTTTAAATTGCAGCGCCAGGGACCACGGTCGGAGACCGAGTGGAGCATCGAGTGGAGCCGGTTGTCAGCCCGTCTAGTCCGTCTACGTCGGTGGATGACGACGAGAAGGAGGAGGATTCAGGACGGGGGACGGAGTTATGAGATCATGGATCAGGAACCGCATCTAGGCAGCTGGATATTGGAATGATGACTGCATTGCCATGACATGTTGCAGAGTGGAGAGAGAGAAGTACTAAATAGAGAGAAGTCGAGTAGGTAAGCAGCAGGATGGGGTGAAGGCCTGAGGATGAAACATCTGCTCCCCGCACCATTCCGCCACGTTAACCATACAGCTCGAACACTACGAAGCAGTACGAAGCTAATTATATGGAACGGCAGTCTACCACTCACACAATATTAAGACCACTCACACAATATTAGGAAAACCTACAAAATATAATAAAAATTAGCCCCGTCAGCTAGATGGCAGGAATTTCTAACGGGCAGGTAGCCTGGGTATGAATATTTTCCGACTCGCTAATAAAACGCCCACGAAGCAAAAGGTTCCCAAATACACAAGGAGAACGGGAGAAGAGAAGAGGGTTACAATCCAAATGCCAAGAAAAAAAATACAATCACTTCTGTCATGTCTCCTCGTCTGCCACATCCTCGACCGTGGCTACTCGGGTCTTCCCCTTGGAGGACTCCGAGTCGCCGTCCTCCGCCGCGGCCTGGCCCTCTCCCCCGTTTGACGGCTCCGCCGCCGGTGGGGATGCTGGCGTGGTCGGCGACCCAACAGCCCCGGTGGGGGTTCCAAAATTCCATCGGGGCACTGTCGATGGCGGGGAGGTGGCCGTCGTGGGGGTGGGTTCGGGACCCCGTCCGGCATCTTCGTGCACCGGATGCGCATGGGCCGGAGGGTTCGAACCGTCATCGGGGACTGGTGCCGGAGCATCCGTCGTAGGAACGGTTGGCGTCGCAGGGACGGTCGGCGTCGCCGGGTCGGTGCCCCGCACGCCCGTCGACCCCGGTGCGTGCGCCTCGGTCGCGTGGAGTGGGAGGAGAGACCACCCCGGGGGGAGCGTGAGTCCCTCGGGCAGTTGAGGGTCGTTGGCCGTCATCGCGGGGGCGTGTGGGTCGGACGCGAACTGACGGTGCAGGGCGACAGGCGATGCGGCGGACGAGGTCGCGGAGGCCATTGGGATGGAAAGGTTGGGGGGGTTCGACGGAGAGTTGGGCAAGTTCCGAAGGCGCTGGAGTTCCAACTGCAGCAATCGGACCAGATGCAGCTGGTCGACCGTGACCCGCAGGTTGTTGATCTCCTGCACGATCTGCTGCTCCATCTGCTGGAGATGGTTTTGCATGTCCGCGGTACTCGTCGCGGACGGCAATGGCGCCTGTGGAGGAGCGAGGGCGGGACCCGGGGCTGCCGCTGCGGCCGGAGGCCGCCCAAATCCAAAGCCGAATCCGATCTGTCGCGCGCCAGGCGGTGGGTTGGCGTGCGCCAGCCCCGGAGCGTTACCGTGGTGGATCTGTTGGTGCAGGTTGTGGAACACGTCCCCTCTCCCGGCCCCAAAGCCGATGCGGAAGGGCCCAAACTGGAACACGCGGGCGCGAGGCAGTCCATTGCCAGGTCCATTGCGGCCGGGAGGTTGGTTATTTCCGCCCGCCAGGTTCGGTTGCGGGCCGACACCGCCGCCCTCCGGGGCGCCGTTGACCCCGCCGGCGGCGCCGTGGGGGCGCGGCGGGGGGATGACCGGGCGTCGACAGGTGGGGCAGTTCTGCTGTCGTTCGAGCCAGCTCCGGAGGCAGACGAAGTGCAGGATGTGACCACAGGGCAGCTTCTTGGGGCGGAGCCGCTCGGGAATCCTGGGCTGGGCCGCGCCCGCCGGCGGCTGCCACGGGGTCATTTCCTCGCGGCAGATGATGCAGACTTCCTCCCGGGCCACCTCCTCGGCGGTCGCATCCGGATAGCGGTCGTTCATGTCCCGCGTGGCATTCCGGTAGCGAATGAAGTCCATGATGCGCCGCGCGAAAGAGCGGATGGTGACAACGACGTCGCGGAGGATATGGATGGGGAGGCCGTAGAAGGTAAACAGGATGGCAAAGAAGGTGAGGTAGACGGTCAACTTCAAAAAGTCCGTAGCCAAGTCGAGGTAGAAGATCCAGCGCCCTTTCTCCTCCCAGCCCGGAATGTCCAGCTCCATCTCGTTGACCTCCTCGTCCGGGGGCAACGTCGGAGAGGGCTCCCCTCTCAGGGCCTGCTGACGCACGGTTTCCGCCCTCGCCTCCCGGATCTCCTGGCGGCGCTCCTCGATCCGGGCCTTCTTCTGCTGGTGGTTGATGTAGATCTCAACCAAGGTGATGGAGTATCGGGCAGCTGTCGAAGTGGAGAGGATGGCAAGCACGGCGAACTCAAAGCCAAACATGACCATCATGTCCGGTCGCGCCTGTTCCAGCACGGTCTGAACACAGTATCTCAGCATCAGGGAGTTGAACGCGACGGACAGGAGCAGGGAGGTCGCCAGTCTGGCGTGGAACCATCGTGGATTGGGCGGCGGCTGCTGTTCCACAAATTCGACACGGCCCTCTCCGATCCAGCCCCAGACCTTCCCGGCCAGCAAGCAGACAAACATGACCAAAAACCAGCCCCCCAGCTCTCCGCGGAAGATCGTCATCGCCAAACATGTTTCCGTCACGGCAAACCACGCCTTCTCGTACAGTTGTTCGGTCTCGATGGGTCGAAGGGGTCCGTAGAGGAGGCGTTGAAGCCAGAAGAGTAAGAATCCGACAGCGAGAAGGGATACATTCGTCAGGATCTGGACAGACCATTAGCGACGATGTCCGATGTCCTCACAGCGACCTCGTCCCCATCGCCGGTGGGGAGGGGGCGGAAGACTCACCATGAGATTGGCGCTACTCTGGGACAGATAGACACAAGCGGCATAGAAATTGGCCCGTTGATGCAGCGCTTTTAGAAACACACCCGTGGCCAGAGCCACCGAGGCCTATGACAGAGCGTCAATCTGAGGATTCCTCCATGACCGAAAGGGGAGCTTCCATCAGCCACTTACCCCAGCGTAGGCGGCTAGTCTCATGGCCACAAGGGGGGATATGTGGGCAACCAGCCCGAGATCATGGGACAAAATGACCAAATCGGAACAAACACCTCAGTGGGACATTGAGGACCAACCGTTGTCCCGAGAAGTAGACGAGAGGACCGTTGAGACGATGATCTTGTTCGGGAGAATCGCGTGGTCAATTGCGGCGCGGAGTAAGTCTGGCCAAGGTAAGGACAGCTAAACTAAACCGTTCTTACGTCAGCGACGTCGTGACTCCGGGGTTACTGAACGATAAGTCCGGGGTTTTACTACGTGTTGGTCCACATTCTGCAATGAATTAATAAATGAGAAAGCTAGTAGAATATTGCCCTAGTCTCGGCGACATTACCCAGGGAGACTCTTTCAAATAATTGCTGAATATGATATTGTCAGGTGTCGATCGAGGCCCACTGATGCGCCCACGTGATCCGCGTCGTACAGAGGGGCATCAAGGCGTCCACCTCATCGTCATCCATTCCTCCGTCTTACATCCACGCTCGATCCCCAGGATCTCATACCCAAATTGGTCTGAATCTGTCAATTGACGGATTTGAGAAAGCAGTGGTGACCGGAATGCGGTCGTTGGTCTGATGGCTTCAACACCGCCATTGTTTACGGCGACCCGCGCCCAGACGCTCACCTATTTACTAGGCGTCTGTCCATTCTCCATCGCCTTCCTCGTCTTTATCAACTCTTCCATCTCCTTTGTCGTCACCGAGTTGATTGGTCTCCATGAGGGTCAGGGTGATGTCGTGGGAACGCTGGGATTTGCGGATGAGCTGCTCGCGCTGGCCGCCTGTCCGCTGTGGGGAGTCCTGTCGGACCGCATTGGGGTCCGCTATGTAAGCATCTACTGCGCTGCTTCTATTCCAGGGACGGTCTCTGATTGTGCCGGTGTAGGTCTGTACCGTGGGCTACGCCATTGTGGCCCTATCGCTGGTCCTGTTCGTCCAGGCCGTGAATGTCTACCCCCAGCTGCTCCTGGGGCGGCTGCTGTTCAGCTTAGGCGCCTCGGCGGTATCGACCATGGTGACGGCGGTCTTGCCAGCTGTCACAGACCGGTCGACGCAAGTGCGAGAAGATTCTGACGCCTCGGACACTAATCCCGCCAGCGACGAGCCGGCTAGTCGAGGTGCACCGGCGTCCCGGCTGGCCGGGTTTGTTGGCATGTGCGCTGGCTGTGGAGCTCTCGTGGCCTTGGTGGTCTTCCTGCCTCTTCCAGCCCGGCTCCAGCAGTCGGGTCTGTCGCCACCGCAGTCCATCCAATGCAGCTACTACGTGGTCGCAGCGGTGGCCGTGGTGATCAGCATCGGTTCTCTGATTGGCCTGAAGGATCTCCCCGGTGAGGAACACAAGGGATGGAGTTCATTGTGGTCGACACCGGATGACCCTTCACACGCGGGAGAAGGCAAGCCGCACCTCCCGTATCTCGGCGAATTGAGCGCGGCGGTCGCATTGGGATTCCGCAACCGGGACATCTTCATCGGATACCTGGGGGGGTTCGTAGCGCGCGCCTCGTCCGTCGGGGTCTCGTTGTTTATTCCCCTTGCCGTTAACCACTACTACCAAACGTCGGGTCTGTGCCACGACGGCTCCGCGGGCAGTCCCGGCGACATCAAACGGTCGTGTCCGCGTGCCTACGTGCTGGCGTCCATCTTGACCGGGGTCTCCCAGCTGGTCGCACTCATTGTCGCTCCGGCCATGGGGTACTTCTCAGAGAAATCCCGACGGTACCACCTCCCGCTGCTGATAGCCTGCTTCGCGGGGGCGGTCAGCTATACCGCGTTTGCGCTGTTACCCAGTCCCGAATACAAGGGGCAGCACGGAACCGCTGCCGTGTTTCTCATCATGGCCTTGATGGGCACCAGCCAGATCGGCGCGATTGTCTGCAGCTTAGCCGTGCTCAGCAATGGCATCCTGCAGGTAACAGGGCCCACCGAACCCGAGGATGCCAACCCCGCGGGGGGCGACCCAGGCGACCCGCCGGACGAGCAGCGCCCATTGTTGGCGAGACCCGTGCCACCCCAGTCGCGCCGGCTGTCGCACCTGAAGGGGTCCATCGCCGGGGTCTACTCCCTGTACGGCGGCGCCGGGATCCTCCTGCTGACCAAGGTCGGCGGGCTACTATTCGACGTGCTGTCGGCAGGGGCGCCGTTCTACATCCTCGCCGGATTCAACGGGGTGTTATTCCTCGCCGGAGTCAGCAGCGGGCTCCTCGGCAGTTCAAAGTGGCTGAGGGGATCGCATATCGCTTAAAATTGCCTCCAAGTTATCCTGCAAATAAAAATCTTTCCTCTTCCAACCAAAGACATCCACCAGTTTCTGCAGAGCATCACACGCGACTGGCCGGCTCTAATAGCGCCTCGTAGAATGACGCCACCCGACCAAAATAACCAGGGCAGACCACGCTAAGAGCCTGAAACAGTTACACCAAGCAGGCATAATCAAACTAAGGACAAGCACTAGCCCTCATAGCATCTAGCTCGGACAGGAACCCCAATCGGACGGAACGAACCGCCGAGACAATCTCCTGCTAGCGCGCCGACAGACCCTCGGTCCACACTTGCTTCAATAGTTAGTGAGGAACTGGCCGTTGGGCAGTGGCACGGACCGTCGAGAACTGGGTATCTGAGGGATATCAAAGAAGTGAGGAGGATATAAGAACCGCCTCGTCGGTCTTCTTTTATGATTGCGCGATCGTCGTTCTCTTGTTGATCAGTTTCCAGTCTCTCGTTTATTTTATACTTTATTCTATATTCATTCGTTTATTCATTTATAATAATCATTTCTCAATATCTATCTACACTCCTCCTACTATTACCCCTACTACTAAGCCTCTATACACCATGCACAGCAACATCCTCACCCTCGCCCTCGCCCTCACCAGCGCATCCTCGGTCCTCGCCGCCGCCGATGAAGTCGTCACGCTATTCATGCCCCAGGCTGATCCCCAACCTCTAGTGGGCAAAGTTATCGCCACAGTACGACTACCTATACATATATATCCCCAACCCTCTCCTCCCCATCCACATATATCAATATCTAACATACTTAAAATAAACAGGACGGCCCCCTCACGACCTACGTAATCCACTGCGTAGACGACACCAACTCCGACGAATGCGGCATGCCCGAACAAGGCTACACCGTCGCAGCAGGGGGATCCTCCTACCAGGCGTTTTACAGTTTTCAAGATTAGTGAGTTACCCCCTTCCTCCCCCTCCCCCTCCTCTTCCTCCCGGAGAACCAAATACCTTACTAACAGGCAACGACGACAGCTACCTCTCCCAAGGCTGCCAAATCTCCGGCTCGACCTACGCCTCCTGCGAAATATCCCAGCACGACATGTCAACGACGCACACCGAAAGCGCCAGCATCACTATGTCGTCGCTGCCTATGCTGGCTGTGACTATTACCGCGACGGAGCTGCATGCGAAGGAGACGGGGGAGGGGAAGGCCTCGCCTGAGCGGGCTGCTGAGACGAACGCGGCTGTGACGGCTACGGCTACTTCCACTTCTAGTTCTGCTTCGTCTACTGGTTCTGGGGCTGAGACTACTACTGCTGCTGTTGCTGATGCGGCGTCTGCGTCTCCTTCGTCGTCGCCGACGGTTAGTGATAATGCTGCTGGGGCGCGTGTGACGGGCTTGTCTGTGCATGGGTTGGTTGGTGCTGCTGCTGCTGCTGCGGTGGGTTTGGGGATGGTTTACTAGGTAGTCTTGTGTCTTGAGTTATGGTGAGGTACCTATATGTGAGAGACATGTATGTACATGATACATGATGATTGATTGATGGGTGGCATGTGATGGACTTTCTGTTTTATATTCAACTAGCGATAATTAATGTATTTGTTGATGTCTGTGCTGGTCGTCACGGTATCTATACCCCTAGCTGCACCACAGATAGCAGTCGTAAAAATATCAAAGTTTCTAGTCATGAGCTTCGTCTGCACCCCAGCCCACTGGAGCTATGTACAGCTTTATTGGAATACCCCTCGGATCCGTCCTCCCAGTCCCGTCGATTTGGCGCCCCGCTCCTCCGTCTTGTGGCGGCGTTCTTCGAGCGGTCGCACTTCCAGGCCCGCGCGGATCATGTTGGTCCGCAGCAGGCGCAGGTGTGCCTCCTGCAGGTAGCTCTCCAGGCTGTTGAGTGCGGCCTGCTGCACCTCCATCCGCAGGTCGACCTGGTTGGACACGAGCACCATCTTCTCGAGGTCGATGCGCGCCTCCAGCGTGCCATCCTGGATTAACGCGATCAGTTCCTGCACGAAGGGCGACGAAGAGTCGATCTGGTTGTTCGCCTGGCCCCCGGCGACCCCCGGCGCAAATATCTTCGACATGGCATCCAGCGTGACGCGGCTGAACGGGACGAGGTACTGCTGGATGGACTTGGTGCGGATCTGCGTGAACAGCGTGTTAACGTGGCGCTGCAGGTGGATGTCGAGGAGGTAGTCGGTCTTGTAGGACTCGAGGATCTCCAGACATGGGCGGAACTTGGAGCTGCAGAAGAAGGAAATGGCGCGGCGGATGTGGGGCTCCAGCTCGAGGAAATTGCGGAACGCATTATTCTCTAGCACGCGGCGTTGGAGCTCGAGACGATCCATCGACGCAAGCGCACACAGGCCGCCATAGACAGCCACATCGTTCGATGTGATCACCTCGTTGTACGAGTCTCCCAAACTGGGGTCCGTGTCTAAGAAGCTGTTCGCCGCCTCCAAGTAGGACCCCGAATGCATCTGGGACAAGCCCATGGCGGCTGAAATCTTCGCTTGGTTCTTGGTCTGTTCCTCCGGCTTGGACTGCGAATTGCGCAACCGCTGCACGTTGGACTGGACACTCAACCAATCGCCACGCTCGATCGCGACGTTGATGATCTTGAACAGCATCGACACGATATGGGTCGGAGTCGTGCAGTAGTCCCTCATCCGAGAGTAAGCCTTGGATGCCGCCACCAGGTCACCGATCTGGTGATAATGGTGCCCGAGATCCTCATTTCCCATCTGAACCTGTCAGCGACCACCGGGCTTGACCGCAGAGAAATCGAGAAAAGAAAGAAACCCACCCGAATGCTCTCTTTGATGAGATTGTTTTTATACCCCCGAAGCTCATGCTCCAACCGATCCGTTTCGACTTTGACCACCTTCCGCTGGTGATTCATCCAGTCCGCATCGGGCACGGCTTCAGCCTCGCTCGGTGCAGCCTCAGCCAGCGCCCTTACCGCCCGCTCATATCTCGCGACATCCTTGCCCGCCTTTGCCTCCGCAATAGCAGCCTTGAGCGCCTCGACAGAGAGATACGTCGAACAAGTGCCGATGAGAAACAAGCGATTAAACCTGGTCCGGCCTGAGACACGGAAAAGCTATTAGCAGCCTCGCCGGGAAAGCAGCGGGGTCTCACGCACCAGTGTAATTCGCAATGTAAGACTCGAGTTCGAATTTCGGGGGATCTAAGGACATCAGTACCCATTTCCACTGCGACTCTGTTCTAAAAGCGGTGGCTAAGCCAATGGGGAGCAACCTACCATCTACCCTCACAAATGGCCCGGTCGGTGCTAAGCTGCCGTTCAAGGCCTCTAGATCTGTACTTGCCATGCCCGAAAGCTGTCCCTGGTAAGGTCCGGATGGGAAAGATTCGAACGCTTCTGGCCCTGTATCCATCTCGCAGGCTGTTGTGTGTATTCTCCTCTCTTGCTCTGAGTACCACGAGCCAGCGAAACGGGATTGCCCCGAAGAATAATTAATCAAGCGCTCTCTGAATAATTTGGACTCGTGATAGATAATTTGATCAGAGAGTGCTGTCAAGCTAATCCACAAGAAACGAACAACCGACGAAGAGACTGGTCCATATAGCGGGGAGTGAGTGATAAGTAGGCAGGTGGAAGGCGGAGTAACTGACGGAGACGATCATCGCCGTCATTTGGCTCGCTTTATCAACACGCCCCGCTCACCGCCCGCCCCACCGCCTGATAGATATCAACAAGAGTCCAGGATGCGATTCTTGGTCAACAATTCTCATTGATGGTGCAAATACAGGATAATCCAGTCATAATACACCTGTCAAGCTGCCTGCCCTCTCAGTCTACCACTACAAATGAATTCACAGAACTCGAACAGGAGGAAGTCGCGGTGTCTGAGTCTGATCCCAACGGACTCTGTTCCCTACTCGCTTCAAGGCCAGGTTTACTAACATCGGGTGAGGGAGGTGTGCAAGGCCCTTCATTCCGAGTAGGCGCTAGATTCGGTGCAGATTTGATTCGACGGATCGGAGGCGTGGACGTCTTATCTGGAAGGACCGACTTCAAGGGTGCCCTGTCGCTGATGAGATTGGATTACACGTGGATCCCTTCTATGATAGCGACTCACCATTGAATTGGAGGCAGCCAAGAAGAGATTCTTACAAGTTGGTCAACGCTTGATAACATTAAGGGATCTGTGGTCTCTTACTGATTGCCCGAGAAAGTTAGAAGCTGCACATGAGGCGCCTGCGGTAACCACCTATTCCCTTCAGATATATTCCGATACTCGTGGGGGTTATGCTTACACTGTATTGTGGTCGACGTTCCTATGGAAGAGTCAGCGGAAAGATGAAACCTTGCAGTATGGTACGCTACCTGAAGATGGTATGAGATATCTCGACACTGTCTCGTCAGTGCGACCCCTTGTAGAAAGCGCAACAGTCTCTTACAGGTGTCCGGTTGGACTGTAGGGGTCACTGGCACAACCGCAAGATCAGAGACTGGCATCTTATGGTAGCAGGGGAATGGATCACCGACATGGCTTTAAAATTGGGCCATATACTGAGAATTCACACACATCATGTCAGTCAACTATCACGGGATTCTGACAGGAGTACCCACTCTTGAAACTCCACTCGGGCCCAGTAGGCTGTCTCGATGATATGTCTTTTCAGAGAAATTAGATACGGAGTCGAACCCGTCAAATGGGCCGAGAGGACCGGGAAATCTAACCCTTTCCATTGCACGTCGGTCTGGTTCTTGAGAAGGCCGGATGTCTCTCTAGCGATCTGCCAGGTCTAACGGCAATCATCGAAACGTTAGAAGTCTAGGGTTGGTTCTGTTGGCATCAGATCAAGACCTACCGCGTGCTCAGGCTCCCCCGACGCATCCCCTATGACCCTCAACTCGACCAATAATTTACCATCCCGCCAGTCCCGTCGGAACATTTCCATGTTTATAGTACCCACCTGCTGCTGTCTGGGCCAGAATACATGCGGGGCCATGTCGATGACTTTGTTTGCCTGCGGACACTCAGCCTTGTGTCCGCACTGGCCTTGGTTGACGTACAAGGAATAGAGCGCCCCCTAGCAACGGTCCATTCCGGCCGAGATCCGTCCAACTCCCCTTGAAGCCATCCACGGGCGTCGAGATATGATGCAGGGCTGAGAGGTACAAAGGACAGGCCTCCAAGGAGTGTCCCTTGATGAAGCATACCGAGCAAACTGCAGGCTTCTGTATGTTGTAAGCTCATGCGTGTCGTACGGCGATGAATGGCACAGGGAGTCCTACATCGTGGTTCATAGTGATGATCAGTTGGCTCGTGAACGATTAGTGATGTAAGTGGTCGAAACCAGTCTATTTGATAAATGGTAATTATAGAAATGAAGAAATGCGTGATGCTACCAGGCCATTGGAAGATGGTTTACAATACTCTTCTCATATCGAAAAGCACCGAGCATACCATATACATGTCGTCTTAGTGGAAAGGAAGCCAGGGACAGCAGTAACGGTCAGGCCCACGACTTCCCCTTCCAGATGAAAGGCGCAGTATCACCGTTAATGGGCTCTACTCCCCTTACTTCAAGGTTGGAAGTATACATACCTCTTTCTATACACAGCTTCAGACTTTCTCTTTCTATTTTAGGGCTCGCATCTTACTACATTTACTGAATGCCGAGGCTGATTGCTGGGCAGGACGAAGGCTATACAATTATTACTTCATGAATATGTTCACTCTGATCAGTCTAAGATACATCATCAAACCCTGAATAAAACCGCCAAATTGTTTCAATATCACCATCACTAGCTTGGAGGGGGCAAAGCTGGTCCGACTTTCTCGCCCTTCCACCCAGTAGCAGAGTATTCAAAGCACCCATCATCCGTATCAAAGATGCGCGAACCGCCCCATTTCTCCTGCCGAGTATTGGTGTCACCTATTGAAGATCGGGTTAGCATCCTGCAGTGGGTTGGAGGCACGGGAAACTCACAATCATCGACTAATTTCAAAAAGCTTTTCTCGCAATTTTCCGAGGACACCTCATGGTCCTTTCCATCGCGGCAACCCGCTTGCGACTCGGGATATCTGACCATAAGATTGATAGTGCTCATGACGGTCGGTTGGTCAGGGTTCTCCCCCTGCTGGTCCTTGGGCTTCAATTTCAGGCCATCCTTGCAGTATTCCTTGATATTTTTGATGAAGCTGTCACGGGTCTGGTGGGTATAGTTGTCCTCGTCGTGTTCCTGGCACTTCACCTTCGGTTCCTCCTCATGTGTCGACCAGGAGTAGACCAATCTCCCATCCCCGATACGACCACCCTTCTTTTGCGATGTGGTACCGGTGTCGCATTCGTCGATAGTTTTCTGGAAGAATTTGATACAATCACTGGTCTCGCCGTTAGATACGTTCGTCCTTTTCACCCCCCTTTATAGAGGGAAACTCACTCTTTACTTCCAGGGCCTTGCTCTTGTCCCTCTTCCAGAGAGATCTTCACGTCGTTGACGGTCGTTCCTCCATCATTCTTATATTCCTGCGCAATTCCTTTGAACCGCTTGCCTCTGTTGTCTTTCGACATGCGCTCACAAATGTCCTCCACATTCTTCATGATGGCAGTGCGGGTGGTGCCCCGGCTGTCAGCGGTGCCCGTGCACGTCAAACCACAACTCCCACGGAGTTCCTGCTGCCGTAACTCCGTCGGCTTAGGATATGGTTCTCCCTTGGTGTCCTTTTTCACGTCTCGGAGGTTCAACTTAGGAAGCAAGGACCTGCAGCCCCAGTAATCTCTGCTATTGCAGGGGGGTTTGATGCCGTTTGCAGTAACCTTCTTGGTCTGCGGGTCAACCTTATACTCCCACGCGACAATGACGCCGTTCTGGTCCGCAATCGTCTTCCCTGGATTCTTCTTGATCCAGGCGAAGATGGTCATGACCTCGCCGCATTGCGCCTCGTTCTGGTGCTGCGGTTCCTTGTGGCCTCGATTGTTCAAGCACGCCGTTAGCGCGTATTTCAGCTCATCCGGCACTCCCTCATTTATTGAGCCGTCACCATTATTATCCCGGCGGTTCTGGTACAGCACGGGCGGGTTGCCCTTGACGGAGGAAGCAAGGTAGACGTCGCGGCCGACCTTCAAGGCCGTCATCACGGTCGGCTGCTTCCTGACGTCGATTTTCTCGGATTTCCAGTGATCTCGCATGATTTTGTGTGCGTCATCGGCGATCTGGACTAAATTTCCGTCGGTCAAGTCGTCTTTGAAGGTAGCGATGGAGCTCCATAGGTAGCTGTCGAAGCCTGGAGGCTTTGGATGTTTGGGCCGGACAGTCTTGTCCCGAAAAACGTCCAGGTCGACGCCGTCGTCTCGTGCGGTGAGCTCGAAGGACTCAGTCGATTTCGACGAGACCACGAGACCCACGAGGAGGGAAAGGAGAAGGATTATCTTGGACAGCATCTTGGATGCCATGCGATGCAAAGGGGGGTGGAAGAAAAGAAACAATGGCTTGCAACACAAAAGACGCTCAACGATGCAGGCCGGAATGGCCTTTAAAAGGTATCGATTCTCGGATACAAAGGAGTCTGTGATATTTCTGTCTAAAGCCTAACGAGCTCCTTTTTTAATAACGCACGGATGGACTCCATTATCCTCGGTCTGGCCAATCCATTCTTCGCCTTGACAACCCGTCCTCATTCTGCCTGGTTTCAACAACAATGGTAGTATAGGAACGAAGTCAGCCTCATGCCCACCATCAGTTTTGGCCCCCGAGCAAGCCACCGGGACGCCGGCACCGCACAGCCTTGCTCACCCTGCATTAGCTCTGGTCTATGAATATCTTCCACATTAATGTTTGTCAGTAAAATGGAACTCGCTCAAGCTAATGATGTCGATCATGCCCAAGTTAGGTGAATCTTCACGTTCCTCGCGCGGTTGGGAGATTTGCTTAGAAGATCCTAAGCCTCATGTTAGCGCATTTGGCACGCTGAGGGTGAAGAAACCGCGACAGAACGAGGCTAAAAACAAGTGCTTATGGCGGCTCGGTCACCGTCCGCTAGGGTCCGGTATGGTCCGGAGTCTATGGTTGGTGGGACTTCGTTCGTTGCTCCTATATAGCCTAGTAGGGCTGTGCAGCCGCTAGTCAAGGGGTATGTCTCCACAGTACATGCATAGATGACTGACATCCCCAAACTTAGTGCTCACCCGAATTGAAGATATGGGTCTAAATGGGTTTTGCATCTCCGGAGATGACTGACTTTCCCAGATCGAGTTGCTGACCCGAGTTCGAAATATCGATCTAGATTGGCCCTATGTCGATAGCCTGGGTGGCCTAAGCTACTGAAACCCACTGGCCATGTCAGCAAGGCCCATTATCACTATCCTCGATGGTCTCGACTTACCTAGCTGAAACGGCTGATATGGATTGGTCCAAGGCAGAATTCCAACTGCTCAGGGGCAATCCACAATTCGTCCGACAGTGAACGTGAAGTTTATCTTTTTTGCATGTCTAAAAATGGCAGTCTACGATATAGTATATAATCGCGATCAAGATCATATCGGGAACTGGAAAGGCCTGCACTGACTTTGTGACTTTCTCAGTCCCATACTCTTTCTCCTTTCCTCTGTTCCCTTTCCCTTCCTTCCAACCATGGTCCATCTCCGTCAACGCAGTGCCGTCGCGCTGCTGCTGGCTGGCTGGCACATCTCTACCTCCGTTGCAGCGAGCATCCCCCTCGCTCGGCGAGATGATAGCTCCATCGGCGATTTCTCATACATCAAGAAATTTGCCGCTATCGGCGACTCCTACAGTTCGGGGGTTGGTGCAGGCTCCGTGCTAGAAGGCAAGGATGACGCGAAATGCTCACGCTACGACGAGTCGTATCCCAGTCTTTTGAACGAGGATGCACGCATGGGAGGTGCCGATGGGCATGAGTTCACCTACCTCGGGTGCCTGGGCGACAAGACGCCTGAAATCTTGGAGCAGGCTAAGAAACTGGGGGACGATATGGATCTGATTACCATCTCTGCCAGTGGTATGTATCTTCCCTTCTTCTTGTCACTCGACTCTCTAGTTCCCTTGGCATTATTCCTAACGCATATCTCACAGGAAACGACCTGGGGTTTTCCAACATCGTGCAAGGGTGTATCTACCAGTGGGCCGTCTACAGTCACTGCGACGATGTAATCAAGAAGGCCGAAGACGTGCTCGCCAGCGACGAGCTGGAATCAAGGGTCAACGACATCCTCAAAGAGGCAAAGAGCCATCTCTCGTCCAAGGGCTCGATCTACTGGACTGGTTACGGGACCTTCTTCAACCCCGACACATCAGACTGCGACAAGATCAAGTGGAACCTGCTTCCCGATTTCAACACACAGTACCTGACGCAAGACTTCCGCCACAAAGTCAACCAGCTCGTCCTGGACCTCAACAGCAAACTCAAGAAGCTCGTCACCGACGCAGGCGCCACCTTCGTCGACTACGAGGAGTACTCGCAAAACTGGTTGGGCCGGTTCTGCGACGAGGGCGTCGACGAGAACCAGGTGTACAGCTCCAAGGACGAGGACCGCGGCCGCTGGAACGCCATGTGGTTCCAGATGACGTGGAACGGCGACGAGCTGAAAAAGCGCGGTATCGAAATGAAGAAGAAGCGCGGCGTCAACTCCAACGACTCCATGGACGACTACCAGCCCATGAAGGGAGACTTTGGACTCGTCGAGCGCTCGGGCATCATCCCGGATAGCATCCTTAAGGTCTTCCATCCTACGCCTATCGCGCACGAGTTCATCTCCAATGTCATCTTCGCCCTCATGACGGAGAAGCAGGCCAAGGAGCAGGGGGTCGATGCGCCTCTTGAGACTCCGTCTCTGGATGATACTGAGACTTGCGCTTCTGAGCAGTGGGGGGGTTAGATTATGATCTGCTACTCTAGTGGTGATATATTGGAGCTGGTTGTTTTTCGTTAGAGAAAGACTGGCTTTAATATAGTCTGGCTATATTTAGAAATTATATTTGACGGATTTAATAATTCAATTTGGCATCATCAAGTTGGTCAACTTTATATATAGTATTGCCATCAGGAATATCTCCATAATTCTTTGAATATCCTACGTATGTAGAACTGTTGCGTGACTTGTAAGGGAAGCGATGTCATTGAAAATATGCAGAGGCAATCCACAATGTACCATCGAGTCTAGCGACATAGAACATATCGCCATCATCATCTCTATATAATATCACCATCATCCAAACACCCAACACCACCACCACTATCACTCACACCCTCGTCCACAACCCCACCCCAAGCTCATCATACACAACATCCAACCGCACCCCAATCTCCTCACACATCTCCTGCACCTCCTCCCTCTCCACCTCCACCCAATCCACCCTCAACGGCCCCCACACCCTAATCGTAACGCCCCTCAGCCTCGGAAACGTCGAAACCAGCCCCTCCACATGCCCAGCCAGCCACCCCAACGCCGACCCCTCCATCCAATCCATACTCCCCACGCCCCCAAAATCAAGCCTGATGCACACCTCCTCGACAGTCTCAGGAAACATCGCGCGCAGATCGTCCACCGAGCGTCTAGAGTCCCACCCCAGCAGCAACGTAACGGGGACTTCGACCCTGCGCGCGGACGGGCCCAGTCGCGCGAGGAACCCCTCGAACGGCGCGCGGAGGGCGTCTTCTTCCTCGTTGTCGAGGTAGTACTCGCCTAGCGTGGGCGGGTAGTACTCTTGTCCTAGCGAGAGGTTCGTGATTGAGGGAGTGATGTGGTTTAGGCCACGGAGGAGCTCGGGACCGTTTGCTAGGGCGGTGTCCTGGCCCCAGCGGTAGGCGAGGCCGAGGTGCAGGGTGTGCAGGGTGGTGGGGGTTGTTTGGGATAGGAGGTGAGAGGCGTCTTGTTCGGAGATGGTTGCGCGAGTGAGGATGAGGGTGTGGAGCTGGGAGAGATTGGTTTTGCGGCCAGTGGTGGTGGGGGAGGCGATGTCTCGCGCGTCGCGCAGCCAGATGGCGAGGGCCTTCAGCGAGGGGAGGTAGAACCATGGTTTGAACTGCGCAGGGTCGCAGTCTGGGTAGCCTTGGGTTGTGTCGAGGTCGATTAGTTCTTCGATTCGCTCTGCGATGCGCGCGTTGCTTCCGTAGTCTACTTTTTCGAGGTGTTGGAAGGTTGGGAGGATGCTGCTGCTGCTGCTGCTGCTTGATGGATTGGGAGGGAATAAGGCGTGGTTCAGCATCAAGCCTGGGAATCCAGATCTCCAGACAAACATGTAGTCCAGTCGTAGGGAGCGGAGGTTATGCAGACGCGAAAGGAGGATGGAAGCGAAGGCGTGGGGCTCCCCCTCTTGGAGAGCTTGCTTCCATTTCCCCGCGTCTGGGAATTGCGCGTCGTCGACGAGACCTTGCGCCTGGTGAACCACATCGCGATAGTCGGCTTTCTCTGCGTCCCAGTTGTCGATGTCGGATTCCGGGGGCGTCCATGGCTCGCTGGAGTAGACTTCCCGGGTGGAAACGAGGCTGAGATGATGGACGTGGGACGCGAGTTCTGGACGGTGCAGGATGGTCCGTAGTAAACGGAGAATGCGCCGCGTGGGCACTGGGTCATCCCATGACCAGGAGATTGTGCGGTAGAGGAGAGGCTCGACTGTTGAGCGGATGTCTTTCGATGTGAGTGATAGAGCGGGGAGGTCTTTTCTGGGGAGACGCTCTGCGATTGCTTTCCAGCAGTCGTAGGGAAGCGTGCTGCGCATTGTGGTTCGTTTTATTGTTTGTGGTTGATTCTGGGGTTTTATTTGTTGTCTTCTTGTGTAGGTGGGATAGATGGATGTTTCATGGATCTACAAGATGAGAAGAGGGAAATGGTTGCCGAATCCGCCCCCAACCTGGATAGCGCTGGTAAGGCAGATTTTAGTGAGTCTAAAGTTCCACTAGTCTTTTTTAGTTTCAGGCAAGAATATTATTTATTTTCTATTTCTAGTGTATTTATATTTATTTTCAAGGGAATTGAATAAAATAATCTTGTATCCTTATGTTTTATATCCATCTATTCTATAATTTCCAGGGTTATGTTACAAGTGGTGAGATATAGCCTAATACCCGTAGTTGAACAAAGATATATATTAGCACAATAAGTAGAACAAAATTTATAGTTATTTATATTTTTAAATTTACGTATGAGACCGAAATATTTTCTATAAAAAATATTAGAAAAGTCATAAACAGGAAGAGAGAAGTAAGCCTTATTGAGTAGGCATACTCAACAGTTTGAAAGAGTGCGAATAAACCCTGCCACTCGCCAGTTGGTGTCTTTCGTCGAATGGCCAAGATAAGACATGTGAATAAAACTAATCATCTGGGTGGAGATGTGGTAAATAAGTGTCCTCATATATCCTTTTGATCCCCTACGTTTTGTATACCTTATGTTGTATAATTGTTGTCTTTTTTCGGCATCCCATGGTGTATACTTCCGTAGATGGCCGAGTATAAGACCATAGGAAGATTCCGTGTATTTTAGTGTTCGCCTGGATAGGAGCATATATATAAGCACGGTAAGTTCGTCATATGCATTGAATAAGGAGTGATATTAGTTAACATGGGTCCTCGACAGGTAACAACATGGCTGTATGGCAATAAGACAGACCACCCATATGATTAATGATTAAGACCATAACAAGCATAAAAGAGAACGAACAAAAAGCAAAGACGGCGTACGCTCCACGAAAAACGCTGAAAATCATGCAGGGAGAATGCTAATGCGTCAGACTGAACATCGCAGCACGGCACATCGAGTCGACAGTCCAACCACCGAGCCGGGGCTCATTCCAGCACAGTTCTCTGAGCTATTTCCTCTGTTCCACTCAAAGTAAGGACGCGAAGCCGGCAAGGAACGCGCCCATAGCAAGGGCCCCAGCGTAGATATGACCCATTTCGATCGACGGTCTGGCGCCCATGTTTTCACCAGCGACGCCGGTGAACGCCGGCACCGAAGTGGTCGCTTGGGGGGTCGAGGGCGTGGTGCTGGTCTTGTTGGCGCGCTTGGGGTCCTGGGCTCCGCAGGGGTGGTCGTCGCGGCACGCAGACTGGCAGCGGGAATCGCCGTCGCAGTTGTTGACGCACTGGTTGTTCTCCTCGGTGCAGATGAAGTAGGGGATTGTCTGGGAGTATTCCGACGCGTTGGGGGACTGGCCGTTGTCGCAGACGCAGCTGTAGGAGAGGGTGTCCTGTGCGAATGGAATCAGTCATCAGTCACGATGGGTCATTGGTTTCTGGATTTTGTTCAACTTACGGAATCGCAAGTGTTTGAGGTCGGTTCGCTGCTTGCCTTGGGGAATTGGAGACACAGGAGAGGGCAGGACGTCGTCTGCGACAGGCACCAATGTTCTGCAGATAAGGACTGTTAGATTGTTTCTTCTTCTTTCTCCTTTTGTTTTATTTTATCTATTATTTTTGAAACATACCCCTCGTGGATGAATCGACGCTCTTGGGGTCAATGGTGACAACCGTCTGGGCGTTGATCGCCCCCGCCAACGAGGCGATCACGGCGAGCGATTGCACGAGAAGCATGGCTGGATGATTGTGAGAGTATTGAGATTGTACGATCTGCAAGTGAAACCGATATTAGAATGGATTGATCTTGCCAAGGGGTCAGGTCTGTAGATTTCCAGATTCAGGAGACTGACTTAAATTGCGAGTTGAGCAGGAGTCGATCAATAGACCAGACTTTTATTAATACAATAGTTGCAATAACAGAAAAACAAGCTTGAGATCCACTCGGAGAGAAAAGCAAACCAAGAGGGGGGAAGAGGTGGATGGGGATGACAGTGACTTATAAGTCGCGCAGAGTCCGTTTTTATTTCCATTCAACCCGACCACAATCGTTGTACACGGAACACGGTACGACTTAGTCTCCCCTAGCTGTTAATTGGGACAACTGACTTAACTGTCTTGGGGCAGGAAAGCGAGGCTGGGGTGGCGACGCTATCCATGAAGCTCCAGAGCCAGTCCCGACGGACCCTGCGACTTCCGGCCACGGCGTCATGTAGATTTGACCCGCAGCTTGGGGGCAGCTAGTTTCATATCGTTGCATTGAATTGAGCCATCAGCCATCCATACGGTGGTGAGTGGTGAGATTGGATTGGACTCTGCTGTGCCAACCAACCGACAGAAAAGAAAAGAAAAAAAGAAAAAGAAAAAGCCCACTGTCAAAAGGAAATTCACTCCAAACGCAACTGGAGATGCCGATCCGGGGACAAAGAACCGAGACTAGTCCATCAGCTGGAGACGCATCAGTCGCTGCGAGTCTGGGATGTCCTGTATGTCTCCGTTGCGAGCTGTGGGATCGGACCGTTTGATGGCAGCCATGTCTCTGAACTGACCTCTCCCAAAGCCCCTCACTGGCACTGGAATGTCTTGGAAAACCACACGCACGGAAGAAAAAACGTGACTCCCTCACCAGCTGACTTGGGATGTGGAGTTCGAATGTCTTGGAATCCCCGATATTCTGCGGTTGTTGATTGGGTCTGACCGTGCTTGGCTTTTTACTAGCAGGGACCCTAACCCTCTCGGCTCCAGTGTCATGATCCTTTGATATCCCGGACTTTCTCCCATTTGAGTCATGGAGGAGACGCTATCTCTGGAGCGATCAAAACGGAGAGTCTGTCCCGAACTCTGAATACGGTACTGACGTGGACGAGAAATATCCTGGTCGGGGTTAGTCTGTATTGAGGATAGCCTGCATGGCCCGATATGATATGACATGTCTGGTGTTGATTTCAGGATAGGGGTATTTCTATTTCTCCCTGCATGGCCCCGAGGTCCATTGCAGAGAAGATAAGGCTGGTCAATCCATATAGATATACTCCGTACATTGCTTTCTTTCACTATCCGGTCTCCATCGCAGGATGTTCTACAATGTCTGTATACTCCGTGGACTGCCTGAGGTGGCCAGGCAGCCTTTCCCTTTTGGGCCATGAGGTCTTGGCTTTGGTCAGGTGACTTCTTCATGCCTGAAGTTTGATGGCCGAAGAATGCCTCAGGATGCTGATGGTCGACGAGAGGAATTCTCCAGTGGCTTCACGTCTCCGATCAGATCTTCTGCTCGCACCCAATTCTCGTTTCATCCACCGCAACCCATTCCATCTCCCGGACCACACAGACCACTAAAAATAACAAGCATACACCGCGTCCAGTGGTTGGACGGAGAAACCCATCCCTGTCGGCCAGCAAGCGTCACAAGTAGCTGGGTAAGCCGTCCTTGCTTTTCGCATCTACCACCTCCCCCCGCCCCCCAATTTCCCTCTTTTAGGGTCGCACCTCCAACTGATTTCGACGTCGTGACTCGCCAGTATCACTTCCCTGGAGTTGTTGGAGAAGACCTAGATGGATGGAGCCAGCGAATGAGGAGACGGGCTCGGTGCCTCGGCCACAATCCCTTCCCCAACCTTCCCCGCCTCTATCGTCCACCCCGTCCAACGCCGGCGTTACAGACTCCACTGCGCCGTCGAACAGAGCGGCGGATAGCAATAACGGCGGCGACACCAACACCAACAGTAACAATGACGCCGGCAATGTCTCCGTCCTCCCCCAGCCCCGCACTCATCCGACTTCGAAAGATCGCCCCGTCTCCGGCGTAGTTCCACCCTACTGGAGCCACCATCGGGATACGTCGCGCACCTCGCAAAGCTCGCTGGAACAGTCGCCTGGCATCACCTTGGAGGATCACACGGAGGACCCGGATTCGGAGACCACCAGGGGACTGTGGGCGCAAAGTGTCTCTGTCGAGGACTATGCGGTGGTCCAGGGAAAGACCGGCGTAGGGTCGTATGTGGTCTGGAACTGCACGATTCACACCCTCGAGGTGAGCCAGACCATACCATACCCACCGGGTGTATGGTCCAGTATTGACTGTTGGAGCAGGGAGGTCCCATCACAGTGCGTCTAAGGTACTCTGAATTCGACGACCTGCGCCGACGACTGGCTGCGTCGTTTCCACACGCGAAGAATGCTTTGCCGATGCTTCCTCCGAAAAGCATCATCTGTATGTGTTGCGCAGATCCTAGACGAGGCTTAATCAATCACCTGAGCTAACATCCCCGACAGACAAATTCCGACCGGCCTTTCTCGAATCCCGACGGGTGGGACTGGAATACTTTCTCAAGTAAGACCATCGCCGTCTACCCGCTATCCTTGCATGGAAGACTAATACCGTCTAGCTGTGTCCTTCTCAACCCGGAGTTTTCGAGCTCGCCCGTCGTCAAGGAGTTCCTATTTGGTCGGATGTGTTGACGCCTCTATATAAACCAACGCACGACTACGAAGTTATGTCTTTTCTGCTTCTTATTGTCATTAGATTTTGCATGGAGTGGCGGAGCGTCATGGAAGGAATATTTGATTTGGATAAATTGCATTTCGATAATATCATGCAGTTCGCTCACTTTCTTCATAGAAATCAGGCCCTAATCTCACATTTCACATTTAAATGGTATCCAGAGGCTCCAATGCTCTACTACCACCCTTACTACAGCTGTATATCCTACTACTATATAAAGATAAATAAATCACCTACATACCCCGCCCCTTCTCATCACTCGCACCACCACCAACAACAACAACCGCCCTTGCAGCATTCTGATCCTCCTCCCTAGCCTTCCGCATACTCATCGAGTACCTCTTCCCAGCAACAACCCACCACAGCAATTCCAGAATCACGAAACCCCCAACACACACACAAGTGTAATTCATATTCGAAGCTGATTGATTCCATTAGCAATCCACTAGCAGCCACCAGAAAGCAGGGACAAATGGAAGATATGTATATGTATACACTTACCAGAAACAGGCTGATAATAAGGAAACGAGAAAAACACAATCGCAAACACCAGCCAGCACACCGTCACAACATTAACCGCCATGCCAGCCGCATGGGGTAAAAAGAACGGCCCGCGGTGCATGGTGCTCCGGCCGAGGAGGACGTTCGTTAAGATGGGGACTAGGTAGGCGAGGTTGTTGATTGTGCTGGTCTTTTGGTTAGTTTTCTGGGCTGTTTGGGTTGGGGGCGTGTGCTTCTGTCTTCCATGATAGGACGATGAGAGGAGGGAGGAGGAGAAGGAGGAGGAGGAGGAGGATTGTTACGTACACTGCGGAGCTCATCATTGCGTTGAACGCCGTGCTGGACCCTAGGTAGATACATCCTAGCAGGGCGATGATGACTGCTACGCAGAGTTGGGCGTTGAATGGGGAGCCGAGGCGCGGGTGGACTTTGGCCCATCTGTTTTGTTTTATTTTATTTTGTGAGCATAGATGGAGCTAGAAGTGCTGGGGGGAACTATATAGATAGTGTACGTACGTCTTCGAGAAAGGCAGGCCGTCGTCTCTGGCGAATGCCCAGACCATTCGTCCGGTGCCTGAGAAACACATCCATATTAGAGAAGATAGGTACTGTGGGGATAGTTGAAGACTCACTCAGTTGAGAGCCGAGCATGCACGGTCCCAGCGCAACCCAGAGGAGGAAAACCAGCGCAAAGGCACCGCCGCGGCTTTGTGTAGCCTGGCGGAAGATTTCGGCCAGGGGGAGGCCCGTCTGCGAGTCTTTCAGCGATTCCCAGTTCTGTACGGAGAACATCAGACTGAGGAGGTAGGATAGTCCTGTGACGAATGCTATGCTGAGTGTGCAGGCTGTGGGGATTGTGAGTGAGCGAGTCTTCTATGTCAGTAATCTCAGTAGAGCATGCATACCTAGAGCAAGAGGCGCGTTTCGCCCGGGCTAGGTACGCATATTAGTTCTCGGTCTGTTATAACAATGACTGGGGCCCAGGATGCTGATGTTACTTACGTTGGGCATTTCCTCCGTGATGTGCTGTACCCTAGACTTAGCTTGTATGCGTCAACAACGGGCAGCAGACTGACTGTGATTCCATCCAGACCCCCAAGGGAGTACAACGGGTTCACAAGACCGGTGATGAAACATATGACATTATTCTCCCACCCCGTGTTGTTGACCCACGTCTGGAAGACGAACTCGTTGTCATTGTGTTTCGGGGCCGTGGCAACGACAGTGACCATGATGACGAACCATGCCAGTTGGAGGTAGCACACTTAATCGAGTTCAATCAGCACATGTATTCTCTACTCGGGTATTCCACCCCAGATCCAGATCCAGACTCACGCGAAAACTTGTTAATCAGAGGAATAAACCGATTCCCAAACATCACAATCCCCGCTGTCAACAGGTTCAGTCCCTGGTAAGCCACGAACGTCATCCAGGGCTGGATAGTCAGGTCCGTGTGGTACAGCGCAATCAGCGCCATGAAGTTGGTCGCGTAGATCAAGTTGGTCGATGCGCTTGTGAAGATCCCTGCATCCATCCACCATTAGTGTCCACCTGTCGAAGGAAGTCACAAAGACCTTACACCCGAAGACCGTGCTCCAGCCTGTTGCAAAGCTCAGTACACTGTTGTACCGTTTGGGCGCAATGGCCGCGATCCAATGGTACATGCCCCCTTCGACGGGATATGCGGAGACGAATTCTGCCAGGGAAGTTGCCAGGAATGACTGGAGGATGAAGACAAGGATGAAGCCGTAGATCACTGGGATAGGACCGTTAGTCGACTGCGTCCATCTCTCGCGCCATCAGGGATAAGCTTCGCCATACAAGCTCCAGGACCACCGGCGTCGATCGCCGTGATCAACCCAAGACCGAGTCCTACAAATAGATATTCATGTTAGAAACCAGCAGAGAAGAGCAGGTAATCGACACGTACCGGTCCAAGAAATAGTGCAATTGGCAGCCAGCCCGATCAGACTCCAAACCGAGAAATGGCGCTTCAATTCCTGCTTGTGGCCTTTCCACAGTACAAACATAAGCAATTCCCATCCTCCAACGCAGGAAAGTAGGTAGTAATCGAGCTGAACACACCCATCTGCGCCAGTCGCAGTTCATCTTCATTCTGCACATGGATGACCCCTGATCCATCACCAGCTGTTCCAAGAGGCTGCGCAGCAGAAGCTGCACTGCCTTTTAGGTCACCCATCTTATCTTCTGCGACAAGATGCCCTTAGGAAACAGTAAGAAAGCTGAGAAAGACAGATCCCAGTCGAGCCGTATGTATAACTATCCCTTGTCCAGGCCAGTCTCGGCGGGTACCAGAGCTTGTTTATAGATAAGCATGCGTGCAACCCAAGAGATATTGACGGGCTGACGAGCCCCACAACGAAGCTTATCGACGCCAGATTTGTCGTGAACCTTCAGCGCCGGCCACTTTTCGCGGTTTACCGGCTGGAGTGGCTCGATGGCCCGCGAGGGGGAGGTGACCCTATCATAGCGCGGAATGGGAGGTAGCGGTGGTTGGGGAGTGGATGGGTTGACTACCGTTGCATTGCGATGGTCGAGCGAAGGAAACGCTAAGGCCGAAAGAAGGCTTAGCATGCAGTATTTAGATTATAGATTCCATCCTGAAAAGCGGGGGGAGAAGTAAGACCACCCGAGTAGAATAAATAAGCAAAGGACAGAAAGCGAGTGGCCTGGGAATTTCTGGCGTCTCATTTTATACATGGTAGATACTCTATTGGATCAATCTCATTCTAAATGCATGTACAAACTCTATCGATCCTTGCCAATACTACAAAATCTTAATCGTCTATATACTGCGACAAGCTGTCGTCTAGCGCAAAGCGCATGAACCATCAACCAGGTCGTTATCTCGTCAATCAGGACCGGGGACTGATTTGTAGGAGGATATGCCAGTGAAGTCGGTGGCGAGCAGGCTCCTGGCGTTCTCCAGCCCATCGTATCCCGGTTGAAAAATCCTCCCCATTGGAGGACTGTTATACATATGTTCAAAGTGATCGAGCCCACAAGCGGGCCCTCGATTCGTCCTCCGACGTTCAAGATGGAAGCCAGCCCGGGTTTTAGTTCTGCTTGTTGGGATCGGTCAGCAGACTGGGCGTTTCCGGGGCGGTCTCGGCGAGTTCAAAGTAATCTCGGTCACGTACGGCAGACCTGTCTTTGCGGATAGTCAGGCAGTTGATACCCAGGAAGGTGGTGATGCGGTTGATAATCAGCACGGCCCAGAACATGTAGGCGATGAAGACCACGATGGTGACGACCCAGAGGTACATGAGCTCGAGCGATGCACCGAGGGCGGGGAAGCCCAACACCGGCAGGTTGACGAGCACAGCACCCAGAACAATGGGAATCTGCAGCACGGTCCAATGAGGGAATGGCTGCTTCAGCAGGTGAGCAAGGATGATCATGGTGGTCATCCGTCCGAACACGAAGGCCATCATCCAGCTATACAAGATAAGGTGGTTTTCGCTGAGGAGAGTCGAGTAAGGAGAAAACAACCAAGCAAAGTTGCTGCAGGTAAAGACCAGCATTGGGATCCACTCCTTGAAGACCGGTGCCACGGGAAGACCTTGGCTTCGGCGGGCGTTAACCACGTTGAGGACACACCCGGGCAGATGACCAAAGATGAACGACCCGACGAGGAATGGAACCCAAAGATCCTTGACGGAGTTGGTTCCGAAGATCTCCCAGTTGATAAAGTCGGTAATCGGCCGGGCCCAGACCTCGGGCCCGCAAACACCGGACACAATCATCAGTGCGATTGCGACCAAAAGTCCTTCGGTCGGTGCGTTGATATATCCGAGCCAGAGAGTATGGGTGTGATAGGTCTCCCACGTCGAGAAATACATCGCCAGGCACGGAACGATGGCAGTGTAGGCTCCCAGCGAAGTGGAACCCAGCCCCATTGCTGCAGTTTCCAGGAGGGCGCCGAGGGTGCAATTCAGAGAGTCGATGCCATGACTATATACCGGTCAGAACCCATTCGTTGCAGTCGTCCTCTTTTCACATACTCGAAAAGTTCTCCAAGACCGCTGGAGGTCCCGGTCCTCCGCGCCTGCTTGCCGTCGACATTATCCAAGGTCGAATACCTTCATTTCGCATTAGCCTGGAGCCCAACGAAGTAGGACGAGGGTAGAATCGTACATCCACATGCCAAGAGCGAAACTGAAGTAGATCCAGGCCGGTCCCTTTCCCCTCGAAAAGATGTTAACACCCGATCGGACTTGAGTTATCCATATAGGACATTCTTACCGGTCCCACAAGATCGGGCACGAAAATATCTATGAGAAACACATTGCCGACAATGAACATGAAGCCGATCAGAGTGACCATATTCGGGGCCATCCAGAGGGGCACAAGTTCGACAAACGCATTCCACTGCAAAAGGGCATCTTTCCGTCAGATCTATTCCCCGAGAGCAATTTCTATTGTCCGGGGCGGTCATACGTAATGTTTTAAGACATATCGCGAGATAAATGACTTGTCCACACTAGAGTACTTGTAGCTCTTCAGGGGAAGGAGGGCATCGTCCGACAGCGATTCCTGGATCGCTTTGGGGCGAAAAGGATTAGCGTCAGGCACACGAAATCGCACATACGGATTGTCAGGGCAAACCTTGGATCCGGCCTAATATCCCACTCATCCTGTCCTCAACTGTTCTGAATTGTATATAAATCGAATCAACAGCAGTAAAGTTTGGCTTAGTTCATAGCGCGCTATCGGATTCGGAGTTAGTTAACGATTCGAAAACGACCAATTGGAGCGGATAAGGATAGCGTGCGAGAGGACAAAATGGACTTTCACAGGCAATCCGTGGTGACAATGAAAAAAATGGAAGGAAGAAATAGAAGTCGCCCCAATTCTAACCAGGACGAGAGAAGTCTTGGGGAACCAAGAGAGGAGGAAGGGAGATCGGCAGAGAGACGCCTCTTCCTTTCTCCCCTCGGAAAAAGGACTATCAATCACGTGTTGGCGGACCAGCTCCGCAGCTCTTGGATTCTGGATCCGACAAACGCGCGACGTGAGGGTCTGAATGACGACGGAGTGAATGCGTTGTGAGCTTGCCACTGCTTCACCCTCCACTTCAAAGCACATCACTGTCCATCAGGTGGTTTTGGTTCCCTTGTTTTTTATTATGAGAATTTTCTGAAATCTTTCCTCCTCTTTCTTCCTACCTCCGGACCATCTCATTTTCCCCGCTAGGAAAGGCTTCGTGCCTGCAACTCCCTTTGTCCACGTACGCGATCGCTGACCATCCTCCGCTCGAATCGCTGTCGAAGAGAATCCCCCCGAACATTTTGACGATCGCTCTTGGAGCTTGGACATGACGGTAGATGATCAACGTGGCGCTCGCGGCGCGGTGTACGGCTGAGTATTTTGCGCCATGCCAGGCGTCGTCGACACTCCCATCGGTCCTGTTTCACCAGGCCTGGGATATACGGTCGCACACCAAAAGGTCGAGTTAGAAATCGATTTTGCGAGCAAGAGTCTCAAAGGGAAGACAGAGATCACAATCCATCCGCATCACAGAGACCTCCGGACGATCCGCCTAAATTTTCGCCAGGGCGAGCTTAAGCGACTGAATATCAGCAAGAAGGTGCCCACGAGCAAATATGTGGACCCCTACGAGACCCTTCAGCTATACGGACCTCAATACCATCCTCGCCTGTTTTCGAAGATTGATGGATTGCTCAAGACGCCCCCGGAGCCAGAGCTCCTTCTGACAATCCCGAAAAGTGTTCGGATCGAGGAGCTTGATCCTCTGTCCGCTGAAGCTCAAGATCAGCTGGTATTGCGAGGGACTGCGGCTGCGGATGATGTCGACGGGCCGAGTTCGAAGGCAACCGAGAGCGCTCTTCCGCGGTTTACGGCCTTGACAGTATATGTGGAATTTACCATCGACAACATACGCGATGGCTTGCAGTTTGTTGGGGTGGAACATGGCGACCGGCGATACCCCCATGCTTACACCACGAATTCGCTCGGCTATGGGGTCGGATGCCCTCTGTTCCCTTGTGTCGATGACCCTTCCTCGCGTTGCACGTGGGAATTCTCGATCAAATGCCCGTGCTCCTTGGGGGACGTGTTCAGTCGGAAATCTCGGGAGAACGCAGGGGCCCATGGGTTGAGTCGGTCGAAGTCCGCTTCGGCTGGTCGATATATCTCTCCGGACGACGAAACGTTGGATCTATCGGTGGTTTGCTCGGGAGATATGACAGATGAGATCGTCGATGCGCTCGACCCTAGCAAAAAGACAGTCTCCTTTGCGTGCTACTCTCCGCTGTCTGCCCAGCAAGTCGGCTTCGCCGTGGGCCCCTTCGAGTATATCAACCTGACGGATTTTCGGGAGAGCGATCAAGACGAACAACTCGGACAAAATGCGATCCCTGTTCACGCGTTTTGTCTTCCCGGAAGAGGGGATGACGTACGGAACACATGCTTTCCTATGGCCAAGGCGATCGATTATTTCTCTCTGACGTATGGGTCTTATCCATTCACAAGCTACAAGATGTGCTTTGTGGACGATACCCCCGAAGACACTGCGCCAACGGCTTGTCTGTCGATATGCAGCAACCATCTCCTGTTCCCTGAAGGGATCATCGACCCGATAGATGACTCAACGCGCGCGCTAGTTCACGCTTTAGCATGCCAATGGATCGGCGTCAACATCGTTCCCAAAGAGCCCGTGGACACCTGGGTTACTGTGGGCATTGCTTGGTACATCACGGACACATTCATGAGAAAACTTTGTGGGAACAACGAATATCGCTTCCGACTGAAGCAGATGTCCGATAAAGTGTGTGACCTGGACTATGAGCGTCCGTCGATCTATGACATGGGGAATATTTTGAAGATCGATCCGTCGGAGATCGAATTTATCGCCCTCAAGGCTCCCCTTGTCCTTTTCATCCTTGATAGACGCTTGACGAAAGCAAGCGGAAAGTCCACGATGCCTCGTATCATTTCTCGAATCTTTTTGAATTCACGGACGGGGGATATACCCAATGGCGCGTTGACAACCTCGCTGTTTCAAAGGACGTGCGAACGGCTCGGGCACGCGAAACTAGACGCGTATTTTCAGCAGTGGGTCTACGGTGCTGGGTGTCCCCGGTTTCAAGCCACGCAGCGATTCAACAAGAAGAAGCTGGTCGTCGAAATGATGATCCGGCAAGTGCAGTCGGAACAACCAACCACGCGGGATTTGGACAAGAACACGTTCATGCGCGACGTTAAAGAGGAAGTCCGCAGTGTCTACGCCGGCCATGTTCAGCCTGTCTTCACTGGCTCCATGACCCTCAGGATTCACGAAGCCGATGGTACACCATACGAACACATAGTTGAAATCAAGGAGGGGATCACGAAGTTCGAAATCCCGTACAACACCAAGTATAAGAGGTTGAAACGGAACAAGCGACAAAAAGAGCGCGCTGCTGCCGTCGTCGGCGGTGACCCCGGTGCAGAAGTACAGGAAGATGTCTTGCTGTATTGCCTGGGAGACGTATTGCAGAGCGAAGAGGAGATGCAGGAATGGAGACTAGCTGACTGGAGCAAAGAAGACGAAGAACGCATGGGACAAGAATCGTACGAATGGATCAGAATGGACGCCGATTTCGAGTGGATCTGCAAGCTATCCTTGGTCATGCCTGGGTACATGTATCTCTCCCAGCTCCAACAAGATCGGGATGTTGTTGCTCAGCTAGAGGTGAGTCAATGAGCCCGTCTACGCCCCTTCCTACTTGCTAATGTCAACTCGCCTATAGTCTTTACAGTACATGGCAGCCCAAAGAGAACATCCCTTGATTTCTACAATTTTTGTCCGAACCCTCATGGATCGAAGATACTTCTACGGGATTCGTGCAGCCGCAGCACGCGCTTTGGTCAAGCATGCAAAAGAAGAGATCAACTGGCTTGGGCTCTACCATTTGGAGAGGGCTTTCCGGGAACTCTTTTGTCTCCCCGGCTCAGCAATGACTCGGTCAAACGACTTCTCTGACAGGGCTGCCTACATTCTTCAGCTTGTCATTCCCGATGCCATTTCAAAGGTGCGCGACAAGGCTGGAAAGACTCCGCTGGGTGTCAAGCGCTTCTTGTATGACAAATTAAGATTCAACGACAACTCAAATAATGAGGTATGTGCTCTCCTCGTTGCCTAACATCACTTGCTTATACAGTACATAGTACTCGGACAACTTTTACATTGCAACCCTAATGCAGTCACTTTGTCATGCAATGCTGGGGAGAAGTGATCAACGCTCCGACGACATCGATGACTTTGACATGGAGCGTATCATTCGCGCCCAGGAAGAGGAGCAACTTGAAAAGGATGCCTTGGCAGAAATAGACAGGTACCGAAGAATGGATGAATGGTCGAGTTCTTTCCAGAATGTCTATTCTCGCGCAGCCTTGCGCTGTCAGATGCAACTCATGCAGGCCAATATCTCGGAACTCGATGTGATGCAGTTCCTGCCGTACACTCGCGCGGGGACTTATGATCTTCTACGAGCTGAGGCATTTGAGTGCCTAGTTGAGCTCGATATCTTTAAAAGCCCCGAGCTTCTAAAGTGGTTTATCTTCACCATGTCGAGTGATACTTCTCGTTGGCTCAGGCGACGACTTCATGGACTGCTTGGGAAGGCACTTGCGCCTATCGCTTTTGGCCAAAAATCGAACAAAGAGCCCCCTGTCCAGAACGATGGTCTGATCATTGAGCAAGAGTCTTCTACCGATGTCCGCCAAGCAGACCTTGCTCGGAGACAAACTGTGCCAGGCGCGCTGGAAGCCCTTAAACGTGAAATTTCTGGAGATCAAACCTTGAGGGAATCTTTATGGGCTGCCTGCAATTCTCCATATATTGGGATAATTGAGCTCTCTGAGTTTGTCGATCTCAGCACGGTCTTGTATGACCCAGTCACTTCGGTTAGAGTGGTCCTGAAGTACCCGCGGTACTGGCAGGTGAAGCACCTTGGAAAGGTTTGTAACATGTGTTGTCAGTTTCTAGCTTATATTATGCTAACATCCAGCTTAGGGACGCCTGCATTTTACCCGATCCAACAAAGTGCGCACGACTCTCACGCCATCTAAGGACTCGACCGCTGGGAAGCGCAAACGCGAGGAACCGGGGATGCCTCCACCTCCCACTCGCATCACCTTCAAGCAGTCAAAGATTGGTCCCAGTACCCCGTCATCGGCCAAAGCCCCTTCGCAGTTCCCCAAGCTGCACATACCGAAACTTTCTTCCCCTGCCCCTCAATCCACCCCCAGAACCACAGCTACCCCTGCTACACCATCTACCCCTGGTGGCGGGCTCAAGCTGAAACTAAAGATTGGCCAGAGGCCGACCTAGCCTGGCGGTCACAACAAGAGGCCGATTACCACTACTCCCTGTATCTTATATTTCTCTATTTCTCTTTTGATGTTGATCGTTTCATTGGATCCTTTTCTTATGACATTTGGAGGGGTTTGGTCAACGCGATATCTACGGCGCCATGGAAGGGATTGAAGTTGCTGTGGTTATTTCTACACATGATGTTGCTTTCTTTTTATATCTAGTCTGAGGATTATTCTCCTGGGAAGATCGGGCCCCGCCGACAGGCCTATGTCTAGTGTGCGTCATCTCGCCCAAGCTCGTTGTCATGATTGATGTCTCGCATAACAATCATCAGATGTTCATCAACAACAATAATAAACTTCCTCAAACCAGAGATATACTCCAGAAATCAAAGCGTTCATATCTCTAAAAAGCGCAAGTGCAAGTGCATTTTAATTTTCGTAAAACAAATAAGCGATGACATCGAAAATTGGCTTCGATCGTTCCATAAGAAGCTGACCCGTGAACTCCATGTTGCATTAAGAAAACCCCCACGAAGACCAAATCTACCCCGCTGGTTGTTTATTTGTCGCTTATCCGCTCCAGAGCCTGTATTTGAATCTCTCGTTAGTTACCTGTTAAAGGAAGGTAATACAGGCCTGGAAAGACTTACCTCAAGCATCACGACCGAGTTACCACGGATGACCTTAATCGCTGTTAGTGTCCTTCCCTTGTAAATGTATGTCAAAGACGCTATCCCAGTACTCACCACCATGCCGATAGCGACCTTCTCTCCACCCTGCTTCTCCTCAAACGCCTCGTCAAGAACAATGTTCATAAACACCTGCGAAGCCCGACTATCAGTCCTGCTATCCGAACAATCCCCAACCGGTAATATCCGAAAAATACGAATCGACAAATAAAAAGGGTTTCAGTGGTATCCACGTACATCGTAGCCTCGCAGGACGCCAATAACTTTGCGGTTGCCGTTCAGTTGGCAGAATATCCGCTTTTCCATGTACTATTCAAACCAAAACCAGGCCGGTCAGCTCCCATTCCGCTCAGAAACCGTAGTGGATAGATTCGCGAAAACATACCTTCTTGAGTTCGGGCTGAGCTTGAGGCATCTTGGCTGGTGTTTCTGGGCTGGGACTTCTGGTCGGGGTGTTGGGGATCTTGTCGCGCGCCGCGGACTTTGGGAGTGAGCGGCTCGATAAAGCTGGGTCGGGAGAACGTTGTTCCCGGAAGCTTTGAAGTGTTGCGGAGCTCGGAGTGACGTCTCTTCTACGTTGATATTTGGCCTTCTTTTCTTCTCTGAAATAAGTCCTTTGTCTTTGGGATAATTTGATTATTTGGGGCCGCGACTATGAGTTCCAAGTTTGCGAATCGCAGGAAACCGCGCAAGATTGGTGGGGATGATGAGGAAGATGGAGAGGAGCAAGGTGAGTTGTGCCTGGACTATGAACGCGCCACCATTTGAATATGCGATTAATGGAGAATTTCTTATCGATTACTAGATAACGGCCCTATTGTCAAGCGACCTAGTAGTACCAAAACAAAGCAGAAGTCGAAAATGCGTCTCTCGTTCGGCCCCGGTGGGACCTCGATGACCGACGATGATGGCGCGCAGGAAAGTGAAGTGGTGGTGCCGAAACGACACGGCTTGGGGAGAATCGCTCTAGAGAAAAGCGCTGCCCAGCGCTCTTCCACACCGTCCGGAATCGCCCATCCTCTTCCGATGCGAGTTGGCCCGGAACAGGATCGACCGAGTTACAGCAGTGAGCACCTCAATGAGCTTCGACATTCGACACCATCGACGCCTAAACCCCCCGCCGACGATGGAAAGGAGAGAACGATAGACGTCGCTGCAAAATTCGGCGAGGTGATGCAAGTCACGACGCCATCTGCGATTCCCAGCGAAGCGGAAATCAGAGAGAAGAAAGCTAGAAGAGCGCGCCTGGCAAAAGAGCAGGAATACGGCGGAACGGAAAAGGATTTCATTTCGCTCGAGGATAACGTATCGGATGAAGATTGGGACCCCAATCACAAGCCAGGAGATTCCAAGGATACGCGTCTGCTGCGAGACGATGAGGATTTTGCGGAGGGGTTCGACGAGTTCGTGGAAGATGGCCGTATATCTCTTGGAAGGAGGGCCGAGCGCGAACACAAGAAGAAGCAGCGCGAGCAAATGCGAGAACTCATAGATGACGCCGAAGGGCTGTCCGATGAGGATGATACTGATCTGGAGGAAAAAGCAGCCTACGAAGCTGCTCAAACAAGAGCCGCCATGGGACATGGTAGTAAGGACCACATAGACCGACCAAAGACGCCGCCTAGGATGACGTCGCTTCCGCAGCTGTCACACTGCTTGGACCGCCTGAGGACGACGCTGGCTGTGATGAACCAGTCGAAGGCCCAAATGATCAATCGAATGGAAGAGCTCAGGCAAGAGAAGGCTGACATAGCCACCCGGGAGGTGGAGATCCAAGCACTGATCAAGGAAGCTGGCGATAATTATGAGAGGCTTAAGCAGGAGGCAGGTGCTGCCCCGGGACCAGAAAATGATGCGTCAGGTGAACGAGGACTAGAGACAATTGGCTCTGCGATGGATACAACGCGAGACAACTTTGAAGATGCGACGTGATTATTGGTATCGTGGATCTATTCAAGCCTGTCTCATTGAGACCACCGATTGGCGATGAAGACATTGCTTGCGGTCGTTCTTTCCGGCCACAGTGACATGCCAATCTACATGTCGCCCCGGTTGATACCTTGACGCCCATCGATGACCACCAGTCCGCCGCACTTACATTCATTTGATGATACCCATCGAACCGCTTCTGTATGATAGATTATTGAATCATGACACGGCCACCATTCCTT
Source organism: Aspergillus neotritici (assembly GCA_023619815.1). NCBI lineage: Eukaryota > Fungi > Ascomycota > Eurotiomycetes > Eurotiales > Aspergillaceae > Aspergillus > Aspergillus neotritici. The sequence goes on from JALZYL010000014.1 coordinate 387,666, forward strand.
GCTCTTTTTCGACAACCCCTGCGTAGGACAGCGTCTGTCAGCAGAGCCACGCAGTAAGTCAAAAACACATCTCAACTGTTCACTAGTTTGACCTGAGGAAATAGTCCTCGGTACGGAGGCATCCCGTTCATCGAAACACCCATTGACGAGAAGGATGGGGATCCGCCGCATCTCTACCGTCATTCCGACGCGACTCCGATTGAGTTGTTTTTTGACCTTTTCTTCGTTGCCAACCTCTCCACTTTCACAGCCACCCATGAGATCCACAATGTAGAAGGTGTGAGCGATGCGATAGTCTATTGCTATTCATCCTAAGTCTAACGTCGCTGCGTACTAGCGCTGGGCGCGTACATAGGTTTTCTCGCGGTGATATGGTTTACCTGGCTCCAGGTGACGCTCTTTGACATTCGATTTGCCCGGGACACCATATTTGAACGGATATGCAAAGCCGTTCAGCTCGCTGCGATGGTCGGATTTGCATCTGCTGGCACCCGATTGACTACGCGTGTGCAAGACGAGAATGTCTGGGCATTTCAGTCGCTGAGCCTTTTCCTGGGCGGAAGCCGAGCTTTGCTGTCCGTGCAGTGCGCTGTCAATGTTGGCTTTCTCCGTGAACGGATGAGGCCCGCCGCCAGGGGCGTGTCTCTGATAGCGGCCACCTTGCTGGCCTCAAGCCTGGTGTATTTAGGGGTAAGTCGGTCTCACTCCGCCGGAACAATCCTGGCGATATCTGGATCAATTGTAACCTGACGTTTCTCAAGATGTTCTGGGCCTTTAGGGAAGGTGCCGAATTACGCTCCTACGTATGGATCGTTTGGGGGGTCCTCTTTGGGCTGGAGACGTTAATGACAATGGGAATATCTTGCTCCACGCCAGGGATAGGATTCCACGAGACTCATCTAAATGTACGGATGGGACTCCTCACCTTGAGTATCATTGGCGAAGGCGTCATTGCGGTCACCAGAATTGTCAACAAAACGGTCCGGCCTGGCGGCTGGACCAAGTGGTCGTTTGTCCATATCCTGGGTGTCACCCTGAATGTGGTAAGGTGTCAAGGGCCTCCTTTTTACCAGTCCGCCCCTTTTGTTTCGGTCATGCTGATATCCTTGGACTAGTATTTTTTGTGGCAGGCTTATTTTGACCTGTCTCCGAGACAGTCGCTGGGACGGTACTCCCAGCAAATATGGGCCCAGCTCCATTACCCCTTCCACGTGGTCCTTATTCTTCTCCTGGAAGGCTCTCAGATCCTTGCCCTGACCCTGGATATTACGCTGAAGCTCACGTATCTCACGGAAACGATCATGTTTGCATGTGAAGAGCCCCGGCCACCAACGGACACGGCCATTGGCCTGTTGCGGAGCACCATTGAAGACATGGAGATCAACTATAGCCGGGGCGCAATCGCGCAAGAGATTGCGATAGCTGAGATTCTCGGGGACCTGCCGAACCATCCGCTATGTATGACCTCGGAGGTTATCAGCTACTCCGTGACCAACAAGCTCCTGAACGATCTGATGGGCAACGTGACGGCGGCTCTGTTCACCAGTATGGGGGTCATGCCGTCGAAGGGGTCACGGATTGACCAGATGACCAGCGACCAGCTCCTGCGGATGTACATGGAGGTGTTAGGGTTTGTCTACGTGTATTTTTTTGCGGTTGCGTCGCTGGCCATGTTCCTGTTCGCCGCGTTCGTGCCACTGGCGCAGTCGCGCAGTCGACCCCGGCGAGAGGTTGGCATCAGGATAGGGGTTCGCGTGGCGCTGGGGATGGTTTTGGCATGTCTGGTGGGCTTCATCCGGTATTTTGCACTTGCATATGCTTTCATGACGTCCCCTGTCATTCTGTACGCCTTTACTTTTACCTTGCTTATTGGTGGGTTGTCTTCTTTTCTTTTTCTTTTTCTTTTTCTTTTTTCTTTTTTTATAAAGGAAAATTATTATTAGGGAAATGACTGACGATAAATAGCGCTGTTGATAGACCGACTATTGGATCAATATGGAGTCCAGGCACGAGCCCGACGGACGCAGGAAAGCGAAGTCACCATGATCTGTATGGGAGACGGTCGAAGAAGCGATCCATCCCTTGATGATGACTCTGGATGAAGCGCCAGTGGCAGCGGCAACAGAACGTGAGCGGTCCAGTCCACGACGTGCACATTTGAAATGGGACTGCGTGTTCAACAACCGGCATAACGATCCGGTTTGGGTGTGTACACTGTAGTTATGCCCAATGGCGATATGGATGGGGTATTTGGAGGGTGACCTCGAGGCTTCCAGCATGAATCAAACAATAGGCTGGTGGGTACTGGGGAGGGGGGAGTTCGCAACACGTACCTAACAACATCCGCGTCTGGGGGGGAGGGGGAGGAGGAGGGGACAAAGAACGCGCGCCAGCCAAGGCGGGAAGAAGACGTATAGGAGATTAGCAACCGGATTGATGGATCATGGACAAAAGAACCCACCCGAATGATAAATAAATCAGTAAATAAATAAATAAATAAAAGATTAAAATACTAGCAATAAAGCACTTCCAACTGTTTGGATAATTGAGTGATTTGCGTCCTGTACGACGGGAAAGAATCTGGGCTTTCCTCATAGCTAAGTAATAAAGATCAACGGCAAACCGAGGACGCGGGAGGAGGCATGTCAACGGCGGATGGATACTCTTGACAGGGGGATCACAAATGGAGGGATTGAAATTGATAAATGATTTTATTAAATTATTTATTTATTTTATGGAGGGTTGTTTTATTCTTTTAGGAGGGAAGAGGAGGGAGAGGAGGAAGATAGGTAGAAAGAAAGAGGTGAGCTAGCCCTAGATTCTCTTGGCGTGTATGCAGGATGTATATGTACCTATTCAACTACATACCGATGTATCTATCTATCTATCTATCTATCTATGCAGTAAGTAACTCTGTAAAAATGGAGAACCTCACACAGTGCAACCACAGACACCGCAGAGCACAGACAGACAGACACGGTAGTCTAGGATTAATCATCGACTCTCCCTGTCGAGGGAAGCAGAGGGAGGGAGGAAGGAGGTACAGCTACACGGATTCGAAGCCGAACTGGAGGGATGCAGATGACTTGGGGTTGTATTCTGCTATGTGGAGTGGTAGGAGGAGGAGGAGGAGGAGGAGGAGGAGGAGGTCGTCTGTCCACATGTACGCAGGGAAGTATATGTATGACGAGTATCTTGGTAGGAGGTGTACGGAGTAGCAAGCAAGCAAGCAAGCAAGGAGCAAGCAAGCAGGCAAGGCTCTGCTGGGGATGGTGCGCGGGGGGATATTTGGCTGGTTGGATGGATTTGTGTCGCATGTGTACAGTGCTACTGCTGTTGCTACCTATCATTGTGGATAACTGTCTCTCTGAGGTGTGAATAAGAGAGAAACATGCAGGGAATAGTGACAGAATGGAGGATCGGAGAATAGATCAAATAGCAAATAGAGTCAATATGCTATGAAAGAGGCAGACAGACTAACAATTTGTAGAAGCGGTCTGGACTTGTTTTTATGTATTTATATATATATATTTATTTATTATTATATTATTATTCTCTTGGTTCATTCTACGTTTGTCTCATTACACTCTTATAGATTCATACATATGTACGAGGTCCATACCTCGGTAGACGCGCTTTTGTCCTCCCTCTTGCTGTGTTTCTCTTCTTCCCTTCTTCCCCGCTCTACTCCATCTCTTTCTTTAGGTATATTATATCTCCCCAAGGATAAAACTCAAGAAAATCATTCATTATCAACCAGGAATAGGAGATATTACCCGTCAATCCATCCTGCATCGGATGTGGAATTCCGGATCCCACCCGGAACAAACCGAACACTCTTGGCTTTTTACCCTTTTCTTTCTTCTTTCTTCTATTTCCATTTTAATTATTTTCTTTGTTCGAGATGAAGGAAAGAAAAAGAAAACAGACAAGATCCATCTCTCTGTCTTAACCTCGGCTGGTTATAACTACCGGTATTCATATAGGTGTCGATACCGACCCAATGAGACGGATTATTGAATGACTGTCCATGTCCTCATTTTGATCACAAAGAGGACACAGAGACTAGGATGCAGACAGAATATGGAAGAGACTGGAGGAGAGGAAAGAAGAGCAGTAAGAATTCCATTGTGTCAATTCGACCTATCTCCCAGCAACTCCACCTTCAAGTTTGCATCAACAAGCTCTGACTAGTGACCTGCATATGCAGACATCCCACCCACCCACCTGTCAACTGCTTTGACAGCAAAAGCAAATCGTCCTGTCAATGATCACCGGAGAAAAACACTCAGACTAGGAGAGCCGCCCCACAGGTGACAGGATGGATGGAGCAGAAGGATGACGATGAATGGCAACGGGACCATCCGAATCCTCCGATCAAACGTCCTCTCCCCACTTCGTCGTCAACCTCCGAACCAATCGATGTGGATGTGGCTGCCGTGGATGGAGCTGTGGGATGGCACGACATGCACGAACAGACGTGCCCTCTATATGGATGGGATGTATGTACCCGACAGGCAAGTTTGGATTGACCATCCCGTAAAACATCCTGGAAAAACATCCTGGGGATTTTGTCAGTGCGTTTTTCTTTTTCTTTTTCTTTTTTCCCTTCTTTTCTTCTGACCTTTTTATTAATACTGTTTTTTTATTATTATTTCTGACGTACTTTTGTTGGTGTCTCTCGGTAATCTGCTGCAGTGACCTACTAAGCTACCTACCTAGGTACCGATACATGCAACACCGTTAGACTTGTCAACTGTCAATTGTCAATTGTTCATCAGAGGCAGGGATCTGATAGAAATCCCCCTCCCCCCGTGGCCACCGTCCCATCCGTGTTGATTTATTGGTATGAAAAAGGGGTCATAATCATCCTCCCCGGTCTGTAACTCAGGGGACGACAGCAGTTGGGTAGAGCAAGATGACAGCTCCTTGGACGGGTGATCCAGTAGGTAGTATCTGGATGGGCCGGGGTGTCTGTCTAACTTATTAAAGACGGTTGGTATCTCGAGGACGACCTTGGATTCTAGTCTTTATTCCCTTCTCCTGGATAGTATAGGGCTTCCTCTTAACTGATATAGCACCGGTTTCCCTATAACGGTGTCGACTTCTAGACTCTATTGGCTTTTGTTCTTGAATCGTCATATTCCTCTGAAGGCTGACTGAGACATCAACGCGTTATCTCCACCTGCATCATTCAGAAGAAAGCCAACCGCCAAACCGCATCGTGGACGCACCCCCGCATGGAAACATAAATCCAGATCAAAAGAAAGAAATAAACATAGAGACAGAGAGCAATCTTACCGCTATTTCATCCCCTCTCACAATCACCCATCTATGACCGATGTCCATTGTCCGAGCCCGCCCACAGACACCCACCTATTGCTTTTGAGACAACGCCCAACACCGAAGACATCGCAGCCCAATTCCGACGCATCTTGTGCTGGATGTGCTGTGCTGCTGATGCACCGGTAAGTCCACACACCAGGTGAAACAGGTAAAACTGGCAGGCAGACTAAGTAACCGCACGCACACATCTGCAGCCGTCCCCATCAACCCAGGCATATCGTGCATGAATTGAATCAGACTCATTATTTCCGATCCATACACAACTCGCGCGCGCAACTCACTTGGTATCTGTAAAGCGAGACAGACACCGGGAGTAGACAGACAGCGGTGAGGTGGCTGTACACACAGACACCCAGTGGTTGACTGGCTGTCTCAATTTAAAGCGATGCTTGTCGATCCCCATCGTTGTCAGCGTCTTAAGACAGGGCTGGTTTTCGAGAACGCTCTCTTTTTTGCTTCCCCGTCTGAACAGCACTGCTTCCTTCTCTCCACGGAAGAAAACGGTTCTGAGAATATGTTGCTATCCCCAGCTAACACCTGCAATCCGCACGCTGCGCCAATCCACTCCGCCGAGCATCAAATGAAGCAATATCTAGACATGAAGAACCAGTCAGTGGGACTCGAACAGCAACCGGAAGAGCCCAACCATAACTACTGGTCGGTGAGCCCTTCCGTCTTCAAAACCGGGAGGAAAAGAACTCAATGCTACGACCTCCGTCGTCAATCAACCACCCACCCCCCAATCGAAAGAAGCGAGCCAGGACTGGATCTCTCGTCTGACAGTCGGACCCGAGGGAACGGATACAGATACGGACCCATTCCATCATCAGCCCCATCTGATATCCACGGCCCGGTCGAAGGATCGTCCCTCACCTCGTATTCCGAGTCGGAGAGTGAGAGAGGCAGGGGGTTCAGCCTGAGCCTCAGCCCTAAGTACCAGGACGACGACCAGGACTCTCCCATTGTCTTGGCCCCGCAAGCTTGCGATCCACCTGGTCTGTATCCGTACATGGGTGTGGGCGGTGGTGGTGGTCGCTTCGAGGGAGTCCCCGTGCTCGGATTCGACAAACATACAGCCTCCGAGACGTCGGCCTGCTCGTATGACGGATCTCTATCGATAGACGATGAGATTAAGCCGGTCTTTCAGAATACCAGCGTCAGCTGGCCAGCTGGAGACTTGTCAGATGGCCCACCGGTGCTGCAGGACTCGCCAGCAACAGGGTCAGTCGGCACAGCTACTGATTCATTCGAGAGTTCTTGCGGTGCGGTCACGCCACTGTCTTGGAGCGCGTTCGGCGCACACCCGGGCTTGGACATGGGACAGGAGGAGCCTGCGTGCGGCGATGCTCACGCCCACGCTCTGTGGCCTGCGCAGCGGTTCCAGGACGAACCGTCTCCTTTCATACCGGTAACAACAAGTCCCTTCGACGCGGTTCCTAGGGTTAGAGAGGATGGCCTCCCACTCCTAGAAGAGGGGTACCACGCCCAGCCTGAGCGATACCACCATCACCAAGAACCTATCCATATATCTATACCTACACCTGCACCAGCCATCAACAACACCTACCACGCAGAAAGCTTCGACATCCCCCGAACCAAGGACCAAACCATGCTAAACCAAAGCCAAAGCCAAATCCAGTACCACCTCTCAACCAACATCTCGCCTATAATACCATACCACATAAACCCAACATCAACACCAATCACCTACGCCTACACCACAGACCACCACCACAACCATCCAAAACTCACACCCACAGCCCCAACCGACAACATCAACATCAACATCAATACCAGCAGCAGCAGCAGCAAACCCACCATCCTCCCCTGCCCAATCGACACCCGCAACGCCCTCCTAATCGAGTACAAGCGACGCGGACTCTCCTACAAAGACATCAAACGGCTCGGCAACTTCCGCGAGGCGGAGTCCACGCTCCGAGGACGGTTCCGGACGCTGACGAAGACGAAAGATCAGCGGGTTAGGAAGCCGAGGTGGTTGGAGAAGGATGTATGTTTCTTGCCCCTTGCCCCTGCCCCTTGCCCCTCTCTCTTCAATGACTGTATGACAAGGAAGTATAAGTATAAATAAGTATGCTAACGAAACGAAAACGTTAAACGTTGATATCAGATCCACCTCCTCCAAGAAGCAGTCGCCGTCTATGCGGAAGCGCAAGCACAACCACACTACTGCCACCCACACCGGAACGCATCACGGCAGCAGCGGCAGAAGCAGAGGCAGATAATTCCGAAAGTGTCGTGGAAAAAGGTAGCGCAGTATATCTGGGGGCATGGGGGATCGTACCATTTTGGGAATGCGACGTGTAAGAAGAAGTGGTGTGAGGTTTATGGGGTTGATATTTGATATTTGATTTTGATTATTTATTTGATTTGGTTGATTGGGAGGGAGGGGGAGTTGTTTTTTTGTAGGATAATATGTGGGGGGGGTTTTTTCTTTCTTTCTTTCTTTCTTCTTTCTTTCTGGGGTGTGGTTGTCTTGTTGTCTTGTTTTGTTGTTGTTTTTGGGATGTGTGAATAGGTTAGGTCAGAGGTAGGTAGGTACCTAGTATCAATAGATTGGTTTTTAGAGGGTGATTGGATTGTGGTATTTAGTGTAGTGCAGTGTATGTAGTGTATGTACTCTGGTATGTGCAATGGCAGATAGGTAGTAATAAGAAGCAGATATCTTACCAACCCTTCGCTAGGGACTGTTCTTTCATATCTGGTAGCACCCACACCCACAGACCTATATCACCGTCCAACTCTCAAGTCAGTTCTAATCTATGAACGCAACGCAGTCGGGTATACCCATCTAAAACCTCCTTCAAGCCCATCCACCAGACACCACCAGTCCAGCCAATCACAACACCGACAAATGTCTCAAATCCGGATGAGGAAACCCAATAGCAGCAAGGACACGCGCCAACGAGTCCGGATTCCTCCGCAGCTCATTCCACTCCGCCTCAGCCTTCACCATTAGCGTTCCAGCCAGGATCGTGCCATTCAAAGCGACGACGCCTGCGTCTGCGACCTCCTCTTCACCACTCGTGCCGTTATCCAACGCGATCTGCGCGCTCTCGCTCCTCCGCGGACAGATCATCATCGTGGTATCTGTCATGGCGAGGTTATAGCTGATTGCCGCGGGGCCGGTCGTCGCGAAATTCTGATTCTGATTCCGGTCCTGTGATGAACCACCCGTCGACGTGGCCAGCGCTGCGCGATACAAAGCGAGATATGTCGAGTGGAGTTCGTCCGCGGAGGGATTCTCCGAGAGCGGGAGCGCGAAATGCGCAAACGGGAGCTGGCTGAGTCGTCTATACGGTGGGCCACCAGACGTAGTCGGTGGAGGAGACTGCGCGACGGCGTCGATCAGCGGTCGCCAGTCGTCGTCGTCGTCGTCACCACTCTCCCTTTTCCTGTCCTGGGTCATGGCTTCAACGGGGAGGAACTGCAGATGCCGATGAGGCTGGCTAGCGCCGCTTTCGTCGCCGGAATTGAAGAAGGCGAAGAGGCGGTTCGGGCGGGGGTTAAGACTCCTGCTGTTGTTGTTGGTATTGCTGGGCGGCGCCCACGCTTTGATGCAGGCGTACGCAGCCTCGAGGTCATCTTTCTCGAGGATGTCAGTCTGGGGCTTCCATGCTTTGGTGGCGAGGATGAAGTGGTTCGGGATGACGGGGAATTTGTTCAGCACGAGGAGATGGGAGGGAGTGGTGTTATCGGCTTGGGGGATCTGTGCGAGGAGGAGCTCTGGAGACGGGTCGTGGAAGGGATCTGGTTTCGGTGCTGGGCGGCTGTGGTCGGGTTTCGGTGCTCCGGAGGGCTTCTTCGCCAGTGCGGGACAGTAGCGCAGTTGGCACTGATACAGGAATAATCATCGCCGTTAGCTACGTGTCTGGATATGGCATTGCGACTGGATAAACAAGTGTTGTTCAGGACGTACCGGGACCCCCGCGGCGTAGACGGTGGTGAGATGCGTTGGGGAGAATATCAGATGGCCTGCGTCTCTGGCGGTGACGAACCGGCGAGACACCAGGCTGGAGAGGTTTTCCGACAGACCCAATTGCATCCTGTGTGGGGGGATGATGGCGAGATGATCCGGTCGGGGGGTGTAAAGGAAGAAGAATGACGACGGTCGAAGGTCGGGCGAGAGGATCCCCGCGGGGCTGGCCGAACCGGGTTAGCGGCGATCTCGTCCTGATTGATAAGGCAATAAATACATTAATGCCACGGTAAGGCTGGGAATTGTGACTAGGGATTGTTGACTACCAGATATTGCTTATATTGCTTATGTTCAAGATTCGGTGAATTAGACAATTGATATGAAAGTGTATTCCAAACGCTTGCTTTTCTTCCCCAACGCTCATGCAGAAAGGTAAACAGCATCAAGATATAGTTACATGATCGTGACTCGAGTCCACGTAAAAGAACAAAAGAAAGACAAAGGAGAAAGGAACAAAACACAGGAAATCCAAATGGTATCACGTTTTCAAAGAAAAAAAGAAAAGAAAAGAAAAGAAAAATACAAGCCCTCACTACCAAGGCATGCAATCAACAGAGAGATGGTTAGGCCGAGATCAGCTCGTCGATATCCAGCGCCGACTCGTTGGCCAGAGACATGTCCGGCAGGATGGTTGCCGGCCGTCCGATCAGCTGGGTGGAGGGCCCATCCACCCAGGGGCCGCGCTCCTCTTCCGTGGCGTTCAGGACGCCCTCGGCCCGCTTCAACGTTTCGACGTCGAGGTCGGTGATGTAGGCGTCCCGGTTGGTGCCGTCCCCGGCGCCCCCGGGGAGCTTGACGCGGACCTCGAACTCGTTGTCGAGCATCATCTCGTCCTTCCACAGGCGGCGCTGGCCGTCGAACACGCAGAGCACCCGCTTCTTCGTCTTGATGCTGCTGCTGGGGCAGCCCCAGGACTGCGGGTAGCGATCGCGGTTATTCCGTCGCTTCGACACGGTGCGTTTGGAGACTGCGTTGTTCGTCCCCAAGGTGGCACGCCCGTTCCCCTTGGGGGCCTTCTGAGGACCCTTGCCGGAGCGGCGGGCGGAAGAGTGTTCGTAAGAGTCATCGTCGTCGTCCCGCTCGTCATCCTCCCTCTCAACGGAGCCAGCCGTATCGAGGAGCATGTGCTTCTCCATGGTCTTCTTCACCTCCTCGTCGTCGTCCATGTCCCCCAGCTGCTGCTGGTTGATGGCCTCGCTCGGCTCCTCCAGCTGCACCACCCGGAGGACGCAGTCGTCCAGGTGCTCGTAGAAGTCCTGCGCATTGCTGAAGGTGGCGGAGCACGTCGAGCACTTGCCCGTCGCGTCGTGGCCGTGGCTGGTAGTGCTCTTGTTGGACGAGGCGACCGGACTGCGCTTGCGGCAGTTCGGCGGGGTCTGCTCGACATTGTGCACCGTCGTCAGGTGGCGCTTGAACACGTCGGCCCGGTTAAAGCTCTTCTCCGCCGGGGAGCCCGAGCCCGGACAGAAGCCGCACACCATGGTGCCCTTGTAGTGGGTCAGCGTGTGCCGGTTCTTGTCGTATTTCCGGGCGAACCCCTTCTGGTGGTACTCGCACGTGGTGATCGGGCACTTCTCGGGCCGCTCCGACTGATGGGTGAGCATGTGGGCCTTGAGGTCCTTGAAGACGCGACCGCAGTCGGGGTGGGGGCACCGCCCCTTTTCCTTGGTGTCGTCGTCCACGTCGGTGCTGCTGGCCGCCGGGCTGAGCTGTGACCGGCGGGACTGCACCGACGAGATGGACGACCGCCGGTCGTACACGGAGGCGTTGTGCGAGCCGACCGGCATCAGGGACGGGGAGGACATCGGGAACAGATGGGCCTGCGGCGCCAGGGACTGTGCCGCATAGTCTTCGGGGAGCTGCAGCTGGGAGGGATCCGGAGATTGGTGGTGACTATACGTGGGATGGGAGAAATGGTAATCGGACTGTTCGGGATAGGAGATGGCCGGGGGCGTGAGCTGGGGTTGTTGCTGGAGAGGTTGGATCAAGGACGGGTCTGGGTTACACAATGGCCCTTGGTCAGCACCGCTGGGTTCGGATGCGCCGCGCAACACCGACGAGGACCACTCACTGATAAAGTTGTCGGAGCTCTTCTTCGGGTAGTACGCATCCGCGTCGAAAGCGCTCCCCACGTACTCGCCCGGGAGGAGATCACTCATGAGTGCGGATTGGAGGCCCAGGCCGTGACTGGTGTCCACCCAGTTGTCTTGGATCGCCTGGGCGGTGCCCGAATAGGGGGATCCAATGGCCGAGGAGGAAGCGCTGGCAATGGAGGGTCCGGACGCGGTGGACAGTCCGGGCATATAGGGTTCCGCTGATTGGGAGACGGGGACCGGCGGTGGAGTCGCAGGGATCGAGGCGTAGCTGGAAGGTTTCGACTGATCGGGGTAGGGATCGGCATAGACCGGCGGCGTGTCGTAGTAGGACGAGGGAGCGGCGACCGTGGAGGGATTCTGGGCCTGTCCGAAGTCGCTCAATGGACCCGCCTGGAAGCCGAAAGGGTCGACGATGGCGGGATCCATGGAGAAGTGTTGAAAATACGGTGTCTGCTGCTGTCTGGAGGAATCGAGGGCCAACATTTTGCTCTCACCGACGCCTTGCGCAGGAAAAAGTACGAAGTCGGTATGGTGGTCCCTTTGGGTTTGCATGCCCGCTCTTTGCGATGGATGACTGGCTGTCGTGCGCTGCTGTGGGGAGCGGGATGCGCGAGGGTGGCCGTCGCCGGAGGAAGGGGGCGCAGCAAATTCTACATGGGCTTCGGTGTCAGTCACGACCATGATTCAGACATAGGAATCCAAGGGGGAATGACGATCCACCCCCGGGAGGGAAAGGATCTTCCTCGGATCGAATCGAGTGAGAAATCCAAGCCATGGGGGAGACCCGAATAAGCATCCAATGCCTCGGGTAAGGCTTGATAGGGGGAGACAATTGGAGTTCAAGGAACGGGCCGCGCGGGGAACATACAATTCGAGAGTTAATAGCAGGAAAAAAGACGAGAAAGCTACCAGATGACCAGGGAAGATATTTCCAATGTGGCGTCGGAATACTGGACAGCGCGTGAAGTGTGCGAGGGATGCAGTAGTGGGTCTTGTTCCAGGGTACAGACAGGCAATGGATGTATGGATGTGGGGTGGATGAACAGAGAGTGAGGTATGGGGAGAGGATGAGGATGAAGGTATTCAGAAGAGAAGACAGAGTCAGGTTTGGTGTAGAGTGATATGAAGCCTCAGGCGATCAAGGTGTTCGCGTGTGAAGTTGAGGTTGAGGTGGAGGTGAGGTGAGGTGAGGTGAGGTGTTCGGAGAGTTCCAGGTGGAGGGAAGGAAGAAGATGAGAGGAAGGATGAAGGATCTCGATCACGTCCGATCTTCTCAGGAATATATACCTTTTATATTCCTTAAAAACCCAGTGGAAGAGGATTTCAAAGCACGCGGAACCGAGAGAGAAAATGGAGGGGAGGAGGGATAGTTAAATGATATGGGATCGCTGGCCCTATGAGCAGAGGAGGACTAAGTACCATCCAGACCAGACTATAGACGGACTAAGTAAGAAATCACGCTAAGAAAAGGCCATCCAAACTGGTGTGGGTGAGTGGATGATGTCGAGAATCATGACGATGATGCTGATGATGATGCTGATGCGGATGGGGTGGGGGACTAAAATGGACTAAAAAATAAAAATAATAAAATAATAATAATCATGTAAATGTAAATAAATAATCTTTTTTTAAAAAAAATCAGAATTCAATCTAAATCGACCAAAATAAAAAAGGAACCAGGGGAGGATGAGTGGAGATGCCGAACGAGCAAGGGATCAATACAGATTACGATATACACATACAGAGAGATATGGTACAGATACACATACCATACCATACCATACAACCCATACAACCATACAGATACGTCAGTCAACAGGGATAAACGGGAACGCCCCACGGTTGGATCCTCGCTCGTACTCGGGACTCTTCCTCACATTTGGACGATGCCAGGTATGCCTGTACGGATATTACCGCTAACCCTGCATGATGCTTTGCACCGCCCTACATCTTTTGTTCTTTTTTTTTTTCTTCTTTTTTCTCTTCTGTACTAGAGAGTGACGACTAGGATGTCGAGTCTATGAGCTCTGGAGTGACTAAAGAAAGGGGTGAAAGACTGGAATGACGAACTCAGTCAAAGGAAGTAATATCATAGCTGATACCTGAATTGTTTGGCTTTATTTCTTTTGAATATAATATAGTTATGATTATAATATGTTTATTTATCCATTGGTAATACTGTCACCATGTTTGATCAGTAAATAAAAAGAAAGAAAAGTAAAAAGAAAAAAAAAAAGAGAGGGAAAAGAAAAGAAAAACATTGTCAGCATCGTCATATATCTCCCAAGGTGACAGAAAATAAAAAGTAAAAAAAAAAAAAAAAGAAAAGAAAAGAAAAGAAAATCATACATAAACAGGAAAAAAGAAAGGCATACATAAAAAGGAAAAAATATACATAAAATAATATCCAAGTCTGCGGCCCTACGGACTTCCCATCCCATCCATTGTGGTTCCTGGTTTTCTATTCCCTCCAGGCATCTCCCTGTAAATCAGGATCCGTACCTACCTATCGTTCCCCAGCTTCCCCTGAACCAGTCTTCCATCTTCCCAATCAGTAGTCGGAATTAGGTACCCAAGGGCTGGATCCGAATTTAATCTATTTAATAAGGATAGATTGTTTAATTTGACAGTTGACATGGGGGGTGGAGGGGAGAGAGCAATGGGCACAGGACGGAGTGGCCGTCAGGGTCCGCCCATGCATTAATTAATTACGGATCCTAGGACTGGGTAACTGGGTAAGGTATAGGGAGGTAACGAATCTGTAATCTTCCTGACGTTCGTATCCGCAGGTGTCATCGGCAAGTCCGTGGCACATGAGACATGATGACCTTACTTGGTTGACCACCATCGTCTCCGCTTTTTTTTTTCCCTCCCCTTGCTTGAGCCTTGGGGTCGCTCGCTTGATAAGATAGTGGCAAATCTGGGTTCTCCTCTTTTTCCTCTCCCCCCTCATCCGTCCTCATGAGATACTTGGGTTAGGAGGGACAGGGGGGAGCAACCAATGGTGAAATTGGGTCCATGATTTGGAATGGACACCTTACATCGACACGCACATACACCCACGTACGCAAATCAGGTACCTTGGTTCGCTCCAACACTCCCTGCTCGTCCCTAAACTCGTTCCGTCCAGCGCACGCCCATCATTTGAGGACAGAGTCACCCCAAGTCGTGCCGACTCAATAGTCAATGCAAAGCGTCGTGCCCGATCGCTGTGATAGAAGATGATAGACATGCACTATCAGTTGCTATGATCGACAATCAAATGTGTCAGACCCGTCTGTCACGGTGTCACTCGTGAGGGGAAGGGGAAGGGCAAGGGGGAGGGGGAAAAGAAGGGGAGAACAAAACCCAAGCATCGAGCATCGCCGAAAAGAGCCTTCTCGGCGGATGCCGCATCCTCCCCGTCCCGTCAATTTGGGTCAGATCGTCCTCCTTCATGAGAAACAGGAGGACTAGTAGCAAACTAAATGGTTTGGATCGAAGCCATGGCCGCCGGTGCCGAACACCGTCACATCCTGTCTTGCAACATGGGCCTGTTGACGATCCCGGTTCAGCTCCACCACTATTTTCACATCCCCCCCTCCCTAACCCCCCCTTCCCTCGAGAGAACCTCTCTCTATGGGATGTGATTGGGTGAGGGTGACAGGACTGGCAAATGAAGCGTCGTGGAAGTGCGAGACCCCTCTTACCAATCAGCGGCCAGAGATGGTCCCAGACGGGAAGACGATTCGCACTTAGGGCGCCCGACGGGGGGAAGGGAAAAAGTTCAGTTGGCCCAAAGAGGATAACTGGGCGACAGACGCTAAAATCGTTCAACCTCTGGGAATTCTTGTAGAGCCGCACTTGGGGGCCGGATTGGCTGTCAAGGCAACGTATACCACCCTGATAATAGTATTATCCTTTTAATGCGACCGGTTGTTTGAATCAGACAACAATGGGGAAAAGGCGATTGATTGATTTGCCGGCAGGAGACTCGGATCTTACGGAATCACGCCCTTCCATCACGTGGAAGCAAGGCACCACCACACCGTCTGGACGGGGGCATGCAGGACACATGGAATGGAGAGAGCGCGAGAGAGAGAGAACCATTACGCAGATGTCCCAAGAGGGCAGGCTCTTCGAGGGAGACCTTTTCCCCATCCACTGGAATGTTGCAAAGAGTGGCATCGGGTATTGACAATCCGTCCGTATGGGGACATATGATGCATGTCAAGCCGTCAGAATCGAATTCTTCCCATCGAGACCGCGGGGTGGGTCCGACACTGTGGCTCATGCAAGGCTGTGAGCCTTGGCGTGTGTACCAGAATTACTGTCATGCGTCATGGTATTCGGTATCAAGAGTTGAACCATGAGGTTGAATCATAGGTTGACTCATCCGTTGAGTTGACGTACTCAGGAGGTCCTCCGGATGGACTCGGTCAAATCAGCGATGGGGAAATCTCGGGATTGCTGGAAACTAGCTAGGTAAGCCGGTAGTAAGTAAGTACAGATGGAGAGCCTTGTGAGCCATGCAGGGTGAAGTGAGGAAGGTCTGGTTAGTGTGGTTGTGTATCTACCGAGAATATAAATTACCCAAAGGACATGGTATAATACACAATACACGCTCTTCTCCGAAGGTACTTACCAGTCGGTGAGAAATCTGGTCCGCCCACCGACTTGGCGCCACATCCCGGGTTAAGCCACAGGCCATCAACCTATAACATGGTAAAGCGCGGATCTTCCCGCCTTTCCATTGGCAGATCCCCGTGCACTAGTTCGGTGCAACTAGAGCGATAGCCGGATTGAGGCGCAGCCCATTGATTTTACACCGCTCCAAAAAAAAATTGTTTGTTTGTTTCGAGACATGGTTCGCATGCGTAATTATGTCATTGTTTTTTTTAAATACCACACCAACATCAGGAACCGGGGATTTCCAGCCTAAACCGCAATAAATTGATTAGATTCTATTTCATTTTTGTTTTTATTTATTTTTATTTTTATTTTTTCATCAACCTCTGACCCTGACCGATGCGTTTCTACGGACGATCCGACGACATGTCTGCATTGAATCCCTGGTCTTGCGGTGGACGTACATCGAATGGCTTGGACTAGGATAGTGACGGTGATCTCCTAGCGTGCGTCCAAAAAGAGTCTCCCCTCCCCTCCCCCTTCCAACCTGAGGCTTCTAGACTCTCGTCCCCATCCAGACGAGGGAATTCGACGTGTCAACCACGGCATAGCGATTCCGTACATCAGTGAGGCTCTGATGGTTTAGCCCATTCCATCCGGTATCTCTCCAGTCGATCATAATGACCATCCATCCTCCCCAAACCCCCATGCCAGGATTATCACCGACGATTCCAGAAAGAGGCCGTCGCAGCGCTTGCTGGGAAAAAAAAAATTCCATCATCACTGCACACACATGGATCATCCCATCCGATCCATCCTCCATTGGCTCGATTATATTCGGCGTACGGTGCGAAATAAATTACCGTAACGCCCGCGTCAGCGACTGATAAGTCAGTCAGTCCTCGGGAACTATAATTCCGCACGATATTATCCCCGTCCGTCCCGTTCCCCCCGGCTGTCCCCGTCCGTCACTCTGTCTCCCTCTTGGCTCCGAATCCAGTATGGCCTGCCGAGTGGGGAGAAGAAGTCTTGGTATTTTGTCAACCACATGACCCCGTCGGGAGGATTATTTGGATGATGATAAACATTTGTGCCAAGAGGGGCCGATATCTTTCGCGGGCTCTTTCCCTCGCACGTGGCGGGTTTAACCTTCGCTAAGGGAGTTAACTACTGAGGCAAGCGAGATTGTCTGCTGAGTCCATGTGGTGGCTTCAGAAGTACACCCTACAGACCTAAAATTGGACCATTGGAAGGCTCGGCCATATTGGGACCAGCCAACCAGCATGAAGTCACCACTAAACATAAAAACCAAAAATTGGAATTTGTAAGATGACACATAAACAAAACGCGGGAGTGAGACACGGGGAAGGATGAACTGGGTTTTCCTGACATTTCAAGGGGGAGGGGGATAGACTAAGCCCTACTCTCATGCTAAGGTATTGAGGCGGTTCAAGTCCGCCAACACTCTCCCTCGCAAGTCGCTCCTCCGTATCTTACCAATCCATCCCTGTCACCCATGTGTCCATTTAGCATGCGGTCATGATTGCTCCTGTTGCCCCGTCCTCCTAGACTAAACCCAACCGGGTCCGCGATCAATGGGGCTCAGTCTGGGCTGGGAAAAGATCAACGACACCCACTCACTCGGAAGATGCCATCCCAGACTTCCTATTCGATGGCGGGGGAATGTCGACCCCAGTCGCTAATTTTAGGACTGTCAAAAACAGGGCCGCGCTTTCTCTATCTTGAGACTTGGCAGGATTGGGTCTAGGGGTGTCTGTCTCTCCCCCTTCGAGTGCTTGTCCAATGGTGGAGGACAGACGGACTGAAGACGGAATGTTGTACAGACGACAGATGCAACGTGCTTAATTTTAGAAATCGTCACGCTGTGTCTGATCGAGGGCACTGTGTGACATGGAGCCAAGAGCCATCCGTTGACACTCTAAATCGCACAAGTAGATGAGGAGAAAAAGCAAAGCCCGGTCCACCTCCCGCCGTGTCGGACCTTATTATCCTCAACTTTGCGCCTGTGCTTGCAGGGAAAAGGGGAGAGAGAGCCTCTGATCGGCACGCTTCTCTCCGGCTATATTAGGAGGAAAGGAAACAAAATACTACATCAGGTGGGGATGTAGATAGGGAACAAGGGAAAAAGGAAGGGATCGCCCATCCTGGTTTTGGCCCCCACGCGTGGACGCATTTACACTCGCATTCGCATTGCCATTCCCATTCCCATTCCAACCGGGGATGCAACGACAGGGTGAGAAACGGTGCAACGATCGGCTAAGGGGCGAGGTGATTCGTGCTCCCTGCTCTCTCGCGTGGGAGGTGCCTAATGAGTAATGACAATGGCAGATGCAGTGACAGATGACAGGCGCAACAAACAATGGAAGCTTTTTTCTCCCCTCGTACAAGGTACTCTTTCTCCCTTTTCTCTAATACTGCCAAATGGCCCCCAAGTTGACAGCGGGTCACGTTAGTGAGTGTAATAAATATACGGATATATTTATTCCATATCGCATACGACTAACTCGTTCCGATGATGCTTTTTTAGGAGGAGGGCGCTTAGCTGCATGTGCGCTAGCCATGCTGACACCGGACCTGACCTACCAGGTCTGACGACGGGAAAAAATAGAGAAAAAGAAAAGAAACAGATATAGTACTGCAGCATCTTCTGGGATAAACATGCGGTGACTGATCCCTGGCATTTGTGTCACCTTGAGGGCTTCCAGAACCCGGACGAGATATATTCATGAAACTGACTTGAAACATGCATGCCTAGATACATACCTCTACGTATAGTACTAGTACTACCCACTGGGGAATGAATAGAATACCTTCTGTCATCGAAATTTGCCACCTCTCTACCTTAGACATGACATGTCATGTCAAGCTCCATCGAGCCGCTGTCATGGACCCAAATCGACTTTCACTTTTTTACGGTACGGAGGGCGGATACCATCCCGACTACTCTTTTTTTTTTATTTTTAATTTACTTTTGTCCATAGTTAACCCTCACTCATGAAAATCAATATAATCAAACATTCCAGTTCCACACCTACTATAATCTATATACCTACCTACCTATCTGACTATTATAGATAATATATATACACATATAATATATATAAATCAGACAGGGAAGTATTCCAAATCTCCGCCCGCCCAACCCAACTCCACGTTCCCGTGACTACTCGTCCAATCTATTCTTCCCCACATCCAATTTCCCCCTTTTCCAACTTCTCCGGTCTATACCTACCTACCTTAGTCCTCCGTATTACTGGAGTACAATCACACCCACTAAATCCCATCTCTCTCCACTTTCCAAGTGAGGAGAAAAAAAGAAAAGGAACGCTCGGATCTCTCTCCCACCCACATTATCAAATAACTAACAGATCTGGTGCCCGAACAGCGTACCGTGGTTGGGAATCGCTAGTGTTTGGTTGCTGTGGATGTTGTTTATCGAGGTACCTATAGCTATCTAGGTGGATTTCTAAGCTGGTATCCACATTGATAGATAGATAGGTACTTTACTTGTATGGTAAGATTACGGGTATGTATGTAAGTAAGCAGTATATTAGGAGGGAGATTGGTCAATGTTGGGTTTGATATTAGGGGTAATAAGGTAGTATATGTATTGTGAGTTATAATTAGTTGCTACTCTTAGGGGATCAGATCAGCGTGATTGTGATTATGGTTGGCATATCTCGTGGTTTGCTGCTTAATATCATCTATTTGTCTACCTACTGTGTAGGAAGAGGGTTATTCTAGTGACATTTATCAACGAATAAATATAGAGATTTGATAGATAGATGGATGGATAGATGGATAGTCCATGCTGCTGTCTTGTCGCTGTATTACACTGTATGTATGTATGCGCGTATATATGCAGACAATAAATACACCAATACATCAATCCTACACCATCAAACAAAAGCCTTATTTCTTTATATTCATCAAAATGAATAACCGACAGTTGAGAAAAGACCTTCGTAAAGTGCTGATTTCCAATTCTTCACCACCAACCACCGGCTAAGCTAGGCAGGGCAGAACAGGCAGACGTGGATACCCATGTGGCTCTCCTGCAGCAGAGCCGACACTAGGGACCCAGACCATTGGTGACGAGATCTGTGACGAGCAGCAATACATGATGTGATAGCCAGCCAAGACCGGAGATCTGTGGTTGACCCGCGCATTTGCATGCGATGCGACGTAATGAGAGGATTAGCCCTTCCTTCGGGATGGGTGGGTGCATCTTGTCGTTGACTGGGATGGGCATTCTGGATACTACCTTGCCTTTCTTTTGGATCCTGGGGTTCGGATCCATCCTGGGGGGCAGTGGTGGAAGGGATGGAATGGATTCTGGTTGGTTGGTTGGTTGGTTGGTTGAAGGATTTGATCCTGATCTCTGTTCTACCTACATGCCTACAGTAGGCATCTAGGTAGGTACGGTAGGTACCTATCTATCTGTCTGTCTATTGTGGTGTTGTTTGTATACCAATGCTTAGGAACTATCGCCTTGACGTTTCTCTGCAGCCTTCCATGACGGCGCAATCCTTCTCCGTGGCTTTGCTTTCCCGAGTATATTATTGAACACATGTGGTGCCATAGCCCCAGGTGATTGGATCGACACTAGCAAGACTAGCATTCAGATCATAACCGGCATCCTGGAAAGAGACTCAATTGGTACAGACTCAGGATAGGGTATACAAAGAGTAACGCGTCATGTTCGCACAGAGAGAAAGAGAAAGCCTTAGAAGGCAAGGCGGTTACACAATGGGATCGTGACGATGCATGATCCAGAATCCCACCGATGTAAGATCGTACATGAGTCACTCGGGGATCTTCATCGCCCTGTATCATTGGATGAATGAATGAGAACAATCCTACCTACCTGCTAACAATAACCTAAGCTACGGGATCCATCCGTCGTACAGGTGGATACCTTCCCTACCTCCCTACCTCCCTACCTACCTTCTATCAAGACAGGATCCCCCCAGTGCAACCCTGTCTGCTTTCTTTTTCGAGGGTAGGTAGGGAACCAGGCACCAGCACTGGTGATTCCAGGTCGATCGGTGATCCTGATCCTCTCGAGCGGGCAGGGTCGTGATTGGTGTGCTGATGGGAGGGTTCTCCCTTCCAGGTCTGCAGCCAATTCGGGCCATCCAGACTCTCGGGCTCTGCAGTCGATCATCACCGCGCTCATGTCCACGTTGGACGACGGCTGCACAGATCGATCAACTCGATCACTCGATCAACTCGATCTGTGTATTCTTCCTTCTTATTTGGGGGCATTATTTGATTTGTCTTTTATTACTACCCTGCCACGATCTATTTCCGTGTCTTATACTATTTTTTCCGACTTTAATTTCCATCGGCATGTATGCGTATAACCGGTACCGAACAGTCGAAGCAATTAACCCTAGCGTGTCCAGTATGTATCCAGTCATGTATCTACCGACTGATCGGAAATGACTTCCGTACCCGCGAGAGAAACGACAGATCAGAAAGACTAGACTTGGCCTCTTAGGAGGAACACGGAAAAAGAAAAAAGGAGCAGAAAGAGGACTAGCGACGGCGCAAATCCTTCAGTGAATCTTTCCGGCCTAGCGATTCTGACATATCCCTGACAAAGGTGGGAACCCGAAGGCTCTGGTGTGTCACATGGGCGTCAAGCGTGAAAATGATTGACATTTATCTACGGAGCAACTAAATAATGATCATTATTAAGGTCGGTCAGTCAGTCCGTCGATTTCTTGTGTGTCTCCGTAATGACTAATTATACAGAAGCAAAGACAAAAGAAAAGAATAGTCCATGTTTGCTCCAGCCACGGAGGAATGGATCATGTACAGTCGACCACGTCCGGTATAGATCTTCCGCCCTTTCAGTCAGCCACTGCCCTCGATGGAGGACCCGATCCACCCACCCAAGCGAAGCACGTAGTGTGGCTTGGGCGGTGGATGTGGATGGGTTCGATCCATCGCGGTGGGTAACGAGCCACATCCGGATGGGAACCACGGTAGGAAGGTCACCGCGAGTGCAACCACTCCACTCTGTATTGTAAATCTTCCATCATCATTCTTCCACATTCTCTTTCTCCTCATTTTTTTTTTCTTCTCAATTTTTCTCTTCACCTTCCCTTACCATTTTTGCTAGCGCATTGTATACCCCTAATCACCGATGACGGACTTTTGCGGATTTACCCCTAGGGCCTAGGGCTAGGGCCAGATCACGCCATCGAACAGGGACCAAACTAGCCAAACCAACCAAACCAAACCAATAGTTTCGGCAACCCCGATCTCTGCAGTCGTCAGTCGGACTTGGCGGGTTTATTTCCGCCGTGCACGGGTCGCCAGCCACTATTACCCGGGGTTTGACATAACGGCGCTGGCGTCAGTGCCCGTGGTGGTAACTAACTGACTCGTGGTTTTAATGTTATGATGTGCCTTTCTCCTTTTGTCCGTTAGAGTGTCTACTATCTACTACCTATAATTTAGTTTGTGGGGAACGGGTGATGGTCAGGGGATTGTTAGGTACTATAGGGTTGGGGATCGTTCGACCGAGTTCGTCCGGTCTTGCCCTGAGCGTTGTGGTGGTTTGCTTGGGCTGGAATTACTGCACGGGGTTGTTGGATACTGATTTGGTTTACGGAGTACTCCGTGCTTGTTATACTACCTAGTACTATTGGTAGGATGGGGGGGGAACTGAGTTATTTGGAAGACTTGAGCTATTGAAACACTATCAGGTGGTTATACATAGAGTTCGTGTATAGTAATGCTGCTCTATATGTGTTTGCTCTTTTGGCAATAATGGCTTATAAATCATTCTTTAATATTGTATATATGTGTGTATATATGTAAATATGGGTGCATATTGTATTGATATTGAAATAATTAAAGACTATCATGCAGCTCTACATTGCTAACCCTACCCAGTCAATACTTGCTGATTGCATTGACTTTCCTACACTATTGGTATCAACAATAACTGCAAGTACTCTACTTGGCAGACCATCAACAGCGGTATAAACGCTCCCAAGCTGCAGAACACGTCTATGAACGTTACTACAATCCCCAGCCAGTAATCATCTCCATCTCAATCTCTAACACCAATCGACACAACACTTCCAACAGATCAAAGCCGTTGATCCGCACGCAACACGACAATCAACCCAGTATACGAACTGGAAGTTTAACTTTCGCTCGAATCCCGGTTGTGAACAACAGCCTTACCTTAGAGACGGCTTGTCCCGACGAGCCTCGACGGCCTCGACGGCCTCGACCCTCCATCCAGCCCAAGCCCTGCCCGTCAGAATCAGGCGCCCAATGCTACCTGCCTACCACACGCTGACATTCATTCCCCCTCCTCCTCCCCCCTGCACACGCAGAGTCAAGTCAATCCCGGTACGTTCCCGTTTGGTGCTCTCACTGGCCCGTCTATATATAACATTCGTAATATCATAGCCACCACAACTAGTATTAGTAAGTGGTTGGTAGGTAGGTAGGTAGGAGGTAGGTAGTAACCATAACCATTCGTGAACTTGAACTCAAAGCATCCATCCCCTAATGCATGCATGGAAAGCGACCAATACGAGTGTCGACAGCAAGAGGCGGAAATAGAGAATATAATATTGGAAAAAGAAGTAAAAATAAGAAAGGTAAAACTGAAAAAGGAAAAAGAAGAAAATATTGTAGGAGAGGGATTTTCAACCCCTATCAAGTGGCAACTGGCATGATAGGCCTGTCGTGGACAAGGATGATATGGCTGTGTCTGCTTCTGCGTCTGATCTTCATCTGGGAGCGTGGGTTGTGTAACGCGAATGGTGCTGCAGGGGGTTTTAGTACGTAGTAGTAAGTAGAGTAGGTAGCTGAGGTACTCCGTACAAGGGGTCGTCTACTGCCTGCATGAAGGTTCCGCCAGCCAGGTCGGCTGGGGTGCATTCTCAAGGGACCGTGCCGCATGGTGTTCAGTACCTGTGCATATTGATGCATGTGTGTGGATGCACTATGTACATATGTATGTATGTATGTGTGAGTATGGAGTATGGATGGACATCAAGGTATGAATGAAGGCGAGAGGATACAGCTGAGAATGAGACACGGGATCAACGCATGCAGTGACATATGCCACCAAGCCTACTTCCACCAAAACGACAGGCCAAACCCAAACACCACCGGTGGAACCGCCCGGATGGTCCGGCGCTGATGCGGGAGGCCCTGGGCAAATCAAGCCCCCTACTCGGGATGCTCGGCCTTTACCGTGGATGTTGTGGCTGGCCTCTTTTATTTTTTGGCGACGCGCCCTATCCGGGCTCGGACGTCGGGGTCTGCAGGGGAGAAACTATACTATACTGCGAGGGTCCCCGTAGTAGGGATTGGTTGTTTTCGTTTTCTCGCGTCCAGTTAGCAGAATTTGGTAGGTACCTTGGGCTGAAGCGGATTCCAATCCTTCTTTTTGCTGGATCTAGCACTGGGAATCACGATGGTGATTCGCTCGCAGCGAGAATGCGCTTCTTCTGCGCTGTCCGGTGGCCAGCCTATTGCTTCTGGGGCGTACTTCGCTGACGGGGGTCGCTATGTCCTGGGTTTGAGGCTTTCTTTCCCCTATAGGGTTGATCAGTAGAGTTTTCCAGGCACTGCGTGTGCTTCCTGTGCACTAGCAGGGTATATTCCAAATCAGGGGAGAATCGATATGTACGCTGTATGTTGTTTAACTGTAGTCCCTGTGTCTACAGATATCACGCGTCTTGGTTTTACTGAAGGGAGGTGGATTGATCGGAATCGAATCATCTTCAATGACCCCGTCTTTGCTTGAATTGGTGGCTTGGAAGCGTTTGCTTGGATGACAGGCCATGGCACGCCACGGCAGGAACAGTGTCAAGGATATGTATTCATATGGATTCTGTCTCTCGAACTGTATGGCTTTCTTGCTACGGCAGTGTTGGGATATCAGTCATATCAGGCCCGGCCAAATGCCAATCCGATATATTGGTGCAGTGACTGGGAATGGTATCTGCGATGTATCCAAGCCGAAGAGGAAGGATACCCTTGTAGACATCTGCCTATCTGGAAGACATAAAATCCACAGATCGCAAGAATCTATTGACAGCCACTGGACCAAAATACCGAACCAGCAGTTTGGTTGGGGTGGATAGGTATGCTGATATCCCAACATCTGTCTATCACACAGCTCCAATGCAGTCCTGTCTTCAATCACAGGTGCGGATGCACAGCGCTACCAGCTCCAGGCACTCGGTACCATTATCACGTCCGCATCCGCACGTCATTTGTCAATGCTGAACAGCTTGACTTGGTCGCGTCATGCATCATGCGGTCCGGTCTCTAACCAGGTCGTCAGAAAGGGACAGGTGACTATTCACATGTATGATACTGACTCATGGGCTGAGATGAAGATTGCGGCAGCCACATTTGAAGATGTCATTAGGAATGACGCCATTTGGGATTGAATTTTTGGGTCCTGCCAAAGTAGGAGGGCAATGCATGTGCCCAGTCAGTCAATCAGGGGTTAACAGGGTTGTTGTTGGATCTGTCAGTTTGTAGATATGGTGGATTTGACTGATAGCTCACTTGTTCTTTGGCTTTGATATGATGATTCTGGTAGGGGATTCTAGAATGTTGTCTGAATACCAGAGGTGCTTAGGGTTGTTCTCCTTTAGCTTAAGAGATACATGTCAACAGGATAGGTATCTTAGCCACTGCAACCAAATGCTGCAGCATCTGTATACGGATTGACCTGACTGATACCCCCTAGGGAATATATCTTGATGACAAGATTGGTCCACTCCACTAGCACGAGATGATCTCATGATATAAAAATATGTTGGGATATCAGTCATATCAAATCGATATTTTGGAACAGTGATTGAGATGATAATTTCTGGTATGTTAACTGGACAAATATTCACAGTGAACAGTACTGGACAGCCTATATATAACTGATGCAGACAGGAGAGCGTTTGAGCTGCACAAAGCCCCCGCTGGGCTCATATCGAGGACGGCTCTACCATATTGCTTCATGACAGCCATTGTAACAAAATATCAACTTGATACGACCGATATCCCAACATTTCACAAAAACCTTTCGATTCATCGAGTCTATATATCAAGATGATATATGGAGACAGCGAAAGAACAGCGACCGAATTGAGCCCAGACCGTCAAGGGTTCTCCAACAGGAAGTCCAATTGAGAGCTTGCCATGTACTTACTACGTTAGTCGACGTGTCCAATATCCACCAGACGGAAGAAGAGTGTCCAACCGACGGACATCGTCTCAGTTGCCCTGGCACTCTCAGAGCATAACGGATTGGGGCCGTAGACACATTGATCGTGCGGGGTCCCGACCTGTGGATTCGCACTAAGAAAACAGACAGATCAATCTCATAGATGATTGGGGAATTAAACCGACGTCCTTCGCACAGCGACGGTTATTCAAGGTGTTCGGAGAGCCCGTCCCCGGCGATCCCACTGTGGTTCTGTTCTCCCCGCACGAGAAGTGAAACCCAGGAGACCGAGACCAAACTCAATTACCCCAGACCCTTGTGGATATCGGCAATGGGTATTTGCAACTGACCAGTCAGATTGGTCTGGGTAAAGATATTTGCGGCACACTGCTTCGTGCATCTCTCTTCTCCGTCAAGCCATCGTATCCAGGAAGTATAAGTCGCCGACGATCATTCCCTTTTGATCCATTGTGTACACACTTAGTCAGCCCGTGCAAGTTGCCTCTCTGGGCGATTCATAAGTTCATAGCTGAGTCATCGCCGGAGTTGGCGGGTTTCCCCCGGAGCCAAAATGAGACCCAGTCTCAGTAGTGGAGCTCGGTGGTGGCGCTTTTAGCTGCCGGTGAGTGCCAGATACCACCTTCAAGAGAGGATCTACAGCTGATGGAGTGTACCGAAATACTGGATAGGGTTTTGGCTTCCAGAATGAAGACGAAGAGGCTCTTGTCCCTCGTCGTCTATCGCTCGACGGCGGCAGGAATGCCGGTCATGTGATCCGGACGAAGGAATTAAGAATGCGCACCAAGACACGCTAGTCCCGAACAGGCAAGGTCACAGGATCGGCGGTTGCAGCGAACGTTCTCTGGCCATCTCCATCTCCTTCTCCATCTATCTGTCGGCCTGTCTGCTTGTCCGGGTTGATCAGCTTCTCTCTCTCCTTTATTATTTGCTGCGTGGCGATCTCAGATAACACCCGAGTGGACGAGTCCCCTTTCTCTCATCTGCTTCCTGCATTTGGAAACCCCACGCCGACCTGTCAAGGCGGAACTGACCGCCGATGTCATGGATCGGCTCGGAGTCAGAGTATATACACTGCAGAAGGATACATGACAGAATCAAATGGCATACGTTCAGTGACGAGAGACAGTACGACCCGGTTTAAATGTTGTCTCGCTCGATCCTACCGGGAATGAGAATGGTAGCATTGCCGGTGAGCGCCTCGTCGGAATCAGTGGGCCAGAAGCCTTCCCTCAACCTTCAAAGTCTTCTTCCCCAGGTCCACCATGGATCTCGTTCTCGAAAAGTGGACGGTGACAGTCCAGTGGGTGAAATTTCTGTTACGTTGTCGATTCGTGATTCGTCCTGGTCCGTCCGACTCGGGACCCATTCGGCCCACCCGGTGGCGCCAGGCACCTCCTCGGTCCCGACTCGTTGATGAAGGCAAATTGAGTCAGATGGGTGAACTACTTCTGCAGGTGCTCCCCACGTTGCCGCTCCTTTTTCCTCCTGCTGTCATGACCGTTCGCTTGTTGTGATTTTCTGCGTTGGAGTTTCTGCTCAGATTTCAAGGCATTGGGGCATTGGAAAGTGTTGTCTGCGGAAACACTTGTGACCTCCCACCTCGCCTCCTTTTAACTTTTTCTCTTTTTTCATTTTTTTACTCTCCAGGCTTGGCACGCTGTGGCCTACAGCTATGAGTCCTCCTCAGATCGTGTCGGCTCCCCCGAGGGGATTTGACTTGGAGAACGCCCAAACGGTAGACCTCACTGCAGAGCAGCGTTCTCTCGACATGGATGAGAAGAAGATCGACGAGATACCTCCATACATGCAAGATGCATTTGGTGATGAAGAACATGCGGAGATCAAGTACAAGACCTTGAAGTGGTGGTATGTATTGACTTCATGGAATGCGAAATGAATTCGAAAGGAGTAGCTGCTGATGCTCGTCTGGTTCTTACAGGCAATGTGGCTTGCTGATGGTGGCCGAAACGGTCTCTCTCGGTGTCCTGTCGCTGCCCGCCGCGGTTGCCGGGCTGGGTCTGGTTCCGTACGTTACCTCTTCGCGACGCGCAGGTGGCCATTGTGCTAACTATCAGACAGTGCGGTCGTCATCTTGGTCTGCCTGGGACTTCTGGCAACGTACACGGGATACATCATCGGACAATTCAAATGGGCCTATCCGCAGATCTCGAACATGGCCGATGCAGGGGAGGTGCTCGCGGGGAAGTTCGGCCGCGAACTGCTCGGCACGGGCCAGATCATCTTCCTGGTGTTCATCATGGCCAGCCATCTGCTGACGTTCATCATCGCCATGAACGCGATCACCGACCATGGCACGTGCTCCATCGTTTTCGGCGTCGTCGGCTTGGTCGTCTCGTTCCTCCTGTCTCTGCCGCGCACGCTCGCCGAGATGTCCTGGCTCTCGCTGGTCTCCTTCATTAGCATCCTGACCGCTGTGTTCATCACCATGGTCGGCGTCGGCGTGTCGCATCCCGGCAAGGAAGTCGTGGCCGTCGTCGACACGAACCTCGTCCACGGATTCGCCGCCGTCTGCAACATCGTCTTCGCCTTCTGCGGTCACGCCGCCTTCTTCGGTCTCGCCGCCGAGCTCAAAAACCCGCGCGACTTCCCGAAAGCCCTCTGCCTGCTCCAGGGCGTCGACATCTCGCTGTACCTGATCGCCGCGGTGGTCATCTACCGCTACGGCGGTGCGGACGTGGCCTCGCCGGCACTGGGTTCCGCCAGCCCCATCGTCTCCAAGGTCGCGTACGGCATCGCCCTACCGACCATCATCATCGCGGGCGTCATCAACGGCCACATCGCGTTCAAGTACGTCTACACGCGCGTGTTCCGCGGCACGGACCGCATCCACAAGCGTGACTGGGTCGCCGTCAGCTCGTGGGTGGGCATCGGTCTCGTGCTCTGGGTTATCGCCTGGATCATTGCCGAGGCGATCCCGGTCTTCAGCAATCTCCTCAGTTTGATCACCGCGCTGTTCGCCAGTTGGTTCACCTTCGGCCTGAGCGGCATCTTCTGGCTGTTCATGAACTGGGGGAAGCTGTTCTC
This sequence comes from Aspergillus neotritici, assembly GCA_023619815.1. NCBI lineage: Eukaryota > Fungi > Ascomycota > Eurotiomycetes > Eurotiales > Aspergillaceae > Aspergillus > Aspergillus neotritici. The sequence goes on from JALZYL010000014.1 coordinate 417,016, forward strand.
GTCGCCCAAGAAGATCTTCTTGACGTTTTTGAATCTCGTCATTATTGGAATCGGGGTTTGTCTGGTATGTTCCTTTACCTCCATCGCTTGACCAATCGACAGACAGATAGCTAATAATCATGGCAGTGCGGCCTCGGACTCTACGTCTCGGGCAAGGCCCTCCACGACGACCCCGGCAGCTCGAGTTTCTCGTGCGCGAATAATGCTTGATTGGTTTTGTTCCTTGTATATATTCATTATACCTTTGTCAACGGCGTTATGTGATTCTTTTTCGTTCTTTCCTTTTTCTACTAGAGCACGGTTAGCTAGCGGCCGTTTGCATTTGCATTTACATTTGCATTTGGATCATGGTCTGTTATTGATGACAATGACGACATCAGCTTGCACATAATGATACATACATATATACCATACATATATACTATCTATTCACTTATATTTGCATGGTCTGAGATGTCTATACCTTAACAGGTAATTCACTATTGCTCCGACCCCC